>OW679195.1:102903342-103082300 GCA_940337035.1 Agriotes lineatus | reverse complement strand
CTCTTAAAAAATTTTACAAAAAATTATTGGTAATTATTTTTAACGGATTGTTAACTTTAATGCTACTAACAAGATTATCATTTACACCATTCCGATATTTGTTCAAGCAACATGTATGTTATTTAATATTTTTTTATTTAATAATATATTGAAATTGTTTTAAGCCCACAATTTGGCTCTGTTTGCAATGCGAAATATTTAACCAAGTCAATAAAGCACAGAGTTAAGATATTTTATATAATTGCAATTTTATACATTAATAAAAGTATTAAATGCATGGATAATGAGATGCGAGAAGCAGTAATTAGTCGGATAAAGGCACGCAAAAGCAAAGCATTTCTCAGAGGGTTTGAATTTTAAGTTTCCGTAAAATAATACAATCAAAGTGATAAGCTTGGGCATATTTAAAGCCAGACCAAACGAAAGTAATTGACACAAAAGGTTTGTTATGTACATACTAAATGAGCGCAGTTATTAATAAAAGCCAAAGGCTAGTGAAAAGGCGAGCAATCTGAAAGGTAGATGAAAGCAAGATAAGGGAATAAAAAATTGCAAAGAGCAATTCAGAATTAGGCAACGGGAAAGAGAAGAAAGGCAAGTGACGTGTAAAAAATGGTGAACTCAAATACCAGTGTAATAAAAACGAAGTGCAAGAAGCAGAGCAGTAATTTAATAAAAACCGTGTGTGTGTATAACGCGAAGAAACAATACTAGTTACAAGTAACAAGACAATATTTAGATTTAAAAAAATGTTAATTTAAGATTTATGTATTCAAACTTTACTCCGTTCATAGTTGTTACCAATATAAAAAGTGATTCATTTTATTGTACAAGTGTTCGGCCAGTCGTGGGAGTGTTTGTGTAGCGTTCCATGAGATAAAATGAAAATTTGTCCAATCCGATCTTCAAGTGGGAACGGCAGCCGATCACCTGAGTTTTCAGATCTTCGACTACAAGTCAACTAAGCATCGGAACCCAGAGGTCAGTAATCCAGGACTTCATCAGAGTGTGCAAGAGCATCCCATTCAACATCTGAGGCCAGGGAAGCGGAGCCAGAAGCAGAAAACCGGCAGCGTCATCTGCGACCAGTCTTCGAGCAAGTACAGCTAATTCAAGTGTTGCGTTCAGGAAAGCTATTTAAATACAAGAATAATCCTTGCTGAAGAGGTCTAGCGCATTTCTAAGAGTCCAAATACTCCGTGGGCCTCGCAAATTGGACGGCATCATCAGAATCTGCGTTTTTAGCGGAAGTTTTTTAAGCATCAGTAACAAGTGACTGTTGGGGTCTGTTCTACGTCATCTATAACAATGAAGTGGAGGTTTTGTTGCTAAGCAGAATATTCAAATTATTTACCCTGACGCTTCCTCGCCTGTTTTCACGATTAAAACGTTCAAATAATCGCTATATTGCGCAAACAGATTTATGTGTTTTATCTGTCAGATTGAGGTTACAAATATTATCTACTAAAAGCGAGCATGTGAGCTACTTTGAGACAAATAGCCTAAAATTAAGGATCCATTTTGAATATACTCAAATTCTGAACTCACCTGAGAAAAGAGTTTTTGTGTTCTGCCGTGAGATAGTATAAAACATTGCAATTCAATGAAATATAAAAAGGGGCATTTAACCGTTTATTTAAACATTAATTGATACATTTCACTTTTAACTAGCCTTAAATTACTGACAGGCAAAGGTGAACACAGTATAGATTAAACTGAGAATTGTGTGGTGATTTGTCCTAATCATTAATTTTATAACTTAAAATAACCTTAACAAATCAAGGCATTCATAACAAACAGGCACTGCCGCGTGGAGCCTTTACAACCATTCATAAGAATATTATACTAATTTTTACAATAATAATTCTCTCTGATTATATGTATACCATACATAATTACATACTTGTCTTCCATCTATAGTATGTCCAAATTTAATATGTAAATATTCTAATATTAACTTTAAACGTTTTATTGTTATTGACATATATTTCTGTTTCATTCATTCGTTTAGTCTTTAAATTTTGTTCGTTAATAGCATCCTGTATTAAAAGAAACTCATTCGCAGCATGCCATTATCAAACTGAAGTTTGCCATAATTTGATACATATCTAGTGAAGCAAATGAACTACTATAAGTCAGAGAGAACTAAATTACATCTTGATCTCGAACTATTTTTCTAAAAATATATAAAACACTTATTAAAAATAGTTTTTATTGACTGTTATGATTAATATTCTCGTTGTTCTTGTGTAAATGCCATCTTATTTTTTTTTTGCTTGATGCCAGTAAACTTAATGCGGTGTAAACGTTTGCCTGTCACAGTGACAAATGTTTTCATAAACAAAATGCAATCTGACATTCACCTACAACTTAAGTTAAGACATGACTAGATTTTTTATCTCTCTTTCCAAGGCCTGCCCCAAATGAGTTTTTTTTAACACACGAGATAATTTTTATAATTACTATTGTGAATTACTTGTATTTTACTTCTTAATTCTTCTAACTTTTCGGTATTTTGTTGTTAATATAAATATTCGAATGAAAAGATTCCATGTTCTGGATATAAAAAAGTTAATTAGTTAAAATTTCATTTGATTTTTTATTCTTGTTTTTATTTAATGTTGACCAGGTAATCAGCAACTGTATTCGTCCTATCGTATACAAGATGTTTATAAGTATGGTCATTAAATGTAAGGATAGTTAGGCGATATAAAACAGAACAACGTTACATATATTAAATTAATAATAATCTCACAAAAACTTACAACATTTACAGCCAGTCTTTCCAAGGCCTGCTCTAATGAGTTTTTTTAACACACGATATAATTTTTCTAATTACTATTGTGAATTACTTGTATTTTACTTCTTAATTCTTCTAACTTTTCGGTATTTTGTTGTTAATATAAATATTCGAATGATAAGGATTCTATGTTCTGCATATAAAAAAGTTAAATTCGTTAAAATTTCATTTGATTTTTTATTCTTGTTTTTATTTAATGTTGACAGGTAATCAGCAACTGTATTCGTCCTATCGTATACAGGATGGTTTATAAGTAAGCTCATTAAATGTAAGGGTAGTTAGGCGATATAAAACAGAACAACGTTACATATATTAAATTAATAATAATATCACAAAAACTTACAACATTTACAGCCAGTCTTATAAAGTCTACTAATCTGAGATTAACTTTAATTCGCTGTTAAAAAATTTGTTTACTATAGAGTGATATTGCAATGAATTCATTATAAACGTAATTTCGTACAGGTGGTTTCGATAAGACCAAAGTTGGATAAACTGCGGAAGTAAAAAAACAGTTGTTTCAATCGCATTTGGTGTATTATTTTGTTGGTGATGAGCGGCTAATGTGCTCCAGTACGCCAGTGGTTCTCAAAAGTCTGAACCAGATAATAATGCGATTTTTCCATATGCGATTAACTTTTAGTGCAGTGCACTTCTACTGAGGCCAGGATACACCAATTTAATGTAATGACCATACTTATGAATCACCCTTTATATATATGATTTCAAAATTATATTCTTCAATAACAATGTCCATCGGTATATTTTGCCTAAAATCTAAATTTAGTTAACTGCATGTCTGCCAAAATAAGTTGTTAACGCGCTTATAATAATTGTTTTCGTTAAATTGACTTCTAATTTGGAAAATTAATAATATTCTTTTAATTTTGTGCGGCATACTTTTTTACTTAAACCTAGATGTTTTTTATGAAGTAATTTTTTTAAATACCAGTTGTTCTGTCTCGCCCCAAATAATAATTTATTTACGACAGTGTGTAAAATTCACTTTTAGTTGGCAGTTTTAAGTTTGTAAAACGAGTGTGTAATAATATGATTGCATTAGTCACGTCGTCAGTAGCAACGTGGTTATAAATATTAACGATACAAGTTTGATTATAAACATATGTGCCATAAGCAAACGTGTATTGTTCACTATTTTATGTTCCTTAAAAGATTCTGGTTCAATGTATTTTTTATAGAAAAATGGTAATAGATATTACCGCACTCATTGCGGGTAACGAAACTAAAATTAATTTGGTTAATAGTCTATAAGAACACAGATGAAGATAATAGATATTAACGATACAAGTTTGATTATGAGCATCTTGACGAAACGAAAGAGTTTTGCGGCAATCAAGCGAGTCTCGTTAAGTGCCATAAGCAAACGTGTATTGTTCAATATTTTATCTTCATCAATAAATTGTGGTTCAATGTATTTTTATGTAAAAAGAGTGCGGTAATGGGAGTGCGGTAATGCACTCAGTGCGGTTATTAGTCCATAACAACACCGATGAAGATAAACATTTTTAACGACGCAATATTACCACCGGTTACTAGAGTGAAGTTTCTCTTATCAAGGCAAACCTGTTATTTAATACAAAATACAATAATCATAATTTACATTATAATGCTTTTTTATATTTGCCCTGTTTTCTAGATTATATTGTAGATAAAATATTGTACGATACACATGCGTAAGCATCTTTGTTCACTCGCGGGGTTTAAAATGCTCGCTACACTGGCGTTTTAACTCTGTCCGACTCGTGACTAAAGACTGGCTTTACGCACTTGCATTGTAAATAACTATTAGCAAATTGGTTTTAAAATCTTGGAAACCATTCCATATCTAAATTGAACCGATTATAAATTAAATACCAATTAAACTTAATTATGTTTGGCAATCAGATATTTTTGGCATCCACTTTTTTTATCTTCGATTAATAATTCTATTCTCTCCATTAACGTTTTTGGGTTGATTTTATCGTTCTATAAAATTTCTCTCTTCTGACATTATTATAACAACCTCCCCCATTTTTAAATTTATTTATCTCTCCTTTTAAATGTAAAATTTTTGTGCTTTATCCTCAATACTTTGATCTACTATAGTAATAATTGTTTTTTGTGTACTGTGGCTGTCTCCTTTAAGTTGTTGTTTTTATCTTTATAAGTCGCCTTCCACTAATGTTGTTCTAATTTTATGATCAACATCAGTTAATATTTCTACTTTGTAATTACCTAGTTTTCTATAAGTTCAGCGTATTTTAATTTGCAGTCTTTATTTTTTTCTTCAAGTCTAGTTTTAAATCCTTGTTTTAATTCTTGAGTTAAATTTCTCTATTTTCTTTTATGTCCTGTTGTGATTAATCATGCTTCGCGTTTATATTATGTTTTATGTAGACTTTCGTTCTATAAACCTTTTTCCGTTTCTGTACTTTATGCTTTCGATCTAGTTTGAACACCCTCCGTTTTAATTAATACCTACTGACTCTTAATAATAAAAGGTTGCAAAATAAATAAACTTATATAAGTACTAGTATTCCCACTTATGTTAGTGTTATTTCAAAATAAAAACAGGTTATACATTTACCAAGCTGTTATTTATTTAATTACCACAATGGATAACCACCAACCAATAATGTTAATCTTTTGGAATTGGCATTAAACGAAAATCATAACTTATTTTTTTAAAATAATAGTATATTATGTTATTAGGAGCAAAAGTTATATTTTATGTGGCGAGGCTGGACGGGTTACCTGCCGAGCTTGCGAGGCAGATAAGTACAGCCGAGCCACATAAAGATACTTTTGCTCCGAATAACATATAGTATTTTTTCTTCAAACGTTTTTATAACAAATTATTTACAACTTTGTGAACAAAATTCGAAGAAAATTACTTGATCTCGTCAGCGGCAGATAATATTATCTGCCGCTGACGAGCGGCAGATAAAGTTGTCAGCGGCAGATAATAACTTTATCTGCCGCTGACGAGCGGCAGATAAAGTCGTCAGCGGCAGATAATAACTTTATCTGCCGCTCGTCAGCGGCAGATAATATTATCTGTCGCTTGGCAATAAAGTGACTGTTTAACATCATCAATCCAGCAGTATAATGCCATATTTTACTGCCGTTTGAAGAAAAAGATAATTTATCAACACTAAGCGTTTGCAGAACATGCATCTAATAAGTTGCTCTGAGCTTGGACCTCTTCTATTCTTTTTTAATCGCCCCTTTTGCTTTAACCATTTTTTCTCAATATCTTTTATTGTCAATCTGAATCTATTATTGTAAAAACATAATAAATCAGACTTTTTAAGACCTGAAATTGTGGTTTCTAGATATCCAGCATAGTTATAATACTTTTTTATATTTTTAATATGAAATGTTAGATTATTATAATGGAAACCTCTTATGGAGAGAAGCCGCCTAGCGCAGTTGGGTAGGCGCTAGGCTTGCATTAAGCAAGTCCTCGGTTCGAATCTCGTGAGGGTCGGATTTTTTCCGCAGCCTTTGTGATTGGAATCGGGTTTGGTGAGACCATTCACAGTTGGGCGCTAAATTAACTGTGCTCTACTCAGATCCACGGACCTAAGCGATAGAGTAACAAGGTCAATACATCACCATGACACACATCACACAATGGTTGCCGCGCAAGCACAAAAGGCGCGCTCTAACTTTGCATCCTGAATCCGGGGCAAGTTGAGCATTGTATAGCCAGATGCCAGCGCATAAAGCACCAGCCTCTACACCGCAAGGTAAAATGAGGTTATCGATAATACATACATACCTATTTTGGATTATCTTGATGAAAATGGTAATCATAAACAATTTCCCATTGATTATACTCAATATCTATTCCAAGTTAGATCGACATAAATAAATATTATGATATAACGTTCCATTCCACTAAATCATAATATTTTTTAACTACTTTGCGTTCGTACTGAGGCTATTACGATACGCGTTTGCGTATCGTAATAGACACAAAGCGATGCTATAATAAAAATACTAAAAATTTTAATTTTTTTGCTTAAAAAACTGGCAAAGTAGATAAAATACTGTATGATACCTCGTTTATAAGACATTTTGTAGCACTTACTCCTTTAGGGCACTCCTCGCTTCGCTCATCGTACCCTAAATTTGTGGGTGCTACAAAATGCTTCTTATAAAACTCGTATCACAATATACCGGGTGGCCATAAATATCTGATATCACATTACCTTTGGAATCAATACCGCTTTATTAAAGTGATAAATCCAACTAAACTAAAATGTCATTAATGTCATTACAACTAAAATTCCTATCTGTCAAAAATTATTACAGATTGCAATAAGTAATGGACTTAAAACAGGAGATTTTTGTAATCGAGTCGTAGGCTAAACTGCAGAATCTGTTGCACATTCCCCTCCTCTTATTGCATTTTATTACATTACATAGGTACCAATACTTATTGTAATTGAAATATAATGCTAACCAACATTTATAAGTAGCTAATTCCATGGCTACCGGGATCTCAGATATTTATGGCCACCCGGTACTATATTATGTCCAATGTTTTTATTGCTTATTTATAATTATTAGCCTCCTATTCTGATTTCTATTCCTAGCAATATATGGCTCTGAATTGAAGTAAATATTGGCCATTTCATTTGACACCACATGCCGTCTATTCTTTACTGCGTTTTAGAGCATTTATAAGGAGCGTGTTCTGTGTTCTAGTAAATAATGTCAGCGAAATTTGAGCATTTATTATCATGCCTTTCTTACTGCGTTTCAGATTTTTGGCGCACTGTGCAATGGTAAACAATGCCAATACGCTACCCGGTGTCATGACAATTACAAGATATAAGTGTAAAATATCAAATTAAAAAATTACCAAGAGCGTGAACCATTCAACAATATACCAAAAAGTGGAAAGTCTTGAAAACTAAATGCAAAAAATTTGAAGTTTGCAAAAATGGTAGAAAATCTCGTTGAAATATTTCAAATTTACCAAATCATTGTTAGCACATCATTAAAGTAAACAATCGGTAAAGGGCATTACTCAGAACTTCCTTCGCAAATGGACGTTGTGACCCCCGGCATCCCACTGCTGCGAATGAGGTCATCAAGTGAGTATTGCTATAATTCATTCCAGGCAACTTGGAGATGTCGTAGCTCTGCAACAGTTCTTGGAAGTTCTGGTAAAGTAGATATCTTTTATTCCATCATGTCTTAGACATGTTCAATGGGCGACATATCTGGAGATTTAGGGGACCACGGGAGAAAGTTGACGTTTATAATATTCTTATTTGTGTTTTTTCAATCAAAACTTAATTAAAATCCTGTTTGACTTCTTAAATAATATATTTAAAATTCAAAGTAATTCATGCATTTTAAACGAGAGTTACGTTATTTTAACTTAGTATACTCTACATAGTACGTCAAAGGTAAAAATAATCAAAATGAATTCTACGATTAAGTTGAGTTGGCCGCTATGACTGAATTTCTAATATAACGAACCTCAAATTGTTGCGCTAAATGAGCTTGAATTGCAGTATTTGCAGGACCCATCCAATGATGTAAAAATAATACAAAAACATAGCTTATTAAAGAATGCTTTTAAAATACAATCGCACATTTCCATTTTCTGCCGTTATGAAAATAATGTTTTCTTATGCAGCGTTTTAACTGATGCTGCTGAGAATATAAGTAGATGTTGAACATTTTACCCTACCGAATATTCCAAGTGCAGTTGTTACATGATAGTTTTAATATTTTTTGTGTAAAGATTCAAATGCCCCGTGATTCAACCTGACGCTGTGGATGCCATTCTGTATTCTTTAGTATATAATCCTTAAAGGTACCTTGTTTTTTAACGGATACTGCATTGATGCATTGCCAAAGGTATTCTTAAAAATAGCAAAACAAAGAGAACCAATAATTACATTTTTATTGTTGTTGCAATCATATTTCAAGCGAACAGTACAAATGTATTGCAGTATTTGTATCATTCAAATGTTACACTTTATCTTAACAATAAATAAGCGCTGCTATCTGTAACCTCGAAAAATATTGATTACAAATCTATTAAAACGGCACACGAACGTTTAATGTAGGCCAGAGATTCGCAAACTACGGTACCATGACTTCCGCATAATAACCTACATTACCAATATAGTTAAAAGAAACATATGTTTGGAGTGAGATATTGTTATCTTAAAAGCACAAATCCTGAACTGCAAATCGATATGATAAGTGGTAAGTAGGTTAGTATTAAATATGCTGTGAAAATGTGAGAACTTTTTGTAAAATATTATTTGTGATAGTTGGCTTACAATGCCACTTTTAAACGCTTAGGTAACATTAATATTTCTTAAATTATTTAATTTGTAGTGTATACCTACACCAGCAAATATCTATTGTAGATACTCAACGTAGTTGGAATTATCTGTTATTAATAGCGCCTATGGCGTACCTACTTTGCACTATTAAAGAACTTCGTTCTATTTCTCTTATATAATGATTAATAGGTTTGTCTTTAACCTAATTTTATTAACGACAAAGTATTTGGTCATAGTAAACGGTAAAAAATATAAACACTCCATTATGAAAACTAGTGATAAGTACATATAACCCAATAGTCTGAGAAGAAGAAAAACATGTAATACATATAGTTTATGGAATCATTACTTTAAACAAGAAACAGTGTAGTCGGATTATTATTTTTTTTTGACCTCATTTGGGTGCTAGAACGGAGTTATTCTAAACGCAAAATAGAAAACTTTTTTTTTAATTTATAAAATGATATAAAGCGGCAAAATAGAAATAATAGTATAAAACACTCTTTGCAGAAGGTCCTTCAACAACCATTTGTTTCTCAACTCGCCGCTATGCGGCTCGTTTCGGAATTTCAAATTCATGCTCGAATAGATGCCTTCTGCAACTTGTATTTTAAGATACTATTATCAACAACTGACGCAAAACTTAACCTGCTGATCTCGAATTTGACATAGACTGACGCAAAACCTAACCTGCTAGCCGTGAATTTGACATAGACTTACAATGTCCCCAACTATATACTACATAGTTGTAGATAAAATATTGTTTTTCTATTTTGCCTTTAGAATAACTCCATTCTAGCACCCAAATGACGTCATTTGAGTGTTAGAATAAGTCGCTATAAAATGACGTCATTTGGGTGCTATAATGGAGTTATTCTAAACGCAAAATGGAAAACATTTTAATATTTTAATTTATAAAATGGTATAAAACACTCGTTGCAGAAGATCCTTCAAGCAGTCATTTGTTCCTCAACTCGCCGCTATGCGGCTCGTTTCGGAATTTCAAATTCATGCTCGAATAGATGTCTTCTGCAACTTGTATTTTAATATACTAATTTGACACACATATAATGGCTGTATTACACTTGGATGATTACAACACTTGTCCTCGGTTGTTGTGTAAACTTTATCCTCGTGTAATATAGCCTACATTATATGCTTGTTAAGTAAAATACTATTATTCGGTGAGTCAATAGTATGTTGTTGGTGGTAAAGCACGTTTTTTTTCTATAATAACTGTCAAAGTGTTACAATGTTGGTAGATATGTGATTAAAACGTTAGGAAATTTTTATACCTGGTGTTGGTAGAACTTTTTCAAAATTATGGTTATGTGTCAATTTTGAATGTCAAAGTTTCTTAGATAATAAAATGAAGAACTTGTAGTCTTCCCCACAAATTTGTGGGGAAGACTACAAGTTCTTCATTTTATTATTTAAAATCCTACCCCACTTTAAGCAACAATGGATCAACACCACATTAAAGTTTCTTAGTTTGAACTCTCGACAAATTTCATTTTTTAACATGGAATCATCATCATCATCAATTAAATCGGATAAAAAAGAAAACCAAGAAATATTTTAAATGTAAAAATGAAGCAAGCGATATTAAATTATGACATATCTGTCAAAATGACAATAATTTTTTTAGTGGAAGAAAAGAACTAAAAATCTATGTACCAACATTATTAAAACTAGCGACCCTGCAGGAATGCAACTTATCCCTTAGAAAGTTGACCTTGAAATTTATTATAGAAAAAAAATGTACTTTACATATGTATCCCGTCCACTCCATTTTCTGTCATTGACAGGCCTTGAATATGAATATATGAATATTTAGTTACAAAAAGTTACGAATGTCAAAATGACATGAACAGTTTATAACTTGTGAAAAGTACATTAGTTATAAATAACTCATTCGTAGAATCCTGCTGGGCGGGAGGGATAAGTTATTATATTTTCAACAACTTTAATTTGCTTAATGAATAAAAAATGATACACTGTCAAATTTTGCTTTCATTTTAGTAATTTTTTTGTTAGAAAATCTCACTTACATTGTTCAAAATCTGCACATGCAAAGCCTGTCCAGAATCACAAATGAAGTGAATGGAGCATAAGCATTATTTATGGCTTAAAATACAAATTTTTTTTATATACAAGCATTTGATAAATTTTTAAGCACAATAACCTAAAACTATTTTCAATAGAGTGCTTGTTACAGCTCAAAACAACTTTGTGGATAGTCTAAATGGGTCGTTAGGATACGTTAATCTTCAAAAAGGCAAATCAAAGCAAAGCAAAACTTTAATCACGCTTCAACTTGCTGTAACAGACGGTTTACCAGCTATTGCTCAGGGAAAAGAAGAGATTAGAATCAATACGATGTATTTTAGAAGGAGATGCTGTTACAATAGGGGTTAATTGTAATTAAAATAAGGGGGGGGGGGAATGAGCGCCACGAATTTCATTGTTAGAATGTGGAGACACTTTTCGGCCAGCCCTTGTAGAAATTCGAAGTCAGAGGACCGACGCTTTACTTTGACGGTCTTGTGCGAGGTTTCGACTATTTGGGACCTACCTTGGTTGGCTTGCTAGCCTTGCAGGTCACCTTACATTTAATACATCCAAGAAAGTATATCACACTTACATACATACATATACGTAGCATAAATTAAAGTCCAGGAGTTAAAACCAATGCAAATATGTTAAAATGTAAGTATGAAGGTAAATGTTTGACATGAATCGTTGTAAAAGGGGGTTAGCAATTCTATAATTTACTTAACAACGTAGGTAGTTGATTGGTGTAGCCGAAAAGTCTCATAGTCTCGTTGAAGTCTCTGCATATGGTTAAAGGACAGAGCCGTCGAAACGATGTTATCAAACGAACTTTCAAAAGGCTGGGTGTTGCATAAAGGTCCTTGTAGCGACCAGCCTTGGGAAGAGGACAATACGTAACCTAATTACTCCAATTTCCTACAAGTGGCCATTAAAAAACTTCTCACGTAGAAATCCGTCAAGGCGTTAATTGCACGCAACGTGCCACAACACAACGGTGACAATTTTCCGGCACACACACCAGCCAAGGAAGTTCAACCATACACGAAAGTACGGTAATAGTTTCAAACGATGAGTCTCTTAACACGAAACGCACCACATATACGAACAATGGCTTCATATTAATTTTGAAGTCAACCCACGGCGGACGAAGACACCGTGGGGTTGACACAGTGGAATCACTTCGTAACGCTGCCGCTGATTTAATGCCTCGAGAAGCGGTCGCAATAGAAGGGGACGCGAGGACGGGAAGCTTGTTTCCTTTGGCATACACATACAGAAGATTCATTTTTACACAACGTAGCAACAGGTTTTCGGGCCAAAAAGCTATACGCCCAGCTGTGCCGGGTCTCACATGTGTAAGCGATCAAAACTACACTATACTACAACGAGCGGGAAGCGTCCATATATGAATTTAAAAAGGGAGCGCGGGTTTCCAATATTTAAAGTAAAAGATGCGGGAAAGAAAGAATATTTGAACTGTCAGTACTGGATTTTAATCTGGTCTTAACATGCTCACCTTTTATTCATCACTCCCTCTATTTGTTAAGATATACTTATCTGTTATCGATTTTCCTTTCTCACGATATTTACTTTTTTTAATTCGTAAAAAAGTTTAGCTGTATTATACTGGGTATTTATTTTAAAGGAACCACTGAGAAGACCTTTAAAAAGATATAAGTCATGTTTTTAATGGAATAGCATATTTTTATTTCTTAGTTATCTTTAGTTACCTATTGAAAAAAAATGAACAAATCAAGAAGAGTTTATCAGTATCACCTCAAAGCTTCAAGGCCATGAAATATAGGTAATGAGGACAAAAGAATAAAAATGAGAAAGCACCCATTAATTTAGTCACCAACTTTAAAGAAAAGAAAGGCGGAAAAATAAAATATAGATTAATTATGAAAATACAAAAAGGTCAGAAACTGATACATTTAATAACAATAAGTTACCCTTTATCGAACAAACAATAAACGATATGTAATAATAAACGCAGAAATGTAGACAATGTGAAATTCTGTGCAAAAATTAATCATTTAGGCATTGTTAAGTGAATTTATTGTACCAATGTAATTAGGTGTGAGGTCGGATTGTAGCAGCAAAAAATGCAGTAGAGTCGGCTCTGGACCTTTTTTGGGCGCAATTTTATCGGCCTAAACTTATTGCGTTACAATAATAGATTTATTTCAGTCGTTATTTTAATTATGGCATGCAAAGGAAGTCGAGACAACTAATTAAGTATTCAATTCCACAACGAATCAAATACCAAGTGACGTGCTTACAAGCCTGCACAAAGTTGCTTTCGGGAAAACCTTGTGTGACTAGTTCGAATAATTGAAACACTGTTTCTTCTGTTCCCCAAGTTTCAGGCGTCGTTTGAACGCGAGACAAGGATATTAACGTCTCCATAAATTCTGATAAGGGCACACACGTGTTGTCTTTAGACAAGTGCTGAGCCCATATTCAAGGTCTGGGAATAATACGTTGTGAGTTATGTTGACATAACTAGAGCCCGTACAGGGATTTCACTAATCCCACGTTGTTAACAACAAGATTTTAAAAAGCACCAATGGCAATTCAATCATCTGACATCCCCTATCCTTCCCAAGACCGAAATCATACGGAGCGCGAGTTTATCAAGGTTAGTTACAAAAGCATCTCACGCTGAATCAGTCGATTGCTTGCTAAAGTTAAGGGACGCGTAAATTCGTGTCGGGTGATACCACTCTTAATGGTGGAGTTGTGTGCGAACTAACCAAGAAATTCTATCGTGCCCACAGTTTATTAAGGGAAAGGCGTTTGCTGAGCTTTCGTTGTACATATTGCACGCATATCCGTTCTCATCTTGAGAATTTGACACCACTTTTGTGATTGGCAATTATCTCCAAGCTCGTTGAAGCTCAATTTTACGTTGCTACCGATTTAATGCCATATAGGGATAGGAACAAACTCTCACCTGTTAATTCATGTCTGTTATATACTTAAATTCAATTGAGGCAGGTTAAACTAACTGTGATTACTTGCGAGATGGCATTTGTGTTTCCTTTGTGAAGGATTTCAGAGGCCTATAGGAGAAAATTAGATTCGTGGAGACGTCAATTTGGACCGTCGCAAACGGCTATGAATAAGCAGAAAGGCGGTTCCCATTTCAGGGTTGGTGACGCTCTTTTTAACATCATTAACTGTTTTATCAAGACATCGTCCTAACTTAACGCCTATCGAGTCAAACTCCCCCTCCTGGAGGATTGCTGGTAAAACTACTGTTAATTTCAAATTTCTATAGTGTCTTGGAATATTTGTGTGTTGGTACCATAATTGGCGAATTCTATCAAGAGGTACGAGAGACGATTGATATCTAACTTACCTACCTGACTATGAAGGAGGCTATTTTTGTGTTTATCTTTTGTGTCAGAAAATTATTTACCAAGTTTTATTCATATGACTTAAAATTTCTAACGAAGCAAGAAATTCGCCAAATAAATACATGTCTGATGTTTACAGTGAATTTGACCATCTTACAAAATTTTTAAATCCAATTAAAACTATTTAAGTAAGATAGAAACCTCATTTAAAAGATTACTCTCGCAGTGGACTCCCCAACTCAGTCACAACTGCGGAGAACATTAAAAAATAGAAAATGTAACACTAAAGGTCGACGAATTCGAGTTCGTTTGGAGATGTCAAAAGTGAGCGCAAGATTGATACCCCGAATGGTGACTCCCTTCGATAAGCAACGAAGATTTGAAACAATTTTGGATGCCTGCGAAAGAAAAGAATGATCGAGAGGATTCTTACCCAGAATGAAATATGACTTTGGCCCTAAGAATATGTAAACAATAATCAATTAAATGAAAACATAAATACTCTCCAACACCAAAGAAATTCAAGGTTTAACTAAAGTGATAGTCACGATTTTCTCCCACTAACGAGGAATTTTGCCTTTCCCATAAAGCTACTGTAAAACGGATTAATTACTTTTGAGAAAACTGAAAAACTTTATCAAAGAAAACCGTCCTAAAAAAGATTTCTTTTTTGTTTTTGCATGACAGTGCACCTGTGCACTTGCAAACATTTTTAGTTCAGATTCGAATAGAACATGAAAAAGTAGAATAGGAACGTCTGAAGAAACCAACTTTCTAAAGCGTAATCGTAAAAAGAACGTAGACAAAATGGGGAACACGTTCTATAAAGTTTTCATGTTGAACGAACCCTTCTTTTCCAAATCTTTCCCTGAGCCTATCAAAACTGACACTTTCGGAATGACTCTGTTCAGGTTATTGCAGAGCACAAACTCTTCATGCCAGTAAAGAGTTGTTTTTTCACATTTTTGACGTGCATTACAGGGTTCCGCATAGAGTATTTCTCTATTTATTTTCCTAACAATTTTTATTGCTTATTAGGGAACAGTATAACAAGTATATCATCATAAAGATGGGAGATTTGTTAAGCCCAGCTGTGGAACACAATATTTATAACATGGTAATCTAATCTTCTGTGCATTTCTCTGCTCGTTTTATTACGTATTACCAGTATTCGCTTTAAACCAGTCACCAGAATTTCCGCAATTTCTTCTCGTACCCGCTTTTTCAACTCTGCGATCGTGTGAGGCCCCGTAATGTAAAAACGACTCTTCGAATAGCCCTACAGGGAAAATCTGGTGCTGTTCGATCAGGTGGCCGAGCAATGAAATGCATTAAAAAGATTCAATTTGTAAAATTGGCAAAAAAATTGAAAATGTATGGTCGAAAATGGTGGTTACCTCAAGTATATTGTGTTTCACACGTATGCTCCCATATTTCTCCTTCATGATGACATGACATTGTAATTTTGTTTGCTAACATACCATAATAGCTATTTAAGTAACAAGGAATGTAAGGACCTATTGACATTTGAGGTAGGCAAATACAAGCCAAGGCGAAGCCGAGGCTTGTTGCCTGCCTGCCGAAACGTAAATAACGTATTATATTAGTGATGACGCATAGCAGATCTCAGTAAAAGTTCCGTCAAAAGAGACAGCATTTAAATCGCGCAGGCGTAGGAGAAACAAATAGAGATCCTGTATATGGCACTCTAGAAACAAATAGAGTAACTATATACAGGTACTCTAGAAACAAATCGCGGATTGAGAAATCTACAGCATAGACATGAACCACAATAACGCCTTCCCATTTAGCTGAAATATCTATAAAAATTTACTAATTTGTTGTTTTAATTGTTTGCATTTCAACATACCTAATGCCAAATATTTTGAAAAACACAAACTGTAGTTAGATGAGATCCTAAATAAAAAATCATAGACATACAAACTGAGAAACACAATAATCCCAAAATATACTGGGTGGTTCATTTCAAAAGTTAAAGCCATTTAAAGATGATCTTTTCAACTATTGCGTGATAGAAGCTTACTATGTCCACCAGCACACCAGTCTCAGTCTTTAATAGTGCAAATAATCCTGCTACGATAGTTTTAAAGAGATGTCTGTAGTTAGACATTTTGTGAAGTAAAATTTGGCACAGAGTGTATTAAACTAAGTATTATTGTCAGAATCAGAAAGACAAATAAGTAGCGGATAAGAATGTTTGAAGATTATAGACCTTTCTCTAAGAAAAGTACTTGTGTGTTTGCCAGTAAAAACTGAATACTCTATAAAATTGATAATAATTGTATATACCGAGTGTCTTAAAATGAATTACATCAAGTATGCCTTGAATTTCCCATAATGCAATACCAATATCAATCTATGACACATAAAAATTTACATGCAAACAAAATTCAAAACCTACTAGATGTAATTCTTTTTAAGACACCTGGTATTTTATATACATGTCTTATAATTTTAATGTCTCGACTCTATGTAGAGGAGAAGTGACATTCTCTCTGCGCTCCTAGGCAGCTTTGGAGAATGTCACCTTCACACCGTCATCCATTCTTACAAGAGCTTTATTCGTCCCATTAATGATTATACTGAATTTTTAATTCACAGGATTAAGTTATGCAACTCAAAATACTATTTACAAAGAAATCTAGATACAACAATATCATCTTTAAAAAAAGAAACTCTTGAGGGCAATAAAAAATATGTGTCAAGAAGTTAGGTTATGTGACAGTGATAAATGCCGTAGATTTGTCTAATGTTAATAATAAAGTAATAGCACAACACGATGAAAAAATTTCGGAAAACTCTTTCTAACCAATTTTATTATAAAATGGATTCACAGGTTTGTTCTCTCCATTGCGTTAGTATAATGTCATCTGAATATAGGTTAAAAAGTCCACTGTCTATGCATGTGTGTTGTGGTATAGGTTCCTGATGAGTGATGATGATGATGACTACGAGTAGATGACGTGGGAATCTTTTGCCTTTTAATATGTTTCATATCTTATTTCGATTAACTAGAAGATGATCTGATAATACACATTAGTTATATAATTATTATCCAGAAAATTTAGAAACATCAATATTAAGTTAGAGATCTAATTTCTATGAAAATTGATTAATTTACATCAAACCTAGTAAGTATGATTATGATATACAACAACAACATACTAATTTCCACTGTTCTAACTTTAAACTCTATTTAATTTATTTCAAATTTAAAAATCTGGTACGATACACGCACACAACTTCATTTTACAGCGAACTTCTAATTAGCAAAAAAATTTATTTTTAATTTTTAAGCATTTATCAAACTTTTTCAAAAATTACAAATTCTTCAGAAACCGTACAAAATAGAGCGTTACTTCAAGAAGCAAATTTTAAGCTAAATTAAAAAATGTAACAATATACCGGGTGTTCTATTTAAAATAGGAGTTAATACAAAAAATAGGAAAAAAACAAAAGAAATTCATTTCAGAGGTATTCTATTGGAAAATCACCTTTCTCACATCAATACACAATAAAAATGTAGTTTGAAAAAAATCGCTAAAGCCGTTTTTGAAAAAATCGAAAAAAACTGAAAAATCACAAGCGTAAATACCATACTTCCCGTTATATGCTTTTCTTCAAAAGCTTGCTGTCTCATATACATAGTACATAAAACTTATAAAGGAAGTTTCAACGCCATACCTCTTTTCGCTTTTGAGATATTCTGTTCACACACACACACAGGCAGACACACAGCAGACCAATGAACAAGAACATTTTTTTTGGGTTCAGGGGACTCTAAAACGTGAAGATCTATTAAAAAATCAATTTCAAATTTTTGGGGTGAATCCAATACTTCCTTTATTGTAAAAGGAAGTAAAAAACTAAAGTTGAAATTTAAAGTTGTCGATATTTTTATCAAATGTAATTTTTACAGGCGCAAGCGGCGAGGGGCGCCAAAATGGCATTGAAAATTGTATTTCGTACTAATCAAAAACAAATAAACAAGTGGACAATTTTACCAATAAATTAATTTGTAACATTCACGATTTTAGTACAAATAATGCTAATTATAATATATAATATAAATACATTGTCTTGTGCAATTTGCAAAGGAAATGTTATATGTCTACCAGATTCTAACAGCGTTTATTTTATAGTTGTCACCTATATCAAATTAAAACATTAGAATTATTAGCTCGTGAGCCCACCGCATAGGTGGCCTTATTCTAATTATAAAAAGTTTCCATTTTTAAAATAATGTAAACAAGCAGTGCGACAAACTAACTTAAATTTTAAACAACTGTTGGAGCGGGTCCACTGATTGCACATATTACATATACATTCACTGCTTTGGGCTCATTGCTGGTAAAGTGGTCCATTCGAACAATCACCAGAACACCACAGATCGATTTTGAGAGCTGACCTCTTCTACTACTATGGTATTTTTCATTACAATAATTTTCCCGCCAGTATTTGGTCAGTTTAAGACAATTCTGCGATCCTACACGATGACAGCTTTTATTTAAAAAAAAAGAATTATCGAAATCGGCCTGATATCGGCTCATAGCTACGTGCCGACGGAAAACGCTTCTCGTTTTAAATATATTGATTACTACAAACAGTGTGACAGTGTGGCTGCGAGTACAGAACCTTATTCTCAGTTCATATGTTACTACGCATAATAATACGTAATTATTTGTTTATATTGTATTATTTTAACATATTGATATGTCTGTACTAGCTTTTGAGCGCACCACATAGGTGGTCTTATTCTAATTAAAATAATTTTTACATTTTTAAAATTTAATTGTACATAAAAAAGTTACAAAAGAAAATGTTTTCAACGTTTTGAATACAGAAAAACATTTTTTGCTAGATCGAATTATGGCCGAAGTCTTCAAAATTATCTAGAAAATAGGTAAAAAAATACCTTAATGCTGCTGATAATACAGATACCCTTAGTAATGCGCATTACATGAATTTGGAACTTTAAAAAAACATTGCATCCAGTGAGATTTGAATTCGCGTTCCTTGGTAAATGCATATGCTTATAGTTGCACTATAAATGACGCAGTGGTGTTCCGTGCTGATGAAATGGTGACGCAGAGACGCAGGTACACTGTATGTTTATATATAGGGATTTGTAAAATATTCTTCCGACTGCATAATAATATGTATGTACTTTTTTAATTAGAATTGTGTTTTCTAATCTTGTTTCTGTTCTCATTTTATTTGTGTTTTATTTTGTTATTTTAATATTGTTGTTTATTTTTAAAATTTTGAATACAAAATGTTGGGATTTATTTTTTAATTCCTACCTGTTTGTTTGATTACATGACATCCAATATTCGGAGATATATGATATATGTCATAAGTATCATTAGTATTTTTGTCACATATATAGTTTTTTACCGAGAGGCGCAAAAATGTTGGCTTGCCTACAATAAAAGTTTGCTTAGTTACGGCCCTGGTGCTATGATGTTAATTATTTCCAAAAATTGGAATTATGGAAATGAAACAATAAGTTATTCGTGTTAGGTACCTATTTGTATATTTTTCATAATTCCATAAAGAATATGGGGGTTTTTGATTACTGGATACATTTTGCTAATGAAAGCTAGGTTTATGTCAAAACTTCTTCGCAGAAGTATATTATTCTGTTTTCCTTATAGGTCAAATGTTTAATGGAGTTAAATTTTGAAATGGTTCTTGAATTATTATTGGGCCTTAAAACTAAAGAAATTGGATAATAAATTTACAATGAAAGTTTTGGCCTCGTTGATAATTGGTTGCATAATTTCATAAATCCTTTTTATGAGTAGGCTGATGATGTTATTAGCTTGTTATTATAGTTGTTTTAAGCACTCATCAAGTGTTGCCTTTTTGGAGATTTCTATTTCTGGCAACTTCTGTTTCGGATCGGCCACTTTTTGGCAGTTAGAAGTATCACCGCCAAATACTCATCGTTTAGATATTTTTTAACTGCTATACTTTTGTTCTGAATGGATTGACAATATAAGCCGCCTCTGTAGTTTCCTGAGTATGGTCACTTATAATTTACACGGTCCTTGATTAACAATGCATCCTACCTCATTTATGTAGCTATAAGAAAACAACAGTTGTCTCATAACTTTTTCCACGGTTTAACTGAGATGACAATTTATAAGCTTTTAGATTGTGTGTACCACTAAGGCTTGGCCAGCTACATTTTAGTCAAAAAGAAAACAGTGAAATAAATAGTTTATTATAATTAAGCAGTCTTGTAGGTCGTTTGGTTAAGAAAGCCTTACGTTCAGATCCGACTTATATCTGATTTTTTTTCTAGGAACTATGCGAATTTAATCTTACTAGTTTACCTGATGTCTACATTCAGTATGATATATGTACTGTATGGAAAATGCGATTCATTACATTAAAGTAGTTTATCTGCTCCAGTGGGATAAGTAACTCATTACGTCATTCATTTGACACTATTTCCGTTAGGTAATGAAGCTCATTACACCACTCAGTTATGTAATGCAGCCATTACATAACTAAGTGGTGTACTGGCTTCATTCTGCATTGCCTAACTGAATAGTGTCAAATGAATGACATTTACCTACTAAAATATTTTTGAAAATGACAGATCTGAAATTTCTCTGAATGCACTTTTCTCAATTTTAGGCAGTCGTAGATAAAATTTTGTACAATACATTTGTGATAATGCATCATTAATATACTTGTGTGCTTACGTACACGTATATTAATGATACTCTTATCACACTTGTATAGTTAATAACTATTATACATTTCCTAAACAGCTGTTAAAATTGAAATGTATTATTGGACCGTGAAAACGACAGTGACAGGGTGAGATATGATTTAGTTTTAGAAAATTTGAAAAAATATAAAAATCACAATAGTAATTTACGATACAAGACACGAGTGGGGTAGAGTTAAAACGCGAGTGAGCAAGCGTTTTAAGCCTCACGAGTGGCTAAAGATGCTTTACGTATGTGTATCGTACTAGTATATTACATACCGAGGTGGAAACTTTTTACCGTGGTATGTATACTATTTTATTCGTAACTACTTTATTCTAAACAATAATGGGAAAAATTATTATAATATGATAAGACAGGTTGTAACGCGCATGAATGGATGAACGAGATTTCTAGTGTCCCTACCTACACAGCGGTCCGGAATGGATTCATTTCCAACCGCTGCGACGGCAATCACTTTTCCGACCGGTTGGAAAGTTACAAGTTGGGAATAGCTCATTTTCCAACTTTTTAAAAGTCAGTAATGATCTTATGACATATATGGTTGCGAATAATAGTATATTACATACCGAGGTGAAAAGTGTTTCATTCCTGTCGAGAGATTAAGTAGTTAACCGAGACGCGTAGCGTCGAGGTGAACTTTATCTCGAGACATGAATGAAACTTTTCACCGTGGTATGTATACTATTTTATTCGCAACCACTTTATTCTAAACAATAATTAGAAAAATTAATATATTATGATACGACAGGTTGTGACGCGCATGAATGGATCAACGAGATTCCCAGTGTCCCTACCTACTCAGCGGTCGGGAATGGATCGCTCATGAATGGATCAACGAGATTTCCATTGTCCCTACCTACACAGCGGTAGGGAATGGATTCATTTCCAACCGGCAATCATTTTTCCGACCAGTTTGAAAGTTACAAGTTGGGAATAGCTCATTTTCCAGCTTTTTAAAAGTCAGTAATGATCTTATTACATATATGGTTGCGAATAAAATATTTTACCTACGCTAGAATCCAGAAAACATGCTAAATATAAAAAAAATAATTAAATGTAAATTAGAATTACCAGCAACCGGTCGTAATTTTGAGTGTTTTAAAAATTTTAAAACACGTTGCTACTGACAACGTGCCTAATGAAATCTTTTAAACACGTTACTAATGACGACGTAAACTAATGAAATCATGTTATTAAACAGTTGTTTTACAAACTTAAAACTGCCATCTAAAAGGCCATTTTACACAGTGTCGTAGATAAAGTGCTATGGTTGTACGGGCGTATTAAACTTTAGAGATATGGGGACATGGGCATGTCGTCTTCCACAAACCGTTCTTTGTATAAATATCTTTATTTCACAGAAATTCAATGAAATATAAATATAATACAGTGCTTTCCGATTGCTTTCACCATGTATTAATTGTGTTTCACTATTTGTCAAGTGTAATTCCCATTTGTCAATAACCACAAGTGTTCACAAGAGGTAAAAGCATTTGAGATAAAGTGAAACACAACTGATACATGGGAAAAAGCAATTGGAAAACACTGCATTAATAAATGAACTTTATTAGCTTAAGCCATTTGAGTACAGTGTACAAAAAATACAAACTTAATTTTAATTAAATAGTAAATAAGATATTTCTATACGTAATCGAATTCCAGAATAATCAACATTTATAAGTTACCATTGGAAAATAACATAAAATACCGACAATTTAAGTAACATTTTTTTACAAATTTTTCACAACTTATATTAGTGGAAAATGGATGGTAGGAGACCAAGGGGTCGTTCTACCTAGCGTTGTTTAGACGATGTACAAGAGCTGGTTGGCGATCAAGTACGCAGTGATACATATGACTTATACTTATATAATAAAAATCTATTATGTTAGAGAATTCCTACATCCTTACCAAGAAATTACACAGACAAAAAATGAGAAAAAAGCAGTAAATTAAATAATGCGTAACACTGTTATAACTTGGCAGATAAAAATGTCTGTTAGTTTATTATCAGCCTATTTTTGTTAAAATTCAAATACGAGTTTTGTCCCTTAAGTATCTAACCAACAATAATATTTCTCTAAGTTGTTCTTCCATGGAAATTATATCTGAAGTCTATTAGTCTATCAGAACCTTAATATACATGGTTGCCAAGCCGCATCACCCTGGCGCTATTTGGTTTAGGATTCCTATAAATATTGTATTTTCTTCTTCTTCAGAGCTCTACAATCCTGGGTGGATCTTAGCTTTCTCCAGCATCTTGCCCCAACTTACCCTATTTTCTGCCATCATCTTCCAGTTGTTTACGTTCAGTTGTTTGAGGTCTCTTTCCACTGCATCCATCCATCTGTTCCTCGGTCTGCCAACTTTTCTTTTTCCCTCTGGTTTGCCATTCATGAGTTGTTTTGGTGTTCTTTTTCCCTCATTCTGTGCACATGTCCCAGCCATCTTAGTCTCTTACATTTTATATGATTAATTATATCTGGTTCGTCATACAGGGCTTTAATTTCGAAGTTATACCGCTTTCTCCACTGCCCTTCTTCTTGGATTGGGCCATAGATTTTCCGCAGAATTTTTCTTTCGAACATTTCTAATCTCTTTTCTTCTTTGTTGTTTAGACACCATGCTTCAGATCCGTATGCGATTACTGGTCTAATTAACGTTTTATACAGTTGCACTTTTGTTCTTCTTTTGATTGCATTTCACTTTAGTTGTTTAGCCAGTCCGTAATAACATCTGTTTCCAAGTATTACTCTTTCATTTATTTCTTCTGCTAGATCGTTACGCACATTTAGGTATGTGCCGAGGTACTTAAAACTTCCGACTGCTTCGAAGTTGTATTCGTCTATTGTTATGTTTTTCCTGTTTCTGTATCTTCCTGATGTCATGAATTTGGTCTTACTTTCATTAACTTCCAGGCCCCTGTTTTTCGCTGCCCTTTGCAGGTTTACAAAATGTTATTTGACTGCATCGACAGATCTTCCTATTGTGTCGATGTCATCTGCATATGCTAGGGTTTGAGTTGTCTTATATAGTATATTTCCTTCCGTTGTGATGTGAGCTTTCCTTATTATTTTTTCTAACACTAGGTCAAACAGTAGCGTTGAAATTGTATCTCCTTATTTAACGCCTTTGTTTATTTCGAACGGCTGAGATTGTTCATTCTGTATTTTAATTGTACTTTTCATATTTGTTAGTGTCATTTTTGTGAGTCTTATTAATTTTTTTGGGAATCCAAACTCTTCCACGGTTTTCCAGATTTAAATATTGTATAAATATTGTATAAGAACTCTAATTTGAACCGTTATACGCGCTGGTGTGAGGTACTGGACCTGTGTCCGCAATTTTTACAATGACCGACCAGCGAATTTACTTGAGGTTTTGCCAAAAACGTACGACCTTGAAACGAAATCCCAGTCTTTGGGGGTGGGAAACGGTAGGAGAAGAAAGACCAAACTTGAAGCAATAGGGAGTTTTTGTAAAACGCCACCTTAAAATAACGTTATGATAACGTTACGTTAAAATTGAAAAAAAAATGGTTTGGATTGGCTGTATCATTGACGTCGCTAGGTAACATTAGCTTTAGCGGACCGCTATTTTAACGGAACGTTTTGCAAGAACTCCTTAATGTCACGACAATGCTCACTAGTTCAAAAGGTTCTACGGTGAAGAAGGAACATTATCTTTGTTGTAAAGAAAGCTAGATATCTTCATTACTAAGTATACAACAGAAATGATATTGGAAAAACGGATTAGTGATGAATTCGAAGTAGCAGTAGAAGAAGAAGAGATTTTTTTCGGTTTACAATAAGTTGGTTAATAATATTACACTTATTGAGTATTAAACGATAATTTGATAATTGTTCATATTGTGGAGCATCATTAAAATATTTTATTTTTATTTCATTGTTATTCAGCCGTCAAGCAATCCAAGAAGGTGTAATTTACTGTTGATTAATAATATTATTTCATTGACGATATGACATTTGCTAACCCATAGAATTCTATTTTGTCAGAAATGCTCAAAGTGGGCTTGGTGATATCACCAGTTCTACATGTTATTTCGTAATTATATGTAGTAGTAATTCGAATAAATGTTATAGTTGTTGCTACATACCGAGAATATGGAGAGGTTGCAATCGAAAATTTTGTCTATCTTATTCTTCTTAACATAGAATTTCGGCTTAGACCGCGTAGTATTTGTAGATAAACACCCAGCATTCTCTGGCGTAATGCTTTAGATCGTGTATCACAAGAGTCCACTTTTTACTAAGCTTAAAACTGTCTTCCCTGTTTATTATTTCGATGTTTTTCTATTTCTATGGCTTCACGTATCACTCGCGGGAAGTAGTGAGGTATTCTGGCAATTACACTGGCATGCTCAAATTCTAGTGTGCCCATTTGTAAACGTATGCTCACCTACGGCTGTTTTTGTGATGTGTTTGTGTTTGCAATCGCCTTTATGTTCTTGAAGTCTTAGATCAAAGGAACGACCAGTCTGTCCAATGTAACTCAAGCAGCAAGAACAAGGAATGCGATAAACACAAGCGGTTTTTAAACTTGGAATTTTGTCTTTTACCGATCTGCTGCCGTTACCCAAAGTTTCCTTGCTCGTGAACAGTTTTGATGTTGCATCGTTTCAGGACACGTCCTATCTCATCAGTCTAGCCTTTAACGCAAGGTAGAAATGCCAAGTCTTCCAGAGGTGGGGATTCGTCTTTAGATTTTTGTGGTATAGTCTTGTCTTGCGCTTTTCGTATGGCGGTAGTTGTGTATCCGTTCTTTTCTAAAGAGTCAAACAGATGTAGCTTTTCTCTCTTTAGATTTTCTGCATCTGAGATGCGAACAGCTCTTGTCGCCAAAGTCTGGAGAAATGCAGCTTTTTTATAGTTTAAACTATTTTCATCCGATTTAAAATTTTCCTATATTAATAGAAACTTAATAACACCTGTAGCTACATGATTTGAACGAGACTCTCAGTTGTATGGTGCTTTTAGTATAATGTATAATTCCGAGAAATTATATTTTATTTCCAAATTTCCGTACTCATACTTGTTTAGGTATTGCTGTCATTTGGAAACAGATTGCAGCATGTGCTTAGCAAAGATTCTTGAAAATTTATTTCATTTTAGATTTACCAATATACAGTATAATTTTATTAAATATTAAGAAAACTATATTCCTAACTAAGAAAAAATGGAGGTAATATTACACTATTTTACATATTTTATGTCACGAGTACATTTAAACAGGTAATTAGAACAAGCATTAATCAATGTTTTTTTGTTAGTTTCAGTTTTCTTCTAGGCGATTCTTAAATAATTGGGATCAATTTGTGTTCAGAATAATACAATTCAATTACTATTCATAACTGACATCGTAGCTATCAAGGTAGAGCAATGACAGTGTTTTAAAATTAAGCAATAAACCTCTCGCACTTATCGTATTTCATTTAATTATCTACTCAACTGTCAGATTGCTTAGGAGCAACTAAAATTACAAATAAATAATAAAACGGGTTAAGTTTAAAGATAATTCATCTATTTTCCATATTCAGTTCTTGCCGTTAATAAAGTTCTTCATACAAACGGTTTTGCAGCAATTTCGATATGCTGCTCTTATGAAATGCAAGAGACCATAACGGGTTGCCTGCCAACTAGGCTAAACTAAACCTAGCAAACGAAGTACATGTAATAAGTATATTTGGTTTGCAGTGTGAATAGCTTTATAATTGTTTATAAATTTATTGTAGTTGTCAAAGAAATGATGTTTTTCTAATTAAAATAACACCAGCAAATCCTGTACGACGACTAAAGCGAACTGACGATTAGCCTATGATAAAAAAAAATATTTGCTCAAGTTTCTTGTTTGGGAGCTGGACGCAGTAAATATTATTATTAACAATAACCCGCTTATACATAACAAAAACAATATTGAGGGGCATGCCTTCACCAAACGTAATTTTAATTTACTACAATTCTAGAAAAGGAATTTATTGTTTAATCAATGAAACATCGCCCGTGTAGCGCTCCACCTTTTATATCGTATAATATCGTTTAGAGTGGAGATGGGTCGAATGGAATTATTATGCTTCAGAAGAATCCTTTCATTAGAACTCCATGGTTTCGAAACAATATATTTTTTCTTGGTAGCTCGTTAAATAACCGATTTCTCGATCTGGTTAAGTCTTTTCTTACAACGATTTTTCATCCCTTAAGTAGCTTTTTCTTACTGAAGATTGACATCTTAACATTGGTCGGTGCTTTCTTTCTTTACTAGGCAAACAGTGACTAACATAAATGATGTTAAGAGTAACATTCACGTTCAAATTATCCTTACTGAACCGTATGAAGACATCCGTGTTGCAGCTGTAGCTTCTGAGATATCAAAGATAAGCAGGCTGTTGATACGGGTACATTGTTATAGGTCATTTTTAACCTTTTTTGCCTGTTGAAGTTCACACTCAAGCTGTCACGTATAGAAACCGACAAACGTAACAAAATAGGCTTCTTACTCATATCCTACCTCATATGATAATTGGTCAGATATCCGCTAGCTACTTCTAAAGATATCGGTAGACTGTCATAGACTCAATTAAAGAACCAAATGTTTATAATACTGACAATTACTTAGTGGGCGCCAGGCTCTTTAAAATACAGTGAATTTATTTTAATGGTGAACATAGTAGTTTCGTTTCTATGTCAGCATTTAATCATACAGGTCACTTCCATAGTTACAAATGAAATCAATAGATTAGAGCGTTTATTTTACGAGTTAACATACGAATTTGTATTAGGTACTTGCTAATAAGAAACTTTAAATTTGTTACCGGGATGTAGATATGCAACTAAAAAGTAGATACGTAGGAACAACTTGTGTGTTGTATCTTTTCTTCAATGGTATACATTAGGATAACTTTTAATTGTCTTTTTGACAAGTAATAATTTGTATGTTAACTCGTAAAATACACGCTCTAATCTATTGGTCTCATTTGTAACTATGGAAATGACCTGTATCATTAAATGGTGGCATAGAAAAAAAAACGCTTATGTTAACTATTAAAATAAATTCCCTGTATATATATATAACTTTCAAACATTACGATAGAGCCCCTCCAAATATCGGTTGACACCAGGAGCAATAATAACAAATTGTAACCTCAATATTTTAATATAAAATGCTAAAGCACATGTATAATAATCATTATATAAATTATTTAACTATTGTAAATATTTATATCCATAATAAATTAAGATTATGTAACAAAAATTGTAATATGTCAAATTCTGAAAAAAATTATATAATTTTATGTGACAGTTCCCATATACACATAGTTTGAGATATGTACTAATATTTAAAAGTTTTCTATTTGTAATAGTATATTACATAACAAGAGTTGTAAGAAGCATATTACGCACGGAGTGGAAAAGTTACATACGAGCCGCGTAGCGGCGAGTTAGTAATTCCACAAGCGCGTAATTGCCTTACAACTCGAATTTTGTACTATACTTTATCCACGAACACATTAATTACTATCAAAGAAACAAAAAGAAGTATTTTTATTAATTTAACATTACATTTTGTGATAATAATTATTGATAGTTACAGTACAACTGGCGCAGCATTAGAAGGGGCCATACTGATATTATTGATAAGAACAGAAGTTACAGAAGATTCCGAAAATGTATAGTCATGGACGTTGGCGTCAGAGGATGAAGCCATAGTAACATCTCTAACGGTGGTGTCGTTTGATATTGCTCCATCATCACATATAGCACTTGAAATCTTTACCGCATTTTCAGTTTTGTTTTTGGTAGAATTATCAACATAGCTTTCAGCTACAGCTGACGAGCGCCAACCACCATGTCTCTTTAATGTCAGCAAATCACCACCAGCATCCACAAGAATGGTGGCCGACGAGCGCCTAAACTAAAGCAATAACCAGTGTATTGTTTCGGGTTCGCTAAACCCCGAAACGTTGTGATTTTGGTTGGCACATCACCAAACTTATTTAACCCAACGCATTGTTTAGTACATTTTTTGTGTTGGTAATTCAGAAAAAACGGAAAATATTTTGTATACGCTCTTGAAGGACGTAAATTTATGTATTTCTTGCAGGTTGGGTACCATGCTTCAGGCACAATAAACGAACGTTGAGTTTTTGTCTTAGAATCTGGGATTTTAATTATGAGTGATTTCCCTGTATCTTGTATGTCTTCAGTTTTTATGTTTCTCAGCTCCTGCTTCCTGTCGGCATCACTAATACCAAATATTAGAATTACCTACAATAAAATATCCATATTTATGTTACCTTCATAGATTATAAAAATGTGTTATACCTTTGACAACAAATACTAACTGTCTGGTGCGTTTTTCAGAAATTGGTTAATTTCTTCTGGAGTGAGAGTTTTTGACTTTTTACTTCTGAATCCATCAGATTTTCCCTTCAATAGTGCCAAAAGTTTAGGGAAACTCCCAATGTTTGTATTATGTCAAATATTGATTGTGGCTCTTAGCATGGAATAAATAGCCCAAAGTGACGGCTTCATTTGCTTTGACAATTCGTCAAAGTACGCCAACATTACGTTTTCAGAAAATTATTTTACTTTATTTCTAAGTCTCCAATCCATGAATTTTTGGTACACAATTTCATACCTTCCATGCGATTTTGCCGGAAGGAGATCGTTTACGGCAGTTCTCGCTTTTTCGCCGATTTCAGGAGGCGTGCACAGCTCTTGCTCACTGTCGCTAAACATTTTATAGCTTAAATTGAAAAGATTTAATGGAGAAATGATATATTTTATTAGAAATTACCTTTATACATACGTAATTCCGTACCTACAGTTGAAATTCAACGATAACAGTTGAAATTTCGAAAACTGTCATTCTGTTGCGGCTAATTAGATCGAACAACAAAACAAATACGAGTGCCTGCTATGTATAATAATGTTACTCGCTGTGCGATTTTGCCACTTTATGTACGACAGTTCGTAAGCAGCAGCTTACTTAGTTTATGCCTTGTACGTAATTCATCTTTTTTTTATAGTGGTTGTGGATAAACTTTATTACAAATTTTGTTCACACTAAAATGTATTTTAAATTGTAAACGTCAACTGTCAAGATGTTTACCAATAGTTTAATTATTCAAAATTTACTATATCTCTAGTACACAACCTTGTGCCGGGCTCCATCGCTTCGTGGTTAAGCATTCTGGCAACTGACCTAATGGTCGAGAGTTCGATCCCTGATCCCGGTGAGGTTTTTAAAAAATAAAAAATGTGAATGAAAACTTCTACACAATTCCATCATTCGGAAGTGATGTCAAGTCGTAGGTCCCATGTTACTACAATGTCTAGCATGTAAAAGATCCCTTGCTAGGGTTGGAACTTCTTAGTCTCGGCAAAATTCTAAGTAGGACTAAGGTACCTGGTACATTGCGTGCCTAGACCTTGTCCACGGGTTGGCAAAAAGGCCCTATGAAGGCCCACTTACTTGACATCAGTATCCCCACAACAAATACTAAGTAATACTAACTAACACAATCTTGTAGCGATAATTCTTGCTGATGCACAAGTTGCTCGTACAGGGATATACAGCGAAGATTAAATTAACTACAGTCCCAGCAATGACAGATCGAATCGAATTCCAATCACATCGATTAGACAGCCAAATACAACTTGCAGACCTTATTAAAGTAATATTGTAGATCTTAATGCAGATGTTGTGTGTACAGATTTACCACATACAGATTTTTGAAATGCATTCTATCGCAACCTTCCCGGGGACTGCATCGTCAACACCGGAAGGCTCAAAACACAACACAAAAGATTTCCCAGGTCAGATGCCTGTGAAATAATCCATTAAGGTACGTTTCAAAACGTCATCTCACAAAGGCAACTATTCTGAAGCAACACAATATGGCGAATGACCAAACAGGCGGATAGGAAACCCAAATTCGAAAACTGGAGGGAGCCTTAAATATGCAACCAGACTAACACCGATGCAGCAAGAGAGGCCTAGTCTAACTCAAATTAATTAAGAATTTAAATTCCTGGAAATTCTAAGCCTGTAGTAGCGGGTAATATTTAGATTTATCGAAAATAAGGCAGTTAAATATGTAATACGTTTAAATAACTTTTAGCAGAGCAGTATTAAAGTTTTGATAGTGCATTTTATTATTGCTATTGCTATTTTAGAATACCCGCCATCTTAAAAAAATATTCATTTGCCTCCTCTAGAAATACAGTCCTTAATTCATGGAAGGTCCAAATTGACTCGCCTTGTCTCATGTTCCTACATGAAATGGAGGAGAGATTGCTTGTCATGAATTAGAACACATTTTTAAGGTGTTCTTGGTGCACGCCTTGATGGTGGATTTCATCTTCTAAAATCGGACGTACTTGATTGGGTTCACCAATTGTGTCGGTTTTGGGATTCGCTGTAATTTGACTGGTTCAACCACGTTCTCGCGATATTTAAGAAGCAACTAGCCTTTGACCGTTATTTTCAAGTCATCGTCAAGAGAATTTGTAATTACGTTTAGATACGAGTAACAGTTGAATAGCCTTAAATTTACATCGAGGTACTATTGGAGCTATTACTTACACCTTTCACACTTCGAGTGCACTTCTCGCTTGGGGAAAATGTTTACTGTATTTATTCGAACTTTTTTTGCCGGTCTGCAATTCTCTTGGCGGAATCGCGTGCTTTCTTCAGTCTCATGCTACATATTCGTGATCTTCTTATTACTTCCTGTCCTTGTTCCGGTCTGTGTGTATCGTAGCAAATCGAATCCAGGTTCCTCGCTGTACTTCGCTGTACTTTGGTCTTAAGGAAGATTACTTACTTACTTAATTTTATTGTATTGTATTAATTTTGTAACAATAGCTGTCTTTGCAATTTTCAACTCATTAATGGTAAATAGATTCGGATTTATGACTGAATGTGACAAAAATCTATGTTGTGCGTCTAATTGAGGAAATTATCAAAGCCTACAATTGCCGTTTTTACGTTAGATAGTGTTACGTTTTATGACTTACGCGAAATGGCATTTTTGCTTGATGTGCGAGTTATATTTAAAGTATTAATTTAATAGATTTTCAAATGAGTTTACACTTACTTACGCTCTAGAGATTTTGATCCCGACTAAACTGCTTCCGAGTGAAATTAACTAATATTTTTTTATCTATCTTGCCTTGAAATATCCGTACGCATTAGAGTATTGCATTCCTATTGATTATTTTCTTTGCATATTTAGTGTTACGTGTTTCTACAGATTTAAGATTGCTAACTATATTCTATGTTTAGTGCCGCGAAAGCATTGTAATCATGAAGAAATCATCTTCGGAGATTTCTTCAAATCTTCACGTTTTAGGGCCCTAGATGACGAAAAACAGGTTTACTCAAATCCGTCTCCCTGTTGGCGGCATAATTCAAAAACTATTTGTTGAAGAAGACGATGTTTTGCATGCAGATTATATATCTATCTGGCATAAAACCTAGAAAATTTTGGACAAATATATACAAGGTGACCGCATAAAAAAATAAAAATTTCTTTATTTTGGCTTTAACTGAAAAATAGATAAAAGGAGCAATTTACACATATTTCAAACTTTACCCTTGACGAAAATGGAAACCAACAAATAAATGTTCTAAATGTGACGTCTTGGAAACGTCCCAAGACGTCACCGTACTAAATTTGTATATAGCTCAGGTTTTATTATTGGCGAAAATGAGACCTAACACATACAGGATAAACATAGCAAATGGGATAGAATAGTATGGTGTCTTTATAACGCAGCAGAAACTCGTACATTTCGAGTACGGTCGTAGCTCAGCTATTCAAGCGGCGGATTAGAAACTGGGCTCAAAATATTCTCCTGGGAGCGTGGAGTTGGAATCCTAGCGGACAAATTTTTTTTAAATGTCAAATTGATCTAATTCGCGCCAGGGAGGTTGCGATTAAACCTCTTTATAGATTTTTCTTAAGAATTACTATTATTTACAATTGTCAATCAGGGAGCGTTTCTATATCAACTAGTGTTTGTGAGAATGCGTATAAGTAATATTCTATATGCAGCCTCTTTCATTATTAAATTAGAGCGGGTATTGTAGGTATTGTAATCGCGAAAAAAAATCATCTTTCCAGGTTTCTTGAGATCTTTAAATTTCAGGGTCTCTAGATGACGAAAAACAGGTTCTCTCAATTCCATCACTGTTTGTTTGTCTGAAGGCGGTATAACTCTAAAACTATTTGTTCAAGGAAGAAGACATTTTGCATGCAGATTATATGTTTACCTCACATGAAACCGAGAACATTTCGGAGAAATATATACAGGGTGAGCTCTTAATTTTTTTTTAATTTTTTTTAACTGAGAGTAATAATTTGCACAAAGCTCAGGCTTTATCATTGACGAAAATTAGACATAGCAGATACACAATAAACATCACAAATGGGACAGAATAATATGGTGTCTTTATAATGCTGCAGAAACTCGTATAATTCAAGCACGGTCGGGGCTCAGTTGTTCAAGCGGCTGCAAGCGGCGGACTAGAAACTTGGCTCAAAATATTCGCTGCGGAGCCCGGAGTTCGAATCCCAGCTAACTACATATTTTTTTCAATTTAATATAGTTCGAGCCAGGGAAATTCCGTGTAAACCACTTTACAGATTTTTTATTAATACTTAACGTATATTTTTAGAATGTGTTGAATACTGACAGACGTTTTTAAATCATATGGGAAAAGTCAGATCCATCTTATTCTGAAATTATTTCCTTGCAAGTAGGTAGTTCATATTAATTTTGGTAAATTTGGTAAAACATGATGTCTACAGTATTAACAACAAAATTTGTTCTACAATTCTTTGTTATTCAGTACTCTAACACACTGTTCTAATACAACAAAAACAAATAAAATGCTTCATTCCATTGTATTTTCTTAGAAAAATTCAGTTAGATAAAGAATCAGATAAGTTACATACAGTGTCCGTACACATTGCTGTTTATTTCTGTTAGACAATATGTAAAATATTAGGTACAAAAGGAAGGAACAAATTTACAATAGAGGTTGGTAAGTTTAGATTCATTGTATTAACTTTTTAAAATATTTATGAAGAATAAATTTATCAAGTAATTATTTAAAATACTCAGCAGCCCCAGAGCTAGAAAATTATGCTTTTTGAAAAGTAGATCGATCACAGTTACATAGAATTAGTTGTTAATATTTATTAAAATAGATATCTATTAAACTCAAAGTCACTTAGATATTTTAAAGTATAGCATCTAATTACAATAACCTTTAATCAAAGTTCCTTACCTACAGCCATTTTGTAAAAGTAAATAGATTTATTATATCTACTGGCAAAATAAAACCAACGTAATTACAGTTCTCAACGAATTTTTAAGTACTTCCTAGCTCTGGTGTAGCCAATTGTATTTTAGTTGTTAATTTGAATTTAACTTTGATATAAATAAAAATAAACTAATTTAAACAAAATTAGCTATATTTATGAATTACGTTAACATTTATTTGGCTTGGTGTCACATTTACAAATTCAGTACATATTATACAAATAAACATTTTAACAATAAATATGGTTTTATTACATTTTTTAGCAACAAAAAATGGATGTAATAACATATATTCAATTTATTTATTAACATTCAACCATAAAGCTAAGGTTAGGCACATATATACATTAAAAAGAATTGGAATGTAAGCTTTTCGTGGAATATTTACAAGTTTATAAAATCTACCTCTAATACGTGAATTAGGGATTCGTTGTGTTTAAATAAAAATAAATTAGGAATAGCCCACACTCCAATAACCAGCAAAGGGAAATGGACGTATTCTTATTAAGCTTAAAGCACTTAGACGTTAATGTCCAAATGGAAGGGCCCATCAAGACGATGGCATTATTTTCATCTAATGAAAATGAATCAAATATTACGTCATCTATTTACTGAAGTAAAGCATAATGGATATAAGAAGTAAAGCCCATTGTTGTTTACTCATTATATTGTGTTATGTAATGGGAAATGTGTTAATACGAAGATTAAATATCGTCTTAGCATAGAATGTTAAATGTCTAGACTTATGTCTTAATTACATAACGTATTTGATTTGTAGGTGTACATTTTCATACGATTGAAGATACACAATATTCCAATTAATTTTTACTTCAGTACCGATCTAGAATTGTCATAGCAAAATTATTAACCATCAGTCATTCAAGTTCAATCTTTTAAATTTGCACATATTTGATTCATTTTAGAATTTAACGGTATAACAATTAGGTTAAGAAACAACAATTATTGTATAAAAAATCCAGTTCCATCGTCCCAGTCGTCTAAACTGGGCCCAAACGAATCATTAAAGAACTGATCTATTTCTTTGTATAAATGGTTTTGCGAATTTATACTAAAATCATGTCTCTCATCTGGGTAAACCTGCAAAGAAAAAGTATATTTGTCTAATTATAAAAAAATATTGAAGAACTACAATTGTTTTTTAACAGATGCAAAGTTAAACGTTCTTACCAAATGTCGAAACAGGACTCCTTGATCTATTAAAGCTCTAGCGAATAAAATTGAATGTTGCGGTTTAACTGTCGTATCAGCAGTACCATGTATCAACAGAAAGTGTCTGTCTCTCAAATTTCCAGCTCTTTTCGTCAAGTCTGCGTTGTCATAGTCCACCTGATGTTCGGAAGGATAACCTAGATATCTTTCGTGAAGTACGAATCTTAAAAGTATGTCATTAACATAATTTACATTATTTTGGGAGTAATATACATACTGTAGTACTGCCAGTTGGTGATTGGAGATATGCTAACAGAGCAATTAATTACTCGTTGAAAATCTTGCATCAACAACATAGCTGTCACATATCCACCATAGCCTTTCCCTACAAGGCACACCCTTGTTTTATCTATAAATTTGAAGGTGTCTTCTAAATATGTGAGTACAGCTAGTTGATCTTCTACTTCTACTGAACCAAAACTGCCACAAACAGAGAAGATTTAGAATATTGGATTAAAACATGTTTCTCTTTTCTTACTTATGTTGTATTTCTCTTCTCATCCTCTCCCCTTGGAAGCCAGAGCCTCTAACATCAATTTGAGCAACTACGTAATTTTTGTTACTGGCCAAATACCATGGCCAAGACAGTTCCCATTTTTCGGATACCGATTGGGATCCTGGCTTGCAATTTCTAAAAAGGAAGAAGTGAAAGTAAGTTAAATATGCCGGCAAGAATTTACTAGAATAGTTCGATGATTTACCATTAATACGTTTACTTACACTAATAAAATCATAGGGAAAGCGACTTCTTCATACTCTCTCAAGACAGGCGGGAAGAATAGTCTCACTTGGGCTTTGTATCCCTTTTCGATTTCAACTTGAAATTTTTTAATTTGAGGAATTGAGAGAACTCTTACTTTGTTCCTCAAAATGTGGCCTGAGTCAAGCACAGCTAATCTAATATTTGTGGCAGTTTCAACTAGAAATATTACAGGAATATCTGGTCCCAAGCATTCTTGAATGTAAAATCTATTTGCATTACTGAATATCACATTATTGTATTCACAAACGTAGTCCACTAGCATGGAATTATTAAAAGTAGTTTCGTTCATGTATTCAGACTCATCGTATGTCATATTAAAATCTATGGTAGGACGACATGTTAAACAAGTCCATGGTTGAGAAGAGTTCGTATCGCCTATTTTGAATAAATGTCGGACTCCTGGACTATTCTCGTTGGTAGCTATCGCATATCTGCAACAAATTTGAAGGTAAAATAGTGGACAATTATTATTTCGAATGGTAGTGCTTTGGTTCCACGAGACTGGTCTCGGTCTCGTCTCGAATTTCGAGATTTGTTAAAATTTTCGAGACCGAGACCGAGACCGCAGCGGTCTCGGTCTCGGTCTCGTCGAGAGTCTCAATTTTTTTTAACATTTTATTCTTAAAAAAATTACTTATTCTAAGTTATACGGAAAAAGGCAGTTATGTGTACTATTTGCATACCGAGGGCAAGTATTCGCAGGCGCGAGAAATACATTAAAAATGCTGCACTGACTTGATTTAAAAATCGAATTGGGGGAAGTACCGACTAATGAACCACCTCATTCGCACACAATATGTTCTATTTTAAGATTTGCGATTAGTAGAACGTCATCTACATCGGTATACAAAGCACGGTCGAATGTTGTAACATCAAATTTTACTTTGCATATTAAAATTTGTGAAGACTCTCGTTGATACTGAGACCGAGACCTACAAAATGTTTCGAAACCGAGACCGAGACTGAGACATTTGAACCGATATCGAGATCGACACCACTATAGGTCTCGACTCGTCGAGACCGAGACTACCCCAGTCTCGCACTATCGAATGGAGACATTTGTCTAATCTCTTGAATTTGTTATTATTGTATAAAATGGAATGACCTAACAAGGCTATGCAAGAAAATTCTTCAAAGTAGTGAAGGTGTAGAGCGTTTGAAATATGTTTTTCCGTGGTGGACATTAAATATGAAATAAATACGGGAGTACTTATAATACAATCGTGATGTTTTGTTTTGTCATAACAGTTTTCAGTGTTGTACTTGTAGTGAATACATATGAGTAGATTAAATACATTTTTAAAGTTATCCGTTATTTATTTCTGTATTGGCTAATAGGCAGATAATCTCAGTTAACCCTAGAAAATAAAGTACTAATATACAGGGTGAGGCACATAAAGTGTTACAGAGCAATAGCACTCAAACTATTGATCACATCCAAAAATGTTTCAGAGAAAAGTTTCAGTGTTCGAGAAGGCCGTCATATCGGACCATCCTATTTTTTTATCGGTGGAGGTGCTGAAGCTACGTCAAGATCAAACCCTCTTTTTTAAATGGAACCATGTATTTTTCTTTTGATGACATTATTACCGATTTGAAGACGAATTCAGCGACCTGCTACACAAGGTCATTCTAGTCACGCAAAGTATGAAAATAGTCGAAAAATGCAACAGTGCAACAAACACAAGTCAACACGACGGTGCACCACCCCATTATGCTCTGTGTTTAAGACAAGTGATAAATGAGATTTTTGGCGAAAAGTGGATAGGACGAGGCGGTCCTGTAGCTTGGCCACCTCGTTCGCCAGATCTAACATCACCAGATTACTTTTTATGGGGTTTTGTCAAAGATCGCGTAATGGCGGTAGCACCTACCACACCTGATGACATGAAAGACAGAATACGCCGAGCATGTACCGAAATTACACCACAAATGTTGGCTGAAGTTAGACGGTCTTTTCATCAGCGGACTAACAAGTGCTTACAAGTCGAGGGTCATCACTTCGAGCATCTTCTGTAGGTAGACCCAAACCAAGGTTAGTGGATCCTTTGAAAGTGATTATTCCGATATTTTTCGATTTTTTGGCTATCTTCATACTTTGCTTGACTAGAATGACCTTGTGTTGCAGGTCGCTGAATTCGTCTTAAAATCGGTAATAATGTCATCGAAAAAAAAATACATAGTTCCATTTAAAAAAGTGGAGTTAACCTTGACGTAGCTTCAGTGCCTCCACCGATAAAAAAATAGGGTGGTCCAGTATGACGGCTTTCTCGAACACTGAAACTTTTGTCTGAAACATTTTTGGATATGATCAATAGTTTGAGTGCTATTGCTCTGTAACACTTTATGTGCCTCACCCTGTATACAAAACAAAATTGAAACCAATATGGACATATTATGGTATACAACTGTGGGGCACAGCAGCAAATTCCAATATTGTGATATTAGAAAGATTTCAATCTAAGATTTTACTAGTCGTTACAAATGCACCTCGGTTTATCAACAATCTTATACTCAGAAGGCATCTATCCATACCTACTGTGAAAGAAGAAGCTAGAACGTTTAGTGAGGTTTATAGTGATAAACTGGCAGTGCACGGAAATGTGTTAACGTGTAGACTTCTTAGTGAAAGTAGTGACATACGCAGGCTCAAGCGGTTTAAGCCTACAGAAATTCCAGACAGATTTAGGGACAATACTTAAGAAGTATTTAGTTAAGATGTCAACTTTTAGAGGCATTATTCAATGGATGACTGCCTGCATGTTACTATTTAGTTTTGTTCTGTTATTACATTTATTAGATGTCTCACAGACAGTTGTAAAGTATTCTCGAAGTAAAAAATATTTCTGTGATTCATTAATAGATTTAGAAGACTACGTTATTTTGTGTGCAAATGTGTAATAGCTATGTAACGGGTGTCCCAATAAGAGTTGCGATTAAATTTAAAAATGAAACGCATAGTTTATGAGCGAGTTGTAATGTTTTTATTGCGTTATCAAGTAGACATGTTCCGATTAAGTATGGAATAAAATATTTGGCAAATGGCCCCTACGGTTCTGAACACAGAGCCTTGCTCTGTTCATGAAATTTTCGATGACTTTTTCTCAGAGTTGCGGCTCTAACTCACTGATGACGTGTTGAATCTCGTTCTTGATCTCGGGAATAGTTCGTGGCGCATTGGCATAGACGTGCGATTTCACAAAACCCCAGAGAAAGAAATCGCACGGCGTCAAATCGCACGGTCTCGGTGGCCAGTTGACATCTGAATTTCGGGAGATGATTCGGTCCGGAAATCGTTCCTCCAATAAATGGATTGTTTCATGCGCGGTGTGGCAGGTTGCGCCGTCCTGCTGGCACCACATGTCTTCCAGATCCATACCGTCCAGATGAGGCCACAAGAACTCCGTTATCATGTTGCGGTACGGCAAACCGTTGACAGTAACAGCATTGCCAGCCTCATTTAAAAAAAAATACTACTGTGGCTATATAAGGACAGTGTGGTCAATTTTGGTCCTGTTTCTGATTGGTTGTTTTAAAATCCGCCATTAAGGGTCGTTTTACGAAATTACACATAGTCACACAAAATTGCTTCTAAGTCCTTTAATATTGAATGTAGCCCCAATATAAAGTGGAATGATATAATCCTTATAAAATTCTACAGTGTTCTGTGTAAGCGAATGCCAAATTTTCGTTTGCATAAGTAAATGTCAACGAGTTAAAGTAAAATGCTTTTGCGAAAATTGCGCATTAGTCCAAATCAAAAGCTATAATAAACTATATAAACGTCTTAATGCAAAGATTATTGCAGCAAATTAAAGAGAATTTATGGGCTACGTAACACTGAATATTCTATTTCTCTAAATTAACTGGTGGAATAAATACAAGGGTTTGATTATGAATATAACAAAAAATTGTTGAGCTTTTGTACGTAATCTATGTGTCGATCAACGCAAAATGTTGTCAATTTTCGTTTTCTATGTACAAAAACACAATAAAGAAGATAAAAAAGGACACTTGACTTATATTCCAATTCCAATTGCTCGTTAACGAGGATTTTTAATCGCTGGCAGCGATTCCTTACGTTTCACATCGTCTCTTGCCGTTTAATTCTGTTTAAGTAATATTATTAATATTCTTGTAAAATTAATGTTACACTGCACATTTGACCACCTCATATTGCACAAATTTTCGCGATCGTGGGTATACAGCGCTCTGCAAAGCATCTCCGAATTTCACATCTGTCCGGTCTGTATAAAATGACGTTTATGTCACAATTTAGCAGGGTGACGTTTGTCTTACAATTTAGCAGGCCTTGCACAGAACAATAACCAAGGCGTGGCTGGTTGTTGTAGAGACGACTCTTAATGGCTGCCTTTTTTAAAATTGACCACACTGTCCCTGTCCTTATATAGCTACTGTAAAAAATACTAAGGTCACTATATATATATACTATTGATATAGTCACCTTAAAAAAATACGGCCCAATCACGCCGCCTGCCCAAAATTCGCACCAAACAGTGGCTCGTTGGGGGTGCATTTGTTTCTGTTGGATCACGTACGGATTCTCTGAGCCCCAAATTCTACAATTTTGTTTGTTAACGATCAGTTCAAATGAAAGAGCGCCTCATCGGTGGAGATGATTTTTTTCGAAAAATCGGCATTCACTTCATTTTGCTCCATCACCCATTGAACGAATTGACGGCGCTGTGCGTGGTTTGTTGGTTTGAGCTACTGGGTCAGCTAAACCTTGTAGGGATGAAGATGGAGGTCCTTCGTGAGAATTCGCTGCGTGGTGCTTCTCGAAATTTGAAGTTGTTGTGAACGATGCTGAATTGATGTTCGCGGATTTTCGTCGACACTCTCGTTTACAGCAGCGATGTTTTCGAGAGACCGACCGGTACGTCGACGCACAGAGGACATACAGTTCATAATCGACCCAGTTTCTTCAAACTTCTTGATTACTCTTCGAATCGTTGTCACATTTGGTGCACTTTCATGACTGAAATTCCGCGAATTTTGCGAGCGGCTTCAGCGTAATTTTCTCCATTTTTGTAATGGGTTTTCACAACGATAACGCGTTGTTCCTTTGTGTAGCGCTCCATAATTAATAATTGGAACAACCGTAGATGGCAGCTGTCAAATTTCAGAGCTGCCACTTGCACAGAAAAAAAAATGGCGCAAAATTTAATTCGGGCACTCTTATCGGGACACCCGTTATCTACCGAGGAAGCAAAGGGATTTATTCGCTCCCGCGTGTGAATTTAATGCCCTCCGCTACGCGTCAAGCATTAAGCACATGAAGGAAGTAAAATGATACATGTTCTTTAGTTGAAATTTCAACAATTTTGCTTTAGGAAATCATTTGAATGACTCTAAATTTCTGTAGTAACATTTTATTTAATTTCCAAATCCATACAACGCTGTAAAGCTTTGGTGTGGTATCCATGATAACATAAACACAAATACGGGAGGTAAAAATCTCACCTCCCGTCAGACGTTAATAAAAATTACCTCCCGCTGGCGCTGGTTGGAATTTGCAGTTTTGCTTCCTAAAGCCGACTTTATATACAATGAGTAGAAAAAATATATTATTTAGTCACTGGGACATCAATAATATATTATTTAAGTAAATTAAATGTTTGTGTTAAAGCAACATAAGCTCTATTAAGAGGACTATGATAACCAGGAGATCTCCAGATGCCACGGTGCTGTGGGGCTTTGCAGTGGCGGGCCAAGTTTCCTTAGCTACTCGTAGGAACTTTATGAAAAGAACATAGATTAATTAGGGTAAGAACCCTTCACCTACCCTAGAGGTACCAAATTCCCCAATCACAAATGCAGATAAAGATGACTTTTAGCGCCTCCTGCATTGATTGTATCGTCTCACAAACTAAAGATGACGATGTACAACAGCTTGAGGAGGTTTCAAAGCTTAAGCTGAAAGACAAACAGCGGCTGAGTGGAGCCGCAAAAAAACGTTTTAAGTGGTTCCTTAAGTAAGGGCACAATCCAGGAGAGGCCCGAGTGAAGGTAGAACGACCCAGACAAGGGACCAAAAAGAACAACAACAATGATCTCCACCCCTGAGATGGCCGGTACGAGAAAGAAGGTGATGTGGGAGAGCCCAGCTCCAAGCAAGAGGCAGCGACTTGCTCAACGGCTAGAAACTTCAAACAAGTCTTAAAATCCACCCAAGTGGATATCATAGACGGAAATTACCTCAAGTATAACCTTACCACGGAAGGTATAAAGGTCATCCTAAAAGGTATACCTACTTGATGACATGGCTGATCTAGAAAGAGCCTTTCTGAAGCCTAAATTTATCGGTAACACTTGCAAAACCAGGTGGCTACTGAAGACCTATGTAAATAAAAAATAACCGCAAAGTGGTTAAGGCAAGTGGTCAACCACAAATTTAAGCCTTGAGAGGGGGATAACCTGTCTGTGAGACAGACTTACTGAAGGTGGACATTATAAAAGCCTACCTTGCAAATGGTCAAAGGGGCAGGCACTGCAGAGAGGATTCTAAAACTGGTTAAATGCCAAAAATAAAGACCTACACACAGAGTTCTGGAGGGTCCTCAACAGAAAGGCGGAAGACACGGCCACACATCTTACGATGTAAGTGGACCATGAGTCATCCGAGACTATCACAAAGTTTAGCTTCCAAAATAAGTTTTAAATTTGGAGAAGTGGTATTTAGGGGTAAAGGATAAATTACAAAGACGCTCAAGGACAACTAACCTCCTAAAGGTATCCTAAAGATGAAGGAAAAGAGCTTTACATCCAAACTGGATGAAGAAGAAAAAAGAAGAGTTCAAGAGAGACTCGCCACCCACCCAAGAAGGGAGTGAAGATCCAGAAGGAATCAACAGAAAAATGGCGTTCGTTGCCCACCCGAGATTCTGCAGGGCCTAAACCCCCAAAGAAGTAATAAAGATGAAAACAATCGCCTTCCTGCATGTGAATCTTCAACACCGATTGCCGAATCTCTGAACCATTAGGGGCTAATACTAACATCTTCCAAGCTGAGCTCTATGTTAAAAACTTTTGCACCAAGATGAAGCTTAAAAATAGACACAGCGGTGTAACAACTGACATTCTCTCACACAGTCAGGCTTTAAAAACCTACAGGTGTGGATCCAAGTTTGTCTGGGAGTTCCAGGGGGGTTCCAGGACACGAAGGGATACCAAGCAATGCAACGTCTGATTAATTTGCTAGACGCTGAGCAATGATGCCATTTACCAAACCAGAATCCTGCTATGGAGTACACAAGAGCCACGTAAAACATGAGATCAGGCTACTTGAAGAGCATATAAAATCCTCATACAAAGAAAACAGGCAAGCACAACGCCAGGTAAAATAGTATATAACTATTTCGCAAAAGAAAGCAAAAATCGCATTGTCCTTTAGTAAGATGGAACTAAAAACCGTCACTGGTCTACTTACAGGCCATACATCACTAAAATACCATTTCTTCAAGATTAGTAAGGCTGAAGACCACATTCGTCGTTTATGCAATGAGGCAACAGAAATGCCAGAACACATTCTATGCAATTGAATTGCTGCCTATCGACGCAGGCACAATTCCTTCGAAAAGGCAATTATAACGCCGAAAGAAATAAGGGGCATGGAATCTAAAGATATTTTAATGTGTATCAACAGCCTATAACTCTTCTAAACATAGTGTCACGCCTTTAGCGCTAATATTCATATTTTGTGCCTCGGGTTATCAGTACGGCAAAAGGATTTGTTTTTGGGCGCTGACTTTGGTATTTGCCTGTCGTGTGGCTTTTCCCTTTCCAATTTATGCCGTGATATAGACAAGATCGCTGCGGTTTGTCGCTTCCCAGAGCTTTGGGTGTTTTGGTTTTATCGTCTCACGTTAGAGTTGAAGATGGTAATTCATGCTGGCAGGTGGATTTTGGCTTTGCAGCGACGTTTTAAAAGTCTTGTATTCTTCGCCTATCGCCGGATTGTGTTTGCTGAAGTTCAGTATTTCTTGGCCCACCTTGGGGTGAGTTTTTGCACCTTTTGTTTGCGCCGTGGCTTATACGGTTCCGTTCTAATTTGCGCTATGGCTTGCAGCCGCTAGTATCGGGTGAAAGAACGCTAGGATATGATCAGATTTCTCCAGTGGATGTCGCTCTGTGGTTTCCTAACCGTTCTTTATGTTTTGGCCAGTCCGTTATGTCAACGTGACCTTGGCCCAGTAACCAAGACTCTGCAGCTGGTTGTGCCTAGAGCTATGTTGGCGCATTGGGAGGAATAAGATTTTTTTATGGGAGCAGCAGGGAAAGGTTTTATTTTTGCAATTTGACTACTACCTAATTGTGTTTGTGACTTTTAGAGTACAATGCTGACCTCAGTTCGAGTGGTGCCCATCAGGTCCCCGTACATGTTAAGCATCGTTTATACATATTTCCTTGCACTGACCCTAGTATTATACAGACATATTTTGGGTTAGGAAACTTACGACAGAGCATGTACAGATGTGATTCGCACGCTATACTATGTTTTCAAATGTCAAAAGTAAATTTGTTTAACATTTGTGAATATCTGAACCATTACACTACAAGAAATATGCTATACAAAATGCAATTACGTGATCATCCTAAAACTTCTGCAATGGTTTTGAAGGCATACTCCATCACCTTGTTTGTATAGTTTTTATGTTTTTTATCATAGAACACTACTAATTCTATTAATTGTTTACCATTGAAAGTTATTTAAAAAATAATTTAGAATAAACTGATTACACATTTTTTAAATTACAACAATAATCTAGAAAAAAATATTGACACAAAACATTAAAATTACTACGAGTTTAAAAAATACTTAAAGAATTATTTACACAAAATAATATTAAATAGCAAAATCGATAACCACAAATTTTAAAAATCACTTTCGGTAGATACTGCTCAAAGTAGCCCCGGAACAAGAAAGTACTAAAAGCTGGCGGCTCATATACAATGAGGGGTTGTTAAACAGCAAATAAGTGTATATGTGTACAGTTCCCAATGAATCATAAACTTTAATATTTTAATTGTTTTTAAGATTATTGCATTCAAGGAAAAATTTTAAGCTTACTTTGTTATTATAATCCAGATGTGTCAGTACTTCCCTAATTACTTTTGCAGATTATAGCTCAGAATGATGTTACAATTATTGTGTCCCTTTAAAAATACTCTAAGTACTGAACCATTCAAATGTCGGCTAGTATCGCATTTGCGTCTGTGAAATTTTATTGTATCTTAAGAAATTCTTAAGACTAAGTTAAAAGTTGGGGAACTCTTAAGGTTAGGTCTTAGGATCAGCGGGACTAAGACTAAGTTAAGACTGTATAAACGCCTCAGTACCAACTGTTACATTTTAATTTTGGCAACTCTCGGGCGCCTTGATGTTAGGCAATACAAAGTGCATATTTAGCCTAGTTCTTCACCGGCGTCAGTAGTTCACAATTCTTCAAGCTTTTACATCTTGACCTTTAGGTGGCGTACCTGACGTGCATTGTAATATGTCGATATCGAACGTTATTAGGCGATTTTTATGTCATTTATTTTTCCGGTGATCGCTATTGGATTGTTATGCCGTAAAACGACACTCGTTTATCGATTTCTGGAAAGAAGTGAATTGACTTCTTTTGGGCCCGTTTGCCGTTAGCGTCCATTTTGATGGCTTCGTAAATTACTTCGCTTTGTGCCAAAAATTTCCAGACATGAATTCAGATCCGCTAGTTGTTGCAAATGCAAATGGATTCCCTTAATGTCTGGACATTTTTGACGTTCACATTTTCGAGGTTCAAATTTCAACTCGCCATTTTCGAGTCGCAATTTCATTTTGCGGTCTCGAGTAGCCAGCTTCGATGTGCCATTGAGCTTCGTGCCGGCTTCCCATGGCCGAATCGCATGTGCAATCTCTGAGGGATCGCTGGCTCTGTTACGAGATGTTGAATTAGGCCACGACCTAGTGTCCACCGTGCCGAAGACTTGCTTCATGTTGGAAATTCACCTGCCAGGTGGCTGTCGTTAAAAAGGCTCCCTGCTGGGTTCAGAGTTTTGTTACCGCATCATAGTACCGTCAAACTAAGGTGCTGTAAAATTGTTATTATGTGCTTGTTTTGTGCTGCTTTTTGCCGTCGAGTTTCTGAGTGCAGCTGATTTGTTTTGGCATCGCACACCTCGTCCAAGAGCTGTATAGTTCAAGGACTTTATTTGGGGAATTTGCCTTAGAGTGTAATGTCCCGTTATTCATTTAATTGTAGCGTCGAGAGCATTCGACTGCAACTCGTTGCAAGTAAATTTTATTTAACCTATTTAGTGGTATTTATAATTGTTGTTGTTAACCAGTTAGTTTGAAGCATCCTAGTGATGCGGCCAATTTAATTGTGATATAATTAGTCAAATTTTAGGGTTATATTCTAAATGAGATTTTGCTATAGTTAACATGGTCAACCGTGTTTAATTAGTCAAATTTTATGGGTTATATTGTAAATTAGATTTGGCTTTATGGAAGGATCCATTCTTGCTTTGACACTGTCCATTGTGTTTAACATTTAAATATTTCTTTATGATTCTACTGTGACTTGATCGTAGTTAATACTGTCACACGTTCGGCTCATTACAGGCCTATTGGCTACTGGAAGCGCCGCATTTATAGAGATCTGTCTAAAGGGTACTCATCAGGTGTAGAACGCGCTTAACAAAATCGCATAAATTGCGTTTGCTCATCACTTGGCGTGTGCCATAACGCGACGTTTGAGAACTTAATTACATGTTCTGTATTCACATATTTACTTATGTTTCTTTCTTTAACTATATCAATTAAAAGTGGGGGTCCTAATTAAAGTTAAAATCGCAACTACATTTGTACTTATCGTACTTATACTAAATCGAGCTGTATCTTTAACGACATTGCATATTTGTTCTTAACCCTTATGTCCAGGCTGCATCAAATAATATGGAATCACTGTTGTGATTATATGTGAAGTAATGTCCTCTGGCTTTTTATTTACTGCTGCAGCGAGTCTCTGTTTTTCTTTATCGAGCTATTTAGGTTTGCCGTTACCAGTTTCATCTGGAAGTAATAAAACCGAAGCTAGACAACGGGGTGGCGCCCTTCCGGAACCCGAAATATCAGGTAATTTGTTCTTTGGAACCCACCCCACCTGCGGCTGAGAGGTCGCGAGCGTAAACTCCCAAGCCACCCCTTTGTGGTGACAGAGATTCGTTCAGTATTTATTAGCACTGGGGATATTGTGACATTGTATCGGGTAGTTTTTGTTGTGTTGAATTAAGGGGAGGGGGGTGGTACAACTCAATGATTCATCTTTGCTAAGGCTAATATTAATGCTAAGGTTAGGGCAAAGAAATATGTAGAAAACATACTTTACTTTAAATTTCTGCGTTGAGACATTTTTGGGCTATGGGAACTGCTAGTGAATTTGATAGAATTCCTTCAGCGTCCTTTGAACGCTGCCGCTGCTGTTTAATTTTTGAACGTTAACCTTTTTATGCACTATGTTTGTAGATTAGACGTAAGCCTATTTGTAGTTTTAAATTTGATCGTTTATTGTCTGTATGAAACAGTGATCCAGACTATAAGGCAAATCTGTGACATTTTAGCTTTGTTGTTTATTGGACGCGTGCGTGCGTGCACCTGTACTGACTAATATTTTATACATTTTTATTGTCTAGCTATTTTGATACATTACACTTGAATGTTATAAACTGTTACTATTTAGCGCTTGTCTTATTTTGTCTTTCCATCCCTATTATTTCAGATATATTGGAATTGACTGCTGTTTTTGTATTTATGAGGCCTCGTTTCTATCTGAGCAAAGGACAGCACACCGTCTCCATTGGTTAGTTGACCGGCTCTCAAAAGTGCCTATATAGTCTCGTGATAATTTAGAAGTCGAGTATACAAGTCAAAAATTTGCCATCAATAGCAAGGGCTCACACATTACAAAACACCGATAATGGTTGAAGTGACGAAAAGTATATAAAGGCCAAAACCTTCTTCCTATAATTCCAATAATACCAAGCACATACTGCAACTTTGATGAATGTATACTAGAATAGAGTAAAAGTGGGAAAAATATGTTATTTTAAATGTGTTGTTTCCCGCATTTACAGCAGTAAAGGTTAAAAGACCAAGAACTAAAAATTTTTAAATTAGGCAGACATTCCGGCGCTTTAAAAATATAAAATAGGCAGTAAAAGTGGTCATTTGTCTTTAAAAAGTTTTTACTTTCTTCATTTTTAAATGTGCACGAGACACGATATATACGAGAACTGCTACCACGATAAGAGCAAAGTTCAAAACTACACTCTAATATTAGGGGTAAGAACACATTGCAAATTCTGAGTTTCTTCAACTGTTGTGAATAATAATTCCAGTGCTTGAATCTCTGTAACGACTGGTTTATAGCTTCCCTGCAGGTAGGTAACCTTTAAGGGTAGGTTCAGCTCTCGTTAAGCATTTCCTACAGTTGAATAAAGGAATTTTTGTTGGTATTTACTCGGAAATGGAATTTACAGCAAAAACCTATAGAAGAAAGTACTTTCAGGTGGTCTTTTAAAACTCCACTAAAATAAGTAGTTTTAGGATTTTTAAGCATTTTTCCTAAACTTCCGGTATTTACTTATTGGTGTGTTTAACAATCCTACAGAATACTTTTATTCTACTATATTATCTTCCAGTGACTAATTTTTTTTTGAAAAAAAATCATTTTCTATTGAGTATTGCAGCTCTTTTCTAGAATAAATTCGAGCTCTTATAAAGCCACTCGTTTCTAATTATCCACAAACAGACGAAATGGTCTCTGTAGCCAGTTGTACATGTCTTTTTACCGCTTTGGAAGGACATGAAAATTCAGCGATATATAACTTCTCACATACAAAAACTACTCGTATCATTTGTTTCAAATCTTTGTTTCTGTTTCATTATATTCAGACATCGCTTTAATTTATCAATCCAAAAAATTCTCCAGCGTTAAAATGTAGCTACATACTTTGAATTCACGAATATTTTCATAAATAAGTTGTAGACACTACAGTCCCATGATCTTCAGTAAAGTACTGACACCTTTTAGTCATGTCCGAGGCTTGTTATGAGCCGTATTTGCATATAGGGTATTTTCTATGTAAAACTTTACGAGAGGGTGTAAACGCTTCTCACAAATGTGGTAATTGCTGCATTTTAATTGCTATACTCAAACGCAATATCCTGTTATAGTAGTGAGTCACCTAGCATTTTCTATTATAGTTGTTTCTTTCTGTTTTGTGTTACAAAATACAATTCCCTCTGAAATAACTAAATATATTTCCTATAAATACTGGTGATTTTGTTGATCAATATCAGGCAACCCCATTTTGATATTTTCAAATCTAGTGATAGATGATGAAATCGATCAATAAATTTGGATAAATGACAGAATGGTAGTTTATTTGCGTCAAGTAAGCAAATGAACTACAGTAATGGATGGCCTAATTTTACGTCAATATGCTACCATTCGAGTTTTAAACCAGTATTTGCTACCGACGGTTCTGTAACATTCAATAGCTGAAGGATTGGCGAAATATGAAACGTTTGTATTCAAGAAATGCATGATACTTTTCCAAAAGAAAGTGCTACGTAACCGACGTATTGTGTTCTAGCTTCAGGTACCAAAACAATATGTCTTTCGACAATTGTATTCCTATGAAACTTACCTCCTATCTTCTCTAAGATTGTGCCTCTCTTTCCATCAAAATAAAGTCCTTACAAATTGTTTAAAAAAAGCTTTGTTAAGATTCTTTACTTCTATCTGTGACTTTAAGTGGGTCGTATTTTCGACAATTCCAAATCTTGGAAAATAGTTGTTGCTGTAATTGAGACCGATCTATCCTAGATTCATTTCTGTTGCAAGATGTGTTCAAGCCAATGTCGTTGAGATGATAATGATTTTAACATTGATGGCTGTGGTTTCTTTTTTTATGGTGGGCTTAACTTCAATCTCTTGATTGTTACATATTTCCATATTTAATGAGGGCGATGTGCGGCCTGAATTTCTGCATTAAGTTGACTTTCTCCAGGTTTTCTTGTTAAAACTCTCTTCTCCCCTTTTTCCCCGCTATTATCACCTCTCACTCTTTCTCTCTCTCTCTCGCCCTTTTAGTCTTTCAGACACTTACGTTCATTTCTCGGTACTTGCACGAAAAATCGAAGCATTTGTATATTGCAACATCAAAAAGTGTTTTACAGATGTTTTTCAAAAACTCAACTATTTGCTCTGTTTGGCATTTCTCAAACCTTTGAGTTTGTAAAAATATAGTTTAGACGATGTATGATTGCTAATATCGCTATTTCAAGGACACCATACCATCTATAAGTATTAGTACCCTATACATCAAAGGAGAGAAAATCATGATGGCAAGGTGTAAGTTTGAAGCCCAAGGGCGAATCTCACAAAGCACTACAGTATCACAATTATATTGTAATATTTAGCAGTCTTTGACAACAGATTTTTGCTTTAAATCTAAACAACTGTTGATAATACAGGGTAGCGAAGATTTAAGAAAATATTTTTCCTCTACTTTAATGTATACATTTTCGTGTTTCCATGCACACGATGTAGAAATAGCTATTTTGCTTATTTATTATTGACGTGTTATAAATATAATCACACTACATAAACATTGGCCAGGAGACCAGTGGAACTATCTGCCGGCAACCACGTGGATACGTAGGTGATACACAGACTTTAGCAATTTAATCAAGGCCGACTTTAATCTAATTCTCTTTTATTTCAGATCGAGCGGTATATGAAACGGAAATCTGGTTTCTTGCCTGGATTGTTTATTTTCATGTTTACCTTTATGGCCAATTTGTATTTACATGATTTTTTGTTGTTAATTATGCTCAAACGTTGTGATCCAGCATAACAAAAAGTGTGAGTCCGGTTCCGTGTTGTAAGCGAGGGTGCAGCGATAAATGCAACTCAAAGCCTGTTCGCCGGAATTTTGAACTAGCAACAGGATCGGTTGCAGACTCGCCAAGATTGGAGGCGAACTTGCCTGTGACTCAATTATCAAATTAAGCGCTTTGAGAACCACGCAATAAATAAGTTGCTATCTAAAGTGTTTATGTGAACCAAGCTATTGTTTACAGTTCAAGTGAATATCATTTTTATCATGTTCCTGATAAGTATACAAATTGTGAAAAAGCCACGTTTATTGTGGGAATGTAAGGTCAGACGTCTTTAAGGTGCCAGCAGGTATGGTAATTTTTCACGTGTCGTACCTTCCAAGATTGAGTGACGCACTTTGAGGTTGAGCTCAGTATGTGATGCAGCAGTACGCATACTGTAAGGACTCATAGGTAACTTGATACCTACAGGAAATGTTTGCAGTTTAAAGTAATAAGCAGCTGCTACAACTGTGTTAGAATCGCGCTTATGTGTTTTTATGCATTCAATCGAGTACAAGGCTAGTTTCAGCCATGGCCGATTTCAGGCATTTCAAAGTTTGTATTTTTCAAGACAATTATGTTGGAGTTCCTTTTAATATTATTTTATGTATGAGATATAAATGCGAGTCGTTTTAAGCTATATCGCACGTGAGTTGTTTATTGTGTGTTGCATGTGTGTCAGCAATGGCCATTCATTTGAGGATTTACCCCTAGTTTCTTTTATCTTCTTTATGACTTTATATGTGTTTTATGGTTAATATATTTATGTAAACAGATTGGCTTTTCTTGGGTATATTGTTTGTCGCCAGTTTCAGCGCGAGAACACTACAGTTGTAGACTGGCCTCCTGTTTTTAGCAAATGGTGATCATTCGTTACGTTGCGGTTACGACTGGAGTTTTATGTGTACTGAGCTACCAAGGTAAACAAACAGCATACACTAATTATCAAAATACTAAGAAGTATGATCTGTCTTATTTGACTTTAGCGGACCGACAGAGGAGCTGAATAAACGTAACGCTATATATATATCTTTCAGAAACACTAAATAATGAACGTGAGCCAGTGTACCTACGGTATTATGTTAAAAATTGAATTTTATGTCACATTTTGTTGATAATCTTCTTTTTTAGTTTTACTTAATAATTAATACTTTCTTATATTCTACCCTTCCCAATAACTATATCGAAAATTAATTTTGCATAATTTTCGAAATTGCCTATTGCACGTCGTTATCTTACTATAGAAGAATAAATTATGTAAGGCATATAATTGCATGAGGTAAGTTGTAGTTAATGTCAATTTTTAGCAGAATGTTCAGGTATTGCAGTTGTATTTATATTTATTTCCTTAAAAGAGCAACAAAGTAACATGACACAATCAGATCCATACTCGTTCAAAGGAACAATAAATTGTAATAAAATGTCGACAATCTCTTTCAGCAGGAAATGAAATTATTTTTATCTGGCGCCTCTTCCAAGGGACCTGAAGGAAAGTCAGCTTACGACTGTAACAGACTAGGTATAAAATTTTAACAGAAGAAGTCGTAAACACAATGAGGTTGTAAAAAAAGAACCGCCACGCAACTTGTTGCTTACATATCTTAACGGACACTATTAGACTTTATGAAGACTAATCATAATGGTTTATCGACATTAAGTGAAACAATTGCTTCTGTACCAATTTTTAATAAAAAATGCTTTTCGTATTGTAGAATTTCTCTATTTGGAGACGTAATGTTTTGAATGGATTTATGTATTAAAAGCATGGCAACAATAAAAGTTGCTGCAATAAAATATTATTACATAAGACAATTTTTATATATAACAGCGATTTAAAATTAATGAATTCTTACTTACATTAAATGATTTTCTTCGTCCCACACAAGTATTTTCGTGAGTTCAAAAGCGCCATGGGTTAATGGAACCACATTGTTCGAATGTAATTGGCAGGCATGCATGTAGTTTCCATTATCTCCGTCATTGACTGGTAATCGTACAAGGGCTTGAGCCCCATTTGAGGAAAACACTGGGTGAAAGATCGGTTCCGTCCATCCGCACGCTTCTTTTTCAACGTGAAACTAATAAGAAATCGTCAAAGTCGTTGAAGCGTTGCCATTTACGTGCTTACTTACGTCGGTGCAATTGAAGTTATTTTGGGACCGACAAGTGACAATCACGGAAACGTTCTGTCTACGATTCATCCACACAACGGCCACCTGGTGATCGCCATAGAAACTTGCGCTTGTGACGTAACTATCCGGTACAACGGTGTTTGTAGGTTTTATTTCCAGAGGAAACAAGTATTTGGGAGTGCTCAGAGTTAGTATCCACACTTTCACCTCCGGATTGGACAGTTCTACCTAAAAGAATTTTTTGAAATAAATTGTTACATACTTCGTTACTGTATATTGGTAATACAGGGTGAGTTAATATTTACTCCCCAGCCCTCCGATATGTATTCTAAAATTAAAAATAAAACAAAAATAAAGAATACTAAAATTCCGAAGGAGAAGCCGCTTTCACGTAAAATTGAAATATATTATTTTAAAGTTTCGTTTAATCTCAATAAATTGAAACACAAAAGACAACTTAAAATATTTAAAAAGTTAAAACCATCTAGGCAGAGATAACAATCAACAAAACATTTAATTCCTTAAGAAACCCTAAGAAATGATACCATTTTCGTTAATACACGTATGTAACGTATGACTAAAGTTCCTGGCAATAGAACTGAAATTATCATCATTTATTTTTGCCATTGCTACGTGAATCCGGGCAATCCAATCCGGTGGGCACAGTAAAATAAACCTTTTCTATTATGTATCTCCACAGCCAAAAATCTATTAAGTCGGAAGACCGGCGTGGCCACACTATTGGTCCACCTCGTCCAATCCATTTATTAGGAAAATGGCTTCTCTTTCGTAATTTTAGTATTCTTCATGTTTGCCATATTTTTAATTGTAGAACACATATACGAACGCTGGGGAGTGAATATTGACTCACCCTGTATAAAATAATTCACACAAATAGAAGATAAATTGTCTTCTTGAAGACATTGAAAAATATCGTAATCATTCACCCTTTAAGTTAATACTGCATATTAATTATTACGCATTGATGCTGTTATTGTAGCTAAGTAAATGTCATAAAGAACAAATACAAATCGGTATCTAGTTATAACTTTCAAGTTTGAAACTGTTATTTCATGCAGATATTCGAGAAATAACTGTTACCTCCTCCAAATTTCGTAGCTGTTATTTGAGTTCCAAATTCAAAATCACATGAAAGCAAATCTGGTACTTTGCTTTGCTGCTGAGCCTGTAGCGTATAGAAATCTTAGTAGGCCCAAGTTTCCGAGAGTTTTACTTGTTTGCATGTTTGAGCAATATAAAGTCAATTAAGTAACTTCGAATACTGAAGTTTATTTATTCTAAACGGGTTCTATGGACGCACAATTTTGCATTTGACAGTTTTGTTAATAATTACGTTTGCTCTACTTTTGCTATACCATAATAGTAATTTGTACAACTAGTTTTGATAGTCATATTTTTTTTCATGAATTTGCAGTTTGATAACGAGGGCGAAGCCCGAGTTAATCAAGCAAATGAATGAAAAAAAAGGATTTTCAAAACGTGTTGTACACGTAGTTTTTTTGCATAGTGATCTCTTGGTCGAAATTTAGTCGAAAAGGACTTCGGAATTGACAACTGTCAAATTGAAAATTTCAATAAAATATTTAATAAAGTGCACTTTTTTTACGATTTTTGCGTTAAAAAAATTAAAGTTTTAATACGATTTTTTGTTAAAGAAGATGACTTTCACGATCACTGTGCAAAAAATATTTTAACGTATTATTTCCGGTTGTGGAGAAGTTTTACTAATAAATTGTTGATGAGGAAAATTAACTTTATAGGGAAGTAAAACATTCTTTAGCCATGTGGCAATACATTTTAAATTTTATACGGGAGGATAACATTAAGGTACTTTTTAATTATAATTTCCTATTCAGCACCATTAGAAGCACACACAGCGTTGCTAAGAAGTTTAGAAACGCAGCTCTGACGTCCAGGTTCTTAAAATATAAATAAAAAAATTAGTATAATAATAAAATTTTGAACAAAGATAGAGGACCAATACCGTCCTCCGTCTTATATGATTTGTTGAAGTTACATTGACCGTCGGCCAAGTTCATTGGCCCTCGGCCACGCCCTCCTGGCCAGACAGTATAAATAGATGTAAAATGCGCGGACATCGCATCGCCGACTTCCAATTTGGGATTTGGTCACGAGTATATCGTAGCCTTTTCGCTGTGTAAGTTTTTCGTAGCTACCGATGATGACAGCCTGGCTGTTGAAATACGTATTTAGTCGTTGTTAAATATTTGTGTGGTGAGGGGTTTTAACGAATTTGTGAAAACAATTTCTGCTGCCAGATTGGATTATTTTCTGCATATTTTACAGTACAAGACCTTTTTTGGGTATATTTTTGTTTTTAATTGCAACATAATTAATTCAATTTTGGCAGTCAATGCAGGCGCAATTATTTTTGCTCATATGTCGTTGCTTGTATAAAGTGACCAACCCAGATCCATGACTGCTACGTTCGTCATTCACGTTTTTCTTTTACCCATGGATTTTGTTTTTGTATTCCTATGTTTATTTAGACTACAATATTAAAATGGACAAAGAAAATCAAGAATTTGCGCAGCAGGAACAATGGGAGTGTACACGCATTAGCAACAAAACATCAATATTAAAGATAAGACTGCAGCTTCTATATTATAATAATGTGACCACCACTCATTGAATTAAAATCTGGAAACTACTAAAAATAAATGCAGTTGGGTGAATAAAATAAGCGAAATTAATAAGATATTCGAGGTATTTCCCATTGACTGATTGACAACATGAAGGATTAGGCACAGCTACTCCTGAGATTTGTAACAATAATTAATAATTATCTTTCAATATACAGCCAATTTGTACGTTTGTATATTCTAATAATTACGTGTACGTAAATTTAGTTAAGTTTGGAACTACCGCCCGTGTATGTGTTCATGCTGAGTACGACAAACGCGACAGTAACAGCGGCATTAGTGGAAAGATACATATTGTGCCTATGCTAAATTGGACCAATACCCGAAAGGCGCATTTTAGTGCGAGACGTTGAAATAATGCCTCGGCTTCCAGAAATTGGACCAACTCAGATTTCATCTTAATTCTGAGGACTTTGCATAGTATTCAGTGTGGATACAAAGTAACAGTATCTCCAGCCACGAAGTGTAAGACTTTAGGAGATGGATTAACGCCTTCGAGCAACTAGAGAAAGCCAGCACCAGGTGTAGGAACGTGTATTTGCATACCCGCAAGCAATTAGTAAAGCGTGGTGGTCTTCGCGTTTGAAATCTGTGAAAGTAGCGAGTTGTACCACATTGCATTGCCGGGCGTTTCAAATCAGGTGACGCTTTTCGGTTTGGCTTGTACCCATCGCGGGACTTGTGACGTCAAGCGTCTCTCTCTGCGGGAGTATCGGATTACCTCGAACGTTTATTCAAAGCACCGCTCGCAGAACTAGGGTTCATGCAGTTGACGGTTCGCGTAAAAATGACAGTTACTTTGGGTTTTTTTATATTGTTTGATTATAAATCATATAAAGTCATAATCATTCTAACTTGTCTGACTGGCAAATGCGTGTCTTCTTTGTAGCTTGATATTGATATTAGTCCAGTGCATTTATCCGAAAAATAGATGTAACCTCGGAAAAAATCCTAGAGAGCTGAAATTTGGTTTACATATACCTCTCGTCGTGCCAAATAAGGGTTGAGAAGTCCCCAACGATCCGTTGTACGCATAACTTTTTACAGTGCTCAGAAGGTACATTTTTCGGTTTTTCAACTATATCTTCGTTCCTATCGACTCTACGACTACGAATATGCAATAAAGAAAGAAAGGTAATTAAATTATCTACAAAAAAGGTTATCAATAGTTTTTACATACAAGCAACAGTTTTCAGAGAAATCATAAGGTTAGCAAATAGCATTGTTCTGTTCCTGAAGACGAAGCATCGCTATCTTTTGAAGACGTTGCACAGTCAAATAATGTTGGTGAGTTGAAAAATTTGGCGAAAAAATGAAAGCCCTACTGCGAGATTGTGGAGACAATATTTCGTAATGATTACTGTTGCAAAGGAATTTGTAAGAGCAGAAAAAATGGGAAATTGGAAGATGCATTTAACTACTGTAAAAAAATGTTACCATATTTTCACGGAGCAGGACAGTTTCTTTATGCAAAATCGGCCCATTTTTATATTCAGGACATGGAGGGATTAGAAACTTCGATGGAAAATAAAGCTTTTAAAAAATTCACTGGCAACTTTTTAACTATGTCCATACAAATTTTGGTGAAAAGGCGGTGATTGTTTTTGATGGGTATAACAACAGCAAATACAATGTGAAAGCTATGGAACAACTTCGCCGATCTTCAAAACCGTCATCTGCAGACGTATTTTTGACGAGACAATGAATGTAACCGTCAGCCAGGAAACATTTCTTTCTAACAGCAGCAACAAATGCAAATTGCTTTCGATACTATCAGAGAAATTCAAAGCCACAAATTTCCTCGTCGAACAGGCTGAGGGTGATGCCGACGTTCTCATTATTGAAACAGCACTGAAACATTAATTTACATACAACCGTTGTTGTTGGAGAAGATATTGTTCTTTTGGTTATTTTAACGGCTCGAACACCTGTTGAGAAAGATTTTTTTCTCAAACTGGGCAAAGGAGCAGTCCAGCAAAAAGCGTTCGCTTCCCGAAGTTTCTATCAACATAAAGAGAGCAAGGACCATATTTTATTTTTACATGCGCTTTCTAGTTGTGATACAACATTTGCTCTTTTCCATAAGGGAAAAACAGGAGCTCTGAAATTATTGTAAAAAAGACAGGACTTACAGAATTCAGCTTAAGTTTTCAATAACGGTGATGCTTCCCACAAATCAATTGCTCATAATGGATTACTATATTTTTGGGCATACATGGCGCTCCAGTTAAAGAAGATTCCATAAACAACTATCGTTATTTGTGCTTCGCTAAATCCATAGGCAAAGACGAACTTTCAAGGTTAAGCCTATTACCACCTAGAGTCAAAGCAGCTGAAGAGCATCTCTACCAAGTCTACTATCAAGTACAGACTTGGTTGGGTGATAAATTGAATCCAGAAGATTGGGGATGGATATTGAAGGACAACTTATTGCACGTAAAATATCATCAGCACCTCCTGCTCCGGACTGTCTTCTAAAAATGATTATTTGTAATTGCACGAAAGGCTGAGGACCATTATGTGGCTGTCGAAATTTGGGACTTGTCTGCACACCAATTTGTGGTCATTGACACGGACATTGACAATCCAGAAATCGATTCTATGTATGCCTTTGCTCCCATCAACAATATTGAAAAGGAATATATTTCCTAAACTCATAACCTTCCAACCAAATTTCCGTGAAATCTGTTACTTGTATGGTAAAACTACAGGTAACCTTTTTTGTAGAGAATTTTATTACCTTTCTTTTGTTATTGCACCTTCGTAGTCGTAAAGTCGATAGGAACGAAGATATAGTGGAAAAACCGAAAAATCGACCTTCTGGGCACTGTAAAAAGTTATGCGTACAACGGATCGTTAGGGACTTCTCAACCCTTATTTGAAACGACGAAAGGTAGGTGTAAACCAAATTTCAGCTCTCTAGGATTTTTTCCGAGGTCACACCCTAAATGCACTGGACTATATGTTTGAAATTATACAAAACATAACTACAATTTTCTAAAATTTAAATCTTAAAGCGTTTGAACTGGAGGGCTGCATTTCTAGACTTTTTAGCAAACCTGGATATGCTTCTAACAGCCCTGTATGTAGTTTATCTGTGCATGAAATAAAACCATTAGTAATATTTCGTCGTACGCTTAACTGTCTGATTAAATAAATAGGTAACTTTGAATGTTTTCTTACTTACGCCATTGTATATTCACAAATATTTTAAAATTTACCTTTGGGTATCGTACGGATCGTATTGTTGGATATTTAACCCTCGTATTCTTGCTGTCATACCATGGGTAGTTATATTCCCCGACCTTGGAGTCGTTAAAGGATAGGTACATCAGATACTGTCCGTCTGGGGAGAACCACATTGTGTGGTCCGTATGAAGTATTTCGGATTCGTATAGCCAATCAGGAACGCCGTTGTACATTACATTTGATTTTCCCGACGTTGTTATTCTACACACCAAATCCTTGTGTATCCACGGTTTGAAGTAAATGTCGTTTTCGTGAATAAAAGCCAGGCTTGAACCGTTGGGTGACCACATAACGTATTGAAGATGGGGCGCGTTTTCATCGAGCTCGAGTGGTGATAAAGTTTTCTTATATCTGAAAGCAAACAGTTATGTTATAAAATGTACAGTGCAAAAAGCAAACTAACACAAATTTCGGTTTATATTTATAGAGACTGTGATAGTAACTGCGAATAGTGTATGGAAGAATGAATGTACGTGTTAATAGTCGACGAAATATTTCATAAACGTTGATATGAAATAAAAAAAAATAAATCGAGATAGGTGTAGTAGATTTTCCAGTTCACTTACGAAATTAAATGCTTTGTACAGACAATTGCTCTACTATTTTAGAGAGATTCCATTATTATTGAAGTGAAATTTTCACGTTAATACACTTACGGCTATTAATTTGACAAGGAACTATAAGTTTGGCTAGCAGAGGATAATAGATATCGAGCACATAATAGTTTATTAATGATACTGTAGATGCAAAGTGCTTACTGAAAAGGTTAGTACATGCTTAACTGTAAGTTTTAAACTTCTCCCAACTCTTCGTTAAGTTATTTATAATTTTAGAATATCAGTACGAACTTCTACAGTCTATAATAGTAGTTTATTTATCTAGAACGAAAAGTGACATTTTAAAGAACGAGAAAGTTGTTTACGGTCGAGGCGTCAGCCGAGGGCAGAATTATTTGCGAGAACCTTTAAAAACACTTTTCGTTCGTGGTAAATACAACGGTTTATTTCATACTACAAATTTAATGAATTTTAAATAAAAAGTTGTAAATTATTTCAAATTTCATGTCAACAACTGACGTATAATTTTAAAGTACTTGAACTTTAAAATTTTACTTTAAAGTACTGGGACTTTAATGTTCCATTTTTTGTACCATAAATAAGTTTTATTTCATACTGATGTCAAAAATGACACTTTTCGGATTATTTATGGTACAAAAAATGGAACATTAAAATCCTAGTACTTTAAAGTAAAATTTTAAAGTTCAAGTACTTTAAAACTTATTTATTGTACAAAAAATGGAACATTAAAGTCCTAGTACTTTAAAGTAAAATTTTAAGGTTCAAGTACTTTAAAATTATACGTCAGTTGTTGACATGAAATTTGAAATGATTTACCACTTTTTATTTAAAATTCATTAAACTTGCAGTATGAAATAAACCGTTGTATTCACCACGAACGAAAAGTGTTTTTAAAGGTCCTCGCAAGTAATTCCGTCCTCGGCTGACGCCTCGGACGTAAACAACTTTCTCGTCTTTAAAATGCCACTTTTCGTTCTAGATAAATAAACTACTATTAAAGTACTTGAACTTTAATATTTTACTTTAAAGTACTAAGACTTTAATGTTCCATTTTTTGTACCATAAATAATCCGAAAATGTCATTTTTGACATCAGTATGAAATAAAACTATTTCAAGTTATTATTATTTAATTTTAGTGTATAGTAAAGTCCATTCATTTGCAGTAAATGTTAAATATAATTGCTAAATAAATCTTAATTGTTTATAGCTTTGATATTTAACTGGATAGAGAGACACATAGAGTAAAGGTAGTACAAAAATGTATAGTGTATAATTCTCAACTACTCTAAATAATATAATGTCAGTGGTTGATTAAATATTCTGTAGCTTATATTTTTTACAAGATACGTGGTCATTGCCAATATTTATACTCTTTAGGAAATAGCAAAGTTAATGTGAGGCTTTTGAAATGCTTTAAGACGATAAACAATTTTTTTTAAATAACAAGCTAATAACATGGGAAGTGTTTGGCTGATACGATTTAGAATGTGATAAATGGTAATACCAGTATGGATAGAATATTTTAATTTGTATTTTCTAGGAACAAGACTTCTGTTATCGGCGCAGTTTATAAGACACACATAGCTTTTTTAAACATTAAGTAATTACTCTTGCGTTTATGACTTCATATGAAAATTATATTTCAACACGATTCTTCACCTAGATACCGGACTTGAAATTAAGTTAACGGTTTTAGGCAGTATTTTACCACATTCATATAAATAAAGACATCTCTCATACGTTATGGTAGGCTTTATGATACACATAATTTATGCAAACAAATGGAAACTTCTTTATAAAACAATAACATCGCCTACTGCATTTATATAACTTTATAACCTTCCTCACACACTACGCTGCTTTTCGATTTATTGAATCATAATGCAAAAATTGTCTTTAAATCAAATCACACATTTAATACATAAGCGCTTATCCTGGACATTCTATTTAGCGCATTATTAAATTAATGATGTTTCATTATGTATAGCTTAGTTGATAGATACACTTTGTCATACAATCAGCTAAAAATTTAATGATTATATTAATAAACCATTATATTGTGTAGAAGAGGTTAAAAAAATATAATTGCTGCAGCTGATACGTTTGATTGTCTTTTACTTTGTAAAATAAAGTATAGTAATCATGATTTTTTTTAACTCGTAATTTTTACGGAACTATCCGTTTTTGTGTTTTTTGATTCAGAAGAAATGGTTTTGGAAGTGATCTCTGTCTATCAGTCCGTAAGTCTGTCTGTCTGTGAGTCTGTCGGTATGTGTGTCTGTCAATTTGTGACTCTATTAGTCTGTGCGTCAGTCGGTCTGCGTCCACTCGGTTGCCCCGATGATTTAATATCGGCCTCTAAATTTATATCTTTCGTTTTCAATAAAAATTCGGAGATTCCAGTGATTTTCTCTTATGTTTTTACCATTTTTCGGAAAAATTGTATAATTGTTTCATAAAAATAAAATTTCATTAAGTGACATCATATATTGTGGCATTATCTACAATTTTTATTTAGTTTTTGATTGAAAAATTAGATTCTTAGAAACAACTTCCTCAAAGTCGAAAAATTAATAATGAGAGTCTATATATTACGTAATTATTTATAGCTTTTGTTAAAAATGTTTTTGTGTTGGTATAGTTTTTGAAAAAATCGCAAAATTAAATTTCCGAAAAAAATGTTTCTTTTAACTTCACCGAACCGAACTATAGACAAAAAACAAACGCGAAAAATATTAAGTTTTCCATTTTGCAGTAAAAATTATAGAAACATTTTGGAATTTAAATGTCTATCAAAACAGCACTCGGGATGTAATTGTTCTTCTAATTTAACTGACTTTCTATCTTTTACTACTTACACGATTCCCTCACATGGGGCGCTTATCCGGGACGCCCTGATTATACCGCGAAATGCACCTGGTATGCTAAACAAAGCAACGTAAGTGTTAAAATGCTGTAAAACTCCATAGTTTTCATTTGTAAAGTGTATATGATGTGTCAAATCTATGCCAACAAAATATTAATAAGAAACTGTAATTTCAGAATGTAACTATATACGAGGGAGCTTTTTTATTCGTGGAATTAGTAAGAAAAACCAGTTAGTGTTTGGTTTTATAGATTTATTTTTCCAAATAATTTCACTAATATCAATACATTTTATAATATGATCAACCTTTAAGGAGATAAGTTCCAAGTTTATTCATAAAATAATAGTTTGTTATACCCTTCGGCGACTTCATCATCCTGAACTTGTCACGAAGGTAAATCTATCAATTGGGAAAAGGGTAGTAATCACTTGAACATAGATCAGGACTGCCTTCTAATTTAATCTACACCCCTCACAAGAGCGTAATGGTTGCCAATGTCAGAATCGCTTTCCAATGTTTTCCATCAGAATCACCACGTGTTGCTTCTTTGATATTTCTTCTACTTAGCTTAAGATCTTGATCTGTCCACCTTCGGTTTGATCGGCATCTGGGCCTTCTACGCCATCTACGTCTTAAAAACCGCAGAATACGTTGGTGGAGGTTGCAGTATTCAAATACTAGCGAATGAGGAAGACACAGTTTGTATCTCTTGCAGGGTCTTTCCAGATCTTTGTTAGTTTCACAACTGCGTTACTAGCTACTTCGATGCCTAGCATTTCCGTCAATTTCCGGAGTTGGTAATTAGGTATACTGCGATACAATGTCGTATCCGAGAAGTTGTATATCTGAAAGATTTTTGTTGAATGAATCCATTATCATGTTTTTTGTGTTGATAGCAATACTCTAGTGTCATTTTCAACGACAAGTCGCAGAATTTGTTCGTGTAGATCTTAAAAAGGAGGGGAGACAGGATAGAACCTTGTGGTACCTTGATAGTACCGCAAGTATCCTGTATCTCGCGTTTGATGTTAGTTTACACGGAACATGACATTTCAATGCAACTCTTACAGTCAAAAGCTCATAGTTGATTGAGCAGTCTCTAATTCGATTATAGTCATATCTGATTGTGGTGTTGGCTATCTGGGAAAGCCTATGTAAAGAGTCGTCGTTGATGATGACAGAAAAAAGATGTTTCCCATAACGATTTAATTTTTTTGCAAATATATGAGCTTGTCTCCCCCTGTGATTACCTAATCCGAATTTTTCCATGAGATTGCGAAGGTGATTTTCACCTTCAATAGAGCCTATTATACTTTCTTTTTAAAGCTGTTTATTATAATTAAACAGTGATACCCAGATACCCTCTCTATTACCCCCGTTAGACCGGTGTCAAAATCCTCTGCTTCTTCTTTGGTGGATTCAGCAATAGGTTGTACTAATGGTCTTTTGGTCTAAGATGAGTACAATAATTTGGTCATTGATAGGAGTGTAGCTGGACACGAGAAGTAGATTGTGTAGTCTCGTGTACAAAAATGGTCACAATCTTTCCAATTGGTTTCACTTAAATTGCAGATCTTTATGAAGGCACGGTTAAGTGGTCTTTTAACCATGTATATTTTACCGATCTGTAAATGACCCCTTACGGTTTATGTACCGAGGGTTGATAATCTCTTCGTGCATTTGCATTACGGCAGCATATTTCACACTCATTAAGCTTGGAGCACGAATTACGTCGATTGTCAGTTGGATCACGTTGGGTCACTTTAACACACAATATTCGTACATATTATTTGTATTTGGCATCATGGCAGTGCTCATGAGATGTATTAAATGCCATGGGCCACAGCAGTCTTCGTCGTACCTATTCTTCTTATTTTATCAGACCAATTAGTTTCTTTCTTTGCCAAGTGCCTATATTATGGAGGTGAGCTAGCTGATGATGTTACACAGCTATCTTTCTACCTTTTAGATGGTCTCTCTCTCTCTCTCTTTACATCGCAGTGTGGCAGCTATTATCGAGTATTTCAAGATGCCACCCACAACTGCGATGATCTTGATCGTACCGACTTCATCAGCCTCTGTTGAAGTCATATTCTGAAGTTGCTACTTACAACTTCCGGTAGATTCGCCTCTTAAGGTATGAACAAACCTGTTGATCAGTTTCTCCACCTGGGGCCATATCAGGGGCAAGGTTGCTTAGCTGTTTGCCAGAATTTAATATTGTGAAGGCTCTGAAGTACAAATGTCATGGTTCACATTAGTTACACCTCGGTCATTAGGACTGCAGGGCGATTTAGCCTTTCCAAGCCATATGACTTCATGGTAGCGTTGGTAATACGTACACATGCTTTATGCAGATTTGTAGTATGACAAAACAAGATAACGTTCCGTTATTTTACGTCGATACAACGTACTGAAGTTCTGCTTTCGATGCCGATCATTTTATAAATTTACAAATTTTGTCGTAATCGATCAATCAGTCGCGACTAACCTAAAATTATATGAAAGGTCTCATAAAAATATATAACTTTTGTGAAGACAGTAACCGCTTTTGGATTTAAAGGAAAGTCGGAAAATTAATAAAAGACGAGCAAACCATTGATGCTGTAAATATGGTACTTCGAGAACGACACAACGTATCAGAATAATTTTTTTGACATGTGAGATATCAATGTAAAGAACTGAAAAGCTTTTGGGTGAGATTGATGGCTTTTGTTCTTTATATGGATTTGTCGATTTGTATTTGCATTACCGGTAATATACGTTCAGCGCCCCTAATTACGTTCTTAGATCGGTGCCCTGATAACGCCCCTCGGTCCGGCAATGTATTCTTTTGCACAGTGATCATGAGTAGTATTTTTTTAACGAAAAATCGTGGAGAAAGTACCACTTTTTTAACGCAAAATCGTAAAAAAGTACACTTTTTTAAACCATTTTATTAAAATTATGAATTGTCAATTTGACAGTTGTAAATTCCGAAGTCCTTTTCGACTAAATTTCGAGTTACAAGAGACCACTACGCAAAAAAACTACGTGTACAACACGTTTTGAAAGTTTTTTTTTTAATAAATTTGCAGTTGATTAAGCCAGAGTTAATAAAACTGCAAATTTCTGAAAAAAAGTATGACTTTCAAAAGTAGTTGTACAAATTACTGTTTTTAACTTATAGAAAGATGCGGATGCAAATTTTTATCTTTTTTTACCTTTAAATCTGAAATGCCACATTATTAGTTCTGTCTGCCCCAATTGTACTTTCCGTAAACGATATTAATAAATCGCCGATTCGATTTTAAACCGATTTCCTCCGCGTAGGCGTTACCTCTTCTTGGTAAATTTCTTTTAGCCCAATATGTCGCACAGCGTCGAAGTATTATCTTGTTTTCTCTATTTTTCAGCAATCGCTTCGAAGTAATTTTAAACATAAGCATAGTATGCATCTGCAATGATAGTGTGGCATTCATTCGGTAGTCTATCACCAAAATTCTTTACCAAAAAACTCTTTCCATAATTTTTTCACCCGAAACACAACTTTACACTTTTCAGGAGCTAAGCTGTTGTGTACTTATTACTAATTTGTATGCTATTTTAATTGAGGATTATAAGGGATCCACGTTTTGTCTCCAATTGCAATTCTATCGGTAACATTAAGTGCATTCCAGCCACACAGATTCAAGAACTCGTTGCAAAATTTTTAAGTGGCATTAGGTTTTTTGGAACACTTACCTCTTATCATCCCAGGTGATCTCGCAAAATTCTGAATGCATTGATTTCAACATTTTAAACCTTGCTCTAATTTCTTTCAGTTTTATTCCAACATTTGCCATCACGGTAAGCCCCACTTTTAAGACCATTTTTTACGCTTCGTTTTGACATCTATTATTTTCGATTTTGTATTTTCGCGCGGTAGCTTGTCGGCGTCTGTTGTTCTTTTGATGCAGAATGGTCTAGCATTGTAAAACTTGTCGAGTGGTTTTTGCGGGCATGCAAGTAGAAGTATTGGAATTGGTTTCCGGCTCTCACCTGATGTTGCGGACCAGTAGTACTTGCAGTTTTTAGTGAGATATTTTTCCCTTGTCGTTTTGGGCGGATTAGAAGCGCTCTCAGGTTATTTTTCACGTGGCCCAATACCATCTGGGGTAAGTTATTTGACGATTTTCAAGATGTGCTTTAACGTAAGCGATCCTAGTTATATTTTGGGTTTTATTTTTGTTAGCGGTTAGTCCGGAATCCCGCTTTCGGAGGTGTCCCGTACTTCGTGCAAACTTGAGCTTTGCCATCGAGCATGTCGGCCTTGAGCCAGCGATTGTGACACCTGCAAGTTTCCAGCCTGTGGATGCTTGGAAGCCGCGCTATTTTGTTTATCTGGGCCCCGCTTAATATATATAATGTGCAGAAGGAGATCAACCAAGGAAAATCTATAATCGCCCATTTTAGTCTCGAATTCAATACCTGATGATTTTTCCCAGCCACGGAGCGGAGGTATATTGCCACCGCAATTGGTTTTAATTTGTTCTATATGGTATTTGTACCGTTGGTTAAACTTTTACGTAATTTAGTGTTTTCACGAACCTTAAATCTGTACTGTTAATTACCTGATATTTCTGATGAATTTTTAATTAATTAATGACAATAATACTGTGATACCAGCCTTGTGGTTTTGATTTTGTTACTGCTACCTGTACTTGTGTTGAGCTTCTCTTTCAGAATATGTTGTGCTACTTTAGTTTACGAATTCTCCTTGAATGCCTGGATACCTACACTTCTCATTACTTGGTAAAGTTTCGTTGGCGCCCTTTTGGCTCTTAATTAATTCGAGTACTTAAAGAACTGCACGTCAGCAGTCTGCATTTGAGCTAGTTCCGGCCGGAAATTGTATCCAAGTAGGCATAAGGTTTGTTTTTTTAGAGAGATTAACCGACGAATCGATTAGTTATGATAACACATTTTATGCCTCTGTGTACGAGTTCGATCATCGTTTTCTCATAATTCTCAACCTCTTATAATTTAGCAAGATCACTTGTAAATGTGCTTTTAATTGGGGCGATTATCGCCATAGACTGATGCAATGCTTTTTTAATAATATCCACAAATTTCCTTTCTTTTTTGAGAAACCCAATCACTGCATGAAATTTGATATTAGAATTGTAGAAGTGAATAAAACTATTAATTTCGCTTTTTCAAACAAGATATTGGTGGAACAAAAACGTACTTTGATGTTTCTAACTAAAAGAAACTTATCAAACAACATAGAATTGAACAGATCCATGACTTTGTATTCCATGATAAAAAAATCTTTTCGTATTTACCTTTGATTTGATACACTAAAAGTTTCGTAATGGAATATTACATTTATATTAGTTCAACTATTATACAGGGTGTTTCAAAAAGGTGTTGCCAAATTTGGGGAGGTTATAGAAGACATTGCGGCAAACATTGTTTACATATAAACAGTACAGTACAATTTTTGTCCAAAACGGAATGTTATCTTGTTGACAAAAAAAGACTTCAAAATTTAGTTAATTTTTATTACATCAAGTCCTTCGTCTATGAAACTCCTGTAGCCACACAAGAGGAACAAGATCCGCATATGTTACAAGGGGTGCGCGATTCCATAAATCGAAGGGCACATTTATGTAAAGAGGTTAAGGGTCGCAATTTTGAACCATTGTTATAAATTTATTATTTGCTCATTATCTTTAATAAAAATTAGTTAAATATCAAAGTATTTTTCTAACAAGATAACATTACGTTTAAGGACAAAAATTGCTCCAGGGCCCAAACCGCTCATTTTCGACTATGCAATATTTGTTTACCGCAATGTCTTCTATAACCTCCACAAGTTTGGCAACACCTTTTTGCGACACCCTGTATATAAGAATGGATATTTAAATTTTCTGCTTTTATACCTGGATAATGTTCAGTATCTGAATTAGATACTACAATATGCGGCTTTATTTTAAATAGAGATGCTTTGGCAAGAGCAAACATTTCTAAAGAAATACAATATATAATTTTCTTTTTCTTCTTAATCTCTTATAATAGGTCAATGACAAGTTCTTTCTTTTTGGAATTAGTTTGGTTGTGGGTCTTGTGAGACAGATGTCCAACTGTCTCGCCATCTTTTAGCTGTCTTTCTGGTGGAACCCATGTGGCTTTTCATTCTCATTATCCTTATTCGTTCTTATCCATTATTTGTATATGCTCTCTCTACATTATTCTTCTTTGTCTTCTCCATTTTTATATTTTCAGATTTCGCTATCATTCTTACTATTTCCATCTCATTTGTAAGGAGTAAGCTCTTTGTTTTCTTTGCGTCAGCTTTCGTTTCAATGTCATACGTCATTATTAGTCATAGATTCTGACTTTACTGTAAATGTCCATATATTTATTTTTCCATATTATTTGTTTCATGCTACCGGAGAACGAGGCTGCTTTACTGTCTTGTTTGAATATGCCCTTTTACCCCTAAGTAATTGAAGCTCCGCACCTGTTCTGTTGGTTTGTCATCGACTTAAGTTTGCATCTGACGGGTTCTCTCGATATCTGTGTTAAGTTCCATATTGTATTTTACTGCCGTTAGTTGGAATTGATATAGGGATCGTTGGAGATCATCCTCATTTTCCGATATTATCGCAGCGTCGCGTCGTTGGCATAGCAAATTATCTTAACTTCTTTGTTTCCCATTCTATAAATAAAAATATGGTTTTGTTCAAACTTACTGGGCGCTTCAACTTTATTTTACGTGATTATGAAATGCAAATTCAAGCTACTTTGCAAAAGCAAGTTTAAGATAAACGGAGCAGTATTTAATTATATTTGAATCACCGACATTTGAGGGCATTGAGTTTGTCAATTAGTGCCGGAGGTATTACACAATACAGAAGCCTTTGTTTGCTGGGATCTACGGTTATGAAATTTGTTAAAGAAGATTGGGTATAGCCCGACGAGGGACTAGTCAAACCGTATCCTGCGTGCGAGGCGAGTTATAGCATAAACATTGTGTATAGAGATTCAGGGAAACTCCATGTAAACTACATGGGAGCCGGGAAGACGAAATTGTTATTTTGGGATTATACCGTCAGATATGCATGAGAAGATATAAATTATGGTTTGCGTCAGTAGTGTACGAAGTGCATTAATATTCGTTTCTGGCAACATGTGCAGTCATTATTCCTTGTATTTTACATGAAACGGATGAAAAGTTTTAGAGCTAATCTACGTATAAATCAAGGATTAATATGAACTGATGTTTCAATAGTAACAGGAACATTCTGATGGTTTAAGAGTTTTCGAACATACTAATTGTCACAACTTTTCTCTAATAATGTTACACACACATTTTGAACGAACTTAAAAAATTTGCACAACTAGCTGGGTATACGTATTAAGCTTTCGATTTTTCAAAATATTACGAACAAAGAGGTTTCCTTATTCCTGTGGAAATTATTCATATTTGCTCAGATGGGTTAGTAGCAGAAGCATAATTATTAAAAATTGCAAAAATCAAGTCTACGATTTTAGCAGTCCTTTGTTAATAATTATTGTGCTAATAGAATATGCAGAATTCTATTAACAGATTTCTGTAAATACTTAAGATGATCAAAGGGTTGTATCTAAAGGTTAATATATTCGCTTCCCCTCTCCTGTCGGCTTTTCGTTGCCTCAAGCTCAACTTCTAAGCTACTTTAACCTCTGTTTATGACAAGTCTAATTAAAACCAAACGCAACTTCCCTTCTTTGAGTAAATAGTATGTAGAGTTTCCCCAAGTTTCAAGAATTGGAAATTACACTTATAATTTTCCCTTTGAAAGGTTTTTTCACTAAAATCGCACAAATACAAGTGCTTAATTCGTTTCAATAATAAAGGCGCAGTGTTTAAGTTACATTGTAAAGCATGATTTCTGAATACGAAGAACGTACACTAATGTTCACTTGTTTTTAGTTATCGTTAGAAAGAAGATTTGGAACCAAAAGTTCAGGTTAATTAATTATGTTTTCTAAGCCCATCTTGAAGAATAAGACCAAAACAGGAAAGCTTAATTTGATTTTCCATTATACTAATTATTACAGTTTTAAAGCGAAATAAATGGAATGAACAGTTCGTGTACAGAGACTCTAGAGTCTAGACTAAAAATTGTCAGTTATTTCATTTCAATTTTATATATATGATACGATATAGGTAGATAATTTTGGAAATTTAAATTAAAATCTAACAGGATTGGTTTTTATTAATTTTAACAAAGGTGGCGTTACCAAATTTAATTAACATATAATATTTGGATTTCTCAAATAAAATTTTAAACTGAAGTAGTTGAACTTTTGTATACATTTTCGAAAATCAAATTTTTTAAGTATAATCAATTGTCGATTTTCTATATTTTATTCTACGTGAATAACACAACAATGAAAAGCTTGGGTAGCTTTAATTGTACATATGACACTGAATTCCTTTGAAAGTGGAGAAACAGGCTTAAACAAAACTACAAATTGCAGCTTGTCATCATTGACAATTTACAATTCAAGAGAAGAATTAGTATTGATTTGACTCAAAAACGTTTTTTCCTGTTGGGGCATTGTATCAGTTGTCAGTTTCTAAGTTGAGGCATTGTAATAACTATATCGACGTTTGAAGTACTTATCTTTCAATATAATTGGTGATAACTGTCGAATTTTGTGCATTCCCACGGCAGTGTTGAAGCAAAAATGTCGACATAAAAAGGTTTTAAATAAATAAGTGAAATGCTAGTGATAAATAGGTATAGAGAAAACGATTTTCCACGACGGGAATAGAAATCAGTTTCTAGGTTACAAAAATTGTAACACAAATAAAAACAATCCACCCTAGGGAGATAATGTGATTATTATTTCTTTAAAAAGTTTCGCCTTTGGGGTTCGCCTTTGGGGTTCGCCCTTGGGCTTCAAACTTAATCCTTGGGAAAAGTTCAAATTTAATAATTGAATATTTGTCAGCTTTAGTCGTTAGTTGCCAAGGCATAATGGCTGAAGTAATTTTTAATTATAACAAACGAATACAGGGTGTTTCAAAATTGCACGGAATAAATATAAGGGCGTTATTCTGCATAAAAAATAAGATAGTACAGTGCGCTTATAAAAATTTTTGCACAAGGGCGGTTATTGAAAAAAAATAGTATATTAGATTCACGAACTTGCAATCTGTCAATTTGACGTTTTTGATATCAAAGTGAATTTATTCAACTGATTTATCACAAGAAACATTTTTTTAAATTAAATCGTCTTCCTAAAAAGGGAAAAGCAGTGTCTGGAAATGTTGCATTCATGGTTGTAGTAACTAAATAAAGGAAACATATCTAGTTATTAAGGCAAATGACAATTGCTGTTTCTGGTAGATATAGGTATGCTAACTGGTGTAGTTGAAATTCTATAGCAGTGTTTGTCCAAAAATATATTTAAGAGCAGGAAGATCCGTCATGGTCATAGCGGAGTTGCGATAAAACCCTTCGATCTTGTCCACGATTTTATAAAAGGGTTTTTTTGCTTCCATATATTTAAGGTATGTGTTTTACAGAGAAAATATGTATTTCATAATTGTATGTAAACAGCTGTATTGATATTATACATAAAACGTATACGAGTACGAATACGATTGCATAGCACTAAACAAAATATGTCATAGTGATTGACATATCGTATACAGATTGCCCAAAATCCGTTTTGAACATAGGAAATTAATGAGTGCGACAAGGAAGACATAAACAACATGAGTAGCAGGACAAAGATAGAATGTAATCATGGCTACGTAAATTTTTGTCACTGAGAGTATAAAGTGAGGTTTAAATAATTAAAATAATTATGTGAATAGTAAACAATAGTATTTGATAGTATATTTAAACCTCACTCTTAATGGCAGATAAAATATTTGACAGAAGTGTTTATTTGTTTCACTGACTTAATTTTAGTTTAAAAATTTACCTAGCCATGATTACATTCTATCTTTGTCCTGCTTCTCATGTTGTTTATGTCTTGCTTGTCGCACTCATTTATTTCCTATGTTCAAAACGAATTTTGGAGAATCTGTATACCGAGTGATTATAAATGGTTGCAGATTCAGGGTGCGTCGGAAATTTTGGTCGTTTTTCCTTTGTTGCTCTATTGTATCTATGAATCTGTGTATGATGTCTCGAGGCAATGTGCACTTTATTCACACGGAAATTTGTAAGGTTACATAACACACTAGCGTCAAATTGCGGTAAGCAATTATATTCTTGTACTCTTACTTACTGAGTTGGTAAGATATTTTTAAAACTGACTGAGGAATGTTAGAGTTAATTAACCCAAGGCGTAAGCGCGCTAAACTATGGTTGTTGGACGGATATATTCTTTTTGTGCTTTCGAATCCTCACCTTAAGTACATACTAGCTTGTTGTTTAATTTTTTTGCAATTTACCAACCTTCGTTAATGCATTGAAAATAGACTTGGCTAATTTTCAAGTCTGGCATAAAATTTGCAATATCTGAACAATTTACAAAGGATAGATAATAAAAAATTTTTAAAAAAATTTTCACATCTTTATTATTGTTTATCATACGCCAAACGAACGTTACTGCGAAGCTCTACTGCATAGCAGATCATTAATAAATAATACGTACTACAATTTTGAACCTTCTCAGCATCTTGTACAATTTAATATTAATCTGCCATTATTAGATAAAGGTGTTGAATTCGATATTACATAAATTTTTTTTATATAACTTTATTAAATGTATTGCTTCTATGATTCATTCTTTATTACATTTGTTAGCTGTTGTGAAGGGGATCTGAGAATTACAAGCTTTTCGCTCGGCGGCTCCACTTATTACTGTTCATAGTTTATGTTGCTTATTCATTAAACGTGCTTTAATAGAAAATATAACAATTACTTTTATTAGGAGAAAGGGAGCAGTGTGAAAAAGGGACTAAATGCGAAAAGATCTTTGAGTTGTTTAGTCGATATGTATCTTTAGTTTTGTGCTAATTGTTCAATAAATACATTTTAAAATGATTTGTTGTTTGAGGAGCTTCTACATTGTCTAAACTAAGTAACTTTATAATTTCCGTACATATACATATGTATTTATATTTTTAAAGTCTTCGCCGATTTTTTATATTATATTCTATTATAACCCTGCATTAAATTTTAGTACAAAGAGCTGACACTAACATCCCAACCCTGCCAGTGTCCATCTACTATTCTACTACCGTCTGCCAACAAGTGCAACGCGGCAATGACCTTACCCTCACGAAAGATTCACGGTAGAGAAAAATACAATCCGACTTTCCGTCAGCATCACGCTATTTAATATTTACTTGCAAATTTACAATTTCACAAAAGGCCAGAATCAAACAAAATTTCACATTTTTTTAATTTATATATTGAGAAAATAAGGAAAAAAATCGACCCCTCTCAGAACCGCACCCCCAATTCTCTTAAAAAATACAATCGACCAGTAGAAAGTCTCCAAACAGCGAATTTCATACAAATATTGATTTTAAGTGTTTTCTGATAATTATAACGTTTTCCCCATTTTGCAACCCCCAAATCCACCTGGGCCGCAAAATTCTTAGAAACCCACAGCTTCATCCACATACTGCCAAAAACAAAATTCTACATTTTTTCTTTCCCCCTGTTTATGCGAATATCCAATTTGCTACAAATGCACCTCACCTTTATAACTTCGCCCCCCGTGCATCGCAGACCCCAGAAAACAGCCAGTACGATGAGCGTTGGTTCATCCTCTTTCCAACTAGCCTCAAATCAAATTTGAATCTTTCAAGAAGTATGCGAAGTAACAGCACGTTTTCATGTTCAAAAAATAATTTTAATACCCTCATTTCGCCCCCTTAAATCTTACATTTTCACAGTCTCTCCAAAAAGTTGGCCTTAAAAATGAATCCAACAACATTCACCTGCAATACGTATAACTTGCAAAAATTCGCGTAAATTCCATATCGCTACTGGAGCCCCGTATTATCGTCACACTTCCAATTCGTTAAACATTTTCAATGTTAAAAAATGAAATTTAGAAATTCACAAGCAACAAGAAACTACATTATAAACACATTTGTAAAAGGTGTTGAACATGCTTGCCTTCTTCTCGTAAGCACAATTTTTTTGCAACGATTATGAGTTTATAGCATTGCATATTGCATATACTGCTAGCAGTATAATGTAAAAAGTTTATCTCGCTAGTATAGGATTCAGAGCAGGCTGTGGCTAGAAATTAATTTAACACTGTATCTTTCACATATTACTAAAAGTTCCAAAAGTCAAACTAATTCGTGAAAATGTTTCAAATTGAACAAAGCGATGCTACGAGGGATGTACAGTATTTATTGTATCAAGAGATCCAAAAAAAACTGTTCCTCAGCGGGCTGTGGAAATTCAACGTATGAATATGTTGGTGACGCTGTACGTCAATGTCAAATTCGAGGTTAGCAGGTTAGGATTTGCGTCATTTTGTGTCATAACTGACGGAAAACCTAACCTGATAACCTCGAATTTGACATTGAAGTCCAGTGTCACCAACATATTATTCATACGTTGAATTTCCACAGCCCGCTGAGGAACAGTTTTTTTTTTTTGGATCTCTCGATACCTACTATACAACATCACATTATTTTTCAATTCCTTTGTACATGAAGACATTATTTATTTCACCAATGTTTAAGAATAGTAGTGCCAATCTTGATTACACAACATTTTTTGAACTGCTGCTACAAGCGTCATCACTCCTAAATTTTGATCCCATAAGATTCTCTTTGAGCTTTGAAAATAAATAAAAATCGCTAGGAACTAGGTTAGGGAAGCAGGGTCTTCTTCTTCTTGTAGACCTCCGTTTTCAGAGGTTGATTATCACTTGGTAAAATAGATATCGATCAACAGCTACTCGAAACATTTGTAACGCCGTCATTCCTGTCCAATTCCATATGTTGCGGAGCCAGGATAATCTTGTTCTTCCCACATTTCCCACTTCCTTTTATGATCGTTTGCAGTAATTTACATCTTTGGTTTCTGAGAATATGTTCTAAGTAGGCGGTTTTTTAAATATTCATTAGCTCTTTTTCAGTCCCTATTTTCGTTAATACTTCTTTATTGGTTATTCGCCCTACCCAGGAAATCTTCAGGATTCGCCTGCATAATCACATTTCGAAGGCATTGATTTTATTCATGATTGTAAGTAGGGTTGATAATCCACAACTACAAACCAAATATTAGATATTGTGTTTATGGAAGAAGGCTTTTATGAACAGGAGCGTTATCGTGATGAAGGAGAATTCCCTGGTACAATTTGTTTCGTCTTCTTTCTTGAATACAATAACCAAGTCGTGTAAGTAATGTTGTATAATTTGACCAGTGTTGTTAACTTACGATCTTTTCTGACTGTGCCACTCACACGTTCATGCTTTATTGACTACACCAGAATGCTGCCGATCAGCATCTTTTGCATATTCGCAGCTACAATTGCCGAGATAAATTTTGTATTACTTGATAGGAAGAAGTAGAATCCACAGGCACGTCAACCGTATCTGCATTAATTTGTTTTGGTGTTAACGCTTTCTTTGGTAGATATTTAGCGACTGATTAAAGATCTTTTTCTCATTTGTCAAAATCTCTGCACAACCACTACTTCCAACTTGTACGTCTTCTAAAATATTAAAGTTCAACTAATGCAATTTGGCAGTTTTGTTGTCAATAAAAAAGCAAACCAATTCCCGTTGCTAAGGGCAACATATTGCAAAGCTATGTATGCCAGGGATAATAAATGCTGTATAACCCTCGTACATTGAATTCCCAAAAGTTACCCTGTGTGCTACAGTCACTGGAGTTTTTTCTATAAGTAATTATTCATTGCATGTACCTTATAATTAGTTAATGTAATATATAATATTTTTGGATATATTATGCATAGTATTTTAAATTAATACATAATTTTGAAAAAAACATAACGAAGCCCAGAACAACCCAGCATATACAAGACCAGAAAGAACATTATATATAATGTTTCATTGATTATTGGTTTATGAGTCGGAAAATTTGGGAATTATATAAAACTGGGAAATATTCTAATTTAGATAAATTAATTATTTTAGGAGAATGTAAAGACGATTCACGAAAAAACGTCGTTGTCAGTGAATCGCAATCGCATTACTTCGGAATTCTCTTTTCTTAAGCAAAACTGACAGTTATTAGAGAAAAAGGTTGTTCAAAACACTATTACTATTCAAACCAGTAGCAGTATAAAATTCTTGTGTTGTAATCTGCAGGTACGAGCTCTTGATGCATTTTTGTACCTATAGATATAGCACCGTATCTTCCAAATTCTGACTTCTTTAATTTGTCGTTCAGGTGGTCTACTAGTATATTTTTTGTTGTAATACACTATTCGCGTCCGCAAAAGTCGTTAAAGTACTGTTTAGTTCACGAAAATGTGGTTCTATAATACTGCTGTATCGGGAATATTTTTTCTATATTGATTTAAATAAGCACCTGCTTAATAAACTAAATTCCCATTGTTGAACAGTTGTTGATTTATAGAAAACGTCTCTAACGTTTTTAAATTTGCAACTCAATTATTTAGTACAATTTCAGTATTCACACAATGTTTTTGATTGATTTGTGGTGTTATTAATATACATGACATGCAGAATTTATTCTATACATACCTAGTTGCTCTTTCGTAAATGTAGTACCTCGCCAACTGAGTGTACTTGTATTTGCGAGTTACGTCGGTAATGAGAAGCACATATTTTAAGTCACTTGAAATTTTGAAGTCGACTGCGTCGTACTGCCTCTGTAATTAATAAAAATGCTTCATTAGCTTGCAGTATGTTTCAACAAGTTAACTTATCAAAGTACTCGCTCTGCTTGCGTGCGGTCGAGGCAGAGCGATATATCAAAGCCAACTTCGCCCAACTAATTTGAACGAGTGTAAATGCTGCATTTTCAGCTGCCACCAAAGGAGCTTTTGGGTCTTTTGTAAATACGAACGCTTAATAAAACTCTAAAAACTTACGAATGTGGAGTTGGTCATTAAGACCTTTGTAGTCAGATTGTCGGCGTTGTATAATGTTATTCCTCCATGGGAGTCTCTGTACACGAACTCCGAATCTGAAATAAAAAGTAACCCTTAATGCTGCTTTTTCCATAAATAATGAATGAGACAGTTTTTTAAATTCTACAGTTGGAAATATTTGTGGTGATCTATTGTTTAATACAACATGGCGCTTTTATGAATCAAAGTGGACTAGAATATTTCAGCTGTAGTATTATTTTGCTCCTGGCTTCACAATGAACGCAGATACTCAATTAGAGCTGAAATCTATTGGGAAAATTCAGTAAAGATTTAATAGTCAGGCTGCATCAGCTATTTTGTATGTTAGAGGTTGATAAAACTAGAATGTTCTACACAAGAAGATTGACTAGCACATCCGCTGGGTGATAGTGATCTACATTCCGCTTTGTATTTTTATTTGGTAATGATGCATAGTAACAGCATTTACCTTGAAAAGGATTTAAATACGCGTGAGCCGTTCCTGACAGAATCTACACATTCTCTAGCAAAGAAAATAACGTTTAGTTTTGTCCTGTGTCTGCTATAAGCTGTTAGCTTTACAGCAAAACCTATTTGTCATGTTTATGTCAGCCGATGCATTTTTAAAATAAATGTAGATTGATTTATTGCTGATGAAATTGTAGGTACTGAATCATTCAGTAAGTTTCAGCAAGATAAAATTAGTGTTTCAACCTATGACAAATTATTATCTTTTAAATAACAAAGATGGCTATCTATAATACACATAAATACAATAATCTCGAAGATTTATCTACTTAATATATTATTTCTAATAAAAATAGTAATGTAACATTTACAAAAACTGAGTAAATTTATTATAATAGTTATTTAAGTATTATGTTACCAAACTCTGACTATAAAATAAGGAGTAGCAAAGGCTACCGGATTCTCAGCCGGAGCTGGTCGTGGGTCGAACAGAAGACTTAAAGCGTAAGCTGAAACGATGAGTAATTTATGGGCGCCAAGTAGCAGTAACCCAGCACTTTGCTAATCATCAAACCAGACACTACGGAAGGTGCTACTAAGCGATCCTGAAAATTAGAGGTAGCGACAAGGACACACAAATCAAATTCGCAGGCATAAGTAACGAGTATACATAATTTAATAAAATATTAACAGTGCTCGGTAGTATATCACAACAACAACAAATATCACAAACCAGATTTCATATAATATAATATCGTAAAATTTATCACAGATTAAACTCACCAGATTAAATAAATAAAGTCGTAGATCGTAGCAATTCGCATGTATGACCAAACGCGTCTCAAATTTAAGCGGTAGTTAAGGTTTTGTTTTGTTTGTCAAGTTGAAATCAACGCTAAACCCTCAGTTGCAAAAATACATAACTGTACTAGTAATCAAATGTACACAAAACCCATTATTACCCAAGATCTTGGTTTATAGGGGGCGCAATATTACCCGAAACCCGCTAAATAAATCTCGCCCTAAAGGGGCGTAATTGCTTAAACAAAGATCGGACTGATTTCGCTAATTTCTTGCAAAGTGGGGCCGCACTAAGCCAAATTCAACCGACTGACGGATCTCTCCACTGAGATCGAGTCTAAAATCGTTCAAATGGGCGTATGCAAGAATTGCTATTACAAAATTGACATAAGGGAAACCTTATCGTCCCTATGCATCTACATTAGACACAGCCTGAAGGCTAATGGAGGGTTAAAATGTCAAGTTGCAAATATAAAGATGTAAACAACAAAATAGGTTTACTTTTAGACTGCAGGTGAGTTATCACAACATTAAAGTAAGTTAATTTAATCAATTATCAAAATCTGGCCGTAGCCCAAACGCTACAATGAATAATAATTAAACACACATTAAAATCATGCCTATAACACAGGTTAAGTTGGTCGAGCTCAAAACTGCACAAGAACGCTTAAGGAAATTGCAAAGACAGACCTTGGCTGCACCAGGTGACGAACGTGCTAAATCGGAGGCCTACTGCACGATGTCGAGAAAGCCAGGTGATCCAACGGGCTTCATCGCAGGTAACGCAGAGATCTCGAGCCAGTAAATCTGCTAGCCTGTTTTAGGGATTGGAAATCTCCCAAACTCACAGCCAGCCGACTGCAGCAACTGCCTAGAGAGAGTGCTCTCCAAGAGGGGCCAAATCCATCGACCAAACGCTTCGAAGAGTTTCTGCGCCACATGAACAAACTCGCCGCTCACCAACAGAGATGCGTTAGTTCATACCAAAGGACTGCTTCCTAATCTGAGTGCGTTCACCGCCCGTACCAAAGGGGAATTGAGTGCTTTCACCGCCCGTACCAAAGGGGAGCTGAGTGCGTTCACCGCCCGTACCAAAAGGGAGCTAAAAGGGACAACATTCTGCCTTAGAAATATAACCAGTAATTGTCAAAATAGCATACCGTGAGATGTTCTGCTCCAAATCGCCCAAGTAGTTACATGTGCTTGTCAGATAAATTCCGGACAAAAATCCGTGCTTGAAATGTATCACAACAAAAACGTCGGGGACGTCTCCCAGACAAAAATCACACCAAGATATACATTTTAATGCTAGGATGAGCGTGACAAAACCGAATTACAAATATTCGTGCATCGATTAACCAAAGATGCTTTTCACCACATCCATCTTCTGACAAGTCAAAATGGCTAATGATAATTTGACAGCTAGGCCCAGAAAATTCCAAATTTGCAGAAAAATCGCATCTGCAACCAACATAGCACGCGTACAACGTGAGGCCTAATCTGCAGTGACTTTACTTGAGGAAATGGGTAACTAAAACTAGGCTATTATAGGGTAAATAGTTAGAGCGAAAAGTGCCTTGAATTAGGCAGGGATAAGGCAAATCGTTAAATTAATACGAAAAGTGACTTTTGGCCCATGACAATTAAAAACATAATCTTGAGTGCACGGGCTACATACAACGTTCTATTTTATTTTGGTTCTCAAAATGAATAAAACTCAAGGATTCACTATTTTGAGCACAGACGTTTAGATCATTGTTTTACTGGCGTTGTGAATCTTTCAGCGAAATGTGCTTATTAACTCACAAAAAAGAAAATGTAAATACTAAATTTTCAATACTGACAGTTGATACATGTAATTCTAAAACAGCGAGAGCGTGTGGCCGGCAGGTAGAGTGCTTGCGCCAGCAGTCGGCAGGTAGTGGGTTCGAGCCCCACACCCGTACATTGGAAACATCGAACGCTCTCCGGCCATCATACGAATATCTTTGGTGGTCGTGACCCCTATGAGGGCATTTTTCCTTAATTCAAGGGGTTAGGCTAGCCACCTACCCCGGCTGCGGCTTAAGATGGCTTATAAAACCGCACTTAATGTGTGGAAATAACAGGCTCTCAGCCTAAATTAAGAAGAAGAAGAAGAAGAATTCTAAAACAAAAATAAATGCACAAAGTCGTAGTTACAAAGTTTTTACAGAATTCGAAAAAAAAACATAAAATATTGACACTAAAGAACGAATACCAACATCTAATATTTAATATTTTAGATAGGAGGGACGTAAGATCCCTAGAACAGTCTGCCCCCAACCGGGAACATTAAAATACCTTGAACCTTTACGTTTACCATTTTAGCGATCATCAAGCCGTTAGTAACAGCATCTAATACCTTTAATGGTACTGTCTTTTATCTTTTTGACAATATTGTGTTTTCTATAGTGCAGTACTGTTAACTGTATAATTGACTATAAGCTCAGAAATAAGGAGCGAAGTTAATGCAGATAAGAAAAGATTTTCACAATTAAACTATGAAGACTCACCAAATGAATAAACACCTAGTTGTCACAATAATTTAATTAAACCTAGATACGTGTAACATGATATGCAATCTAAGGGTTAACGATGTCGACGTATTTTAATATAAACTAAGGGGCGATAAGAGGGTTCTGGTGAAAATATAGCGTAAATAGTGGTTTTAGTTTATAGTTCGAATCGCTACGGGATTCAATTTAAAATATGCTGGTTTACAGGCCTTTTCGCTAAAACTGCTAGGCGAGCAATAATTACTTACAAAGCGGGGTAGTATATGTATGTTCGATTTTTAAATCGAAATTTAATTAAATGTAGCCATTGATACATATTTTGCACACAATTAGCATTTAAGACGGAATATTCTTGACGTGCTTTTAAATCTAGTCCTAGTATTCGAGAGTTAACCGACAAGCCGAAATGGATCAGTATCCTACTCTCGTTTACGTCTCGTTCCGCAGTATTACTATCTGTCGTAAATTTTAGGAGCATTGTGCTGTTTTTGTCGTTTATTGCTCCTGTTATTGGACGAATCACCAAATTCTAGCACTATTTTTCAACCCGTGTAGGGCGAGAACCGATGCATTTGAAATGTGGCCTTACAGACGTATGCTCCACAGACCATGGACAACGCTATGCACAAAGACGTGGATATTAGAACAATTTAAGACCGAAACTCGTCGAAATACGGCTGTAAACAAACCATATCTCAGGTATTTTGAGGCAACATAGAGAGACGCAACGATGGCATAAAAAGGCTAGTGATCGAAGGAAAAAGCAATGGAAAGCGATCAAGGTGTAGATCCCCGATGAGATGGTCAACTTAAATCATTTGGCACAAGATCGCAAAACGTGGTAAAACTGTCTCAAAATAAAACTTCCATAATGTCACTACGCCCTCGCAGGGTTAAGGATTGAAGAAGAAGAAAAAGAATTGATAAAGTTACACAGAAATGATGTCGATGACGGAAGTAGGGAATGGTAACGACTATGTTTCGCATCTCTTATTATCCAATCAAAGGCCACGATTTTTAAAAATCTAACCAATCCTGTGTTTTTATAGTGATAAAAAATTTAAAAAAAAATCCGTTGGATTTTATCACATCATTTGTATAAAATAAAAATAAAACACTGCTGGAGCCTGTGGTTTGAAAATATCCACCATCTTTGTTTAAAGGTTTATTATCTTGGTTCATAGAAATGGCCAAGCTTTCAAAAGAATTTAGTTGCTTTGTTGAAGTTAACGCCTTTACAATTTTTAGAAATTTGTTGGAAATTCCAAAAGACAAACTGAGGTCTTTAGAGGGATCTGTAATTTACGAAATTAAATGTTCCCATTGTGATTCAAAATATATTGGGCAAACACGTCGTAATTTTGGTACTAGGTTTAAAGAGCATCTAGCTCATTTTAGATTCCATAGATTCGGAAAATCCAGTATTGCCCAGCCCAACATATTTAAGAAACGGGTCATAGTATTACGGAAACTGACCTAAAAATTGTAAAGGAGTTAACTTTAACAAAGCAACTAAATTCTTTTGAAAACTTGACCATTTTAAAGAACGGAGATAATAAACTTTTCAACAAAGATGGTGGACCTATAACTTCCTCCATCTTGTATGAGTTATTGAAGTTAAGCTAACCGTCGGCCATGTTAATAGGCCCTCGGCTACGCCCTTCGATACTACTGCTAGATTTGAATTTAGTGGATCAACCACGGCGCGGCGATGAGAAAAGGAAGGAGAGTTTAGTAGATAGCCTATTATGATATTAGTGTATAAGTAAGCCTTTAAAACAAGTGCGACGAGTTTAAGAGCACGACGCGAAGCGGAGTGCTTTTAAAGTCGCTATTGCTTTAATGGCACTTATACACGAGTATCATACGCTGGTTTTTCTATAATCGCAACAGAAATATAAAAACTTAGCTTGGTGACACTTTTTCCGTGACATCATGTTAGATATTTTACGTTATGTTGACATTTAAATTTACGGCAGTGCGTTATTTATGTATGAATTGAGTGCTATAAACGTTACTTTAAAAACCAGAACCTGTGCAAAAACTTGTCATTTTGATACGATCTTAGAAAGAATTGTATTAACAACACATTTTTAAAATAGGGTAACCTATTTTCTACCATATTTTTAAGTACCTTAAGGTGAATAACACATTTCAGGTTTACTCACATGGTACTATGTACCATAATGCAGTACAGTTAGTCCCAGGAATCTTTTCCCTGACATTACGTGCGTATGAACCAATCACGTAAACGATCTACAGTTGTGTGTCCACCTTGTTAATAGAGAATAACATTCTAGATAGATCATAAGGAAAAGACAAAGATAAACTGTACATGACTATTAAACAGGTGGGTTAAGTTCTGAATAGTTCGTGTAGTTATTGATATTTTAATTTTGTTTTGCTAAATTACCGTTATAACAATATAATGGGTGTCCCAAGAAGCTTGGAATCAGCTCTTGTCATGAATTTGGAGAAGCAGGTCATTCCTTAATTCACAAACATAAATTAATTAAATGACCAAATATTATTTTTTGGTATCGGGTCTACCTATAACCAATGAAATTGCTTAACATAAGCAACATTAAAAATACAAACTAACGTCAGGATCATCCGAAATAGTAATACTTGAAAGCTATCTGTATTCTCAACAGACCAATGTTCATCTAGCCTAACTACCAATGAAACTTGATTATTTGAAACATGCTGTACACCCTAGAAACGACATGCTCCTCTTGCTCTATGGCTAACGCCGATATGAAGATTTATTGGGACACACGGTTTTTAAACTTACTTGGAATTACACATGCGTTTCCGTTGTTTGTAAATAAAAACACTTTTTTTTATATTGATAAGGTAGTTCACGTGCTGTTTGCACACGGGTGTTGATGGTAACACCATAAGTATTTCGAAATAAAAACAAGCAAGAGCAAGAGAAAGCAACAATCATTTGCAATAGATAACGCGTCCTGATATTTGAACAGACTCTTTTAACAGACGGACTGAAAGTGGCGCTAGTTTGACACGTGCCAGCCGTGCTAGACACGGAGTCAGGTTGTAAAACGAATGACTGGAATGAATGAATGAGATGCTAGCGCTTGCATGTCTGTTTATATAGCTTCTTCAGTTGCGATAATGGAGAATTTCTTACTGCTTGTCCATGGCCAGATGGAATCGTCGTTTTGTCGAAAGTGCAGTTTAGCCATTGTGCCTCTTTTCTAAGTAGGAGCATCGGAACTGCTTTATTACCCTTCTGCCAGAATATTATCTCCGCGAAGTGCTGTGTCACTTTTGTTGGGATGGCGTCACCCGGGGGTTTTATTGCCCGACATCCCGTCTATGGGCACTCGATGAAAATGCCACGCTTCTTGCGCAGCCGCTATTTATTGCCAAAAAGGGTTGAGCGTCTACCTGTTGTTTGATCTTGGATCCGCTGCAGTTCGCAGATGGCGCAATGTTGCCAAACGGACTTTTTAATTGCGTGATTTTTGCACTTGAATTGCGGATGCAATTTGTCACTTGAGACACCAATTGCTCAGTTTATAACACTAGGAACTTACTTGCGCGTAGCACAAACTCCACAAATAGTTTTCTGCTAATTTATGCTGCACAGCTAGCGATTTCTAGGCACTATACGACCTTATCAGATAGCAAAACAACAACGACCCATCTTCAAAATTCCTATAAATATAGGAAACCATTTTCTATACCTTCTGCACCTGATTTCATTTGATGTTGAACTTGGAATAAAGAGTATGTGAATCTTTACGCTTAATTTAAAAAGATACCAAGAATGAAATAATTATGAGATTCCAAACAACCTATATAAAGTACTATTTAGGTTAACGCAGCAGATTTAAAATATACATTTTTTTAGATTATAGGGATTGGGAATGTGGTCAATAATAAGATATCTATTACTGCTTAACCAGATCTAGCTTGTAAAGCGTTTCTTCTTTCCATTAAGATTTATAACTAATTACAATAGATATTAAAGAGAGATTGTCTTTGCAAAATTGAACGGGTTATTTAAAAAGTATTCTTCCAAGGGAAATGTACAGGAGCACTTTATTTAAAAAAATTTAGAGTGCACCAGTTTAGTCCAGTCAGATTAGTTTTAAAAGCTTGTATATCGTTCAACAAGCACTATCGACAATCATTTTCTTATCGGTGATATTGCAAGACACCCTGTAGATAATACCTCTTAACTAAACAAAGATAAAATAAAAGTAAATAAAATGACTACCCTATATTGTTTCTTCTTTTGTTAAGTGTGTATGTAACTAACAACTAAACTCGTTACTTCCTTTTACAATAAAGGAAGTATTGGATTCACCCCAAAAATTCGAAATTGAGTTTTCAACAGATCTTCACGTTTTAGAGTCTCCTGAACCCAAAAATCATTTTTTTTTTCATTTGTCTGTCTGTGTGTCTGCGTGTCTGTCTGTGAACAGAATATCTCAAAAACAGAAAGAGTTATGGCGTTGAAACTTCATATATAAGTTTTCTGTACTATGTAGATGCGACAGCAAGCTTTTGAAAAAAATTGCATAACCGGAAGTAGGTGTTTACTCTTGTGATTTTTCAGTTTTTTTCGATTTTTTCAAAAACGGCTCTAACGATTTTTTTTAAATTTTACATTTTTATTACATTTTAATGTGTATTGATGTGAGATAGGTGATTTTCCAGTTGAATACTTCTAAAATGGGTTTCTTTTGTTTTCTTTCTATTTTTTATTAACTCCTATTTTAAATAAAACACCCGGTATATTATTACATTTTTTAATTCAGCTTAAAATTCTAGAGAAAATTTGTTTCTTTAACTAACGCTCTATTTTGTACCGTTTTTGTAGAATTTGTAATTTTTGAAAAATTTTTACGAATGCTTAAAAATTTAAAATCACATTTTTGGCTAATTATAAGATCACTGTAAAAGGAAGTTGTGTGCGTGTATCACACCAGGTTTTTAATATTGGTTTGTGCTTCAAATAAATCATTTCTAATGATACAAGGAACCAATAATTTTTCTTTTATCCTACATCCTTAGCTTAATGTAGTTGTAACGGTTTTTATTAAAATTACGGCATACCAAGCCCGTAAATAACAATTATGTATTGATTATAAACACAATGCTCGAGTCGATAGACAATAAGAAATTTGAAATTTGTTGTGACATTACCAAAATTATAAGACCCCAACATTTAGTTGAAATTCTATATCGATCAAAGAGCGGAGGTTGATTGCAGTTTCCGGATCATAGTGTCCAGAATCGTTGTTTTGAATATGATATTAAACTATAAGCCCCATTCCGGTTCAGGCAACAATTCCTCCACGAATTAATTCTGCTTCGGATTCACGAAACTAGACCACCAATGCAAGGTATATAATTCTGAACAAATTCAGACGTTGTTTAGGGTTCGCTTCCTTCAATTCTATCTGCAATCTCGTTAAATTACCAAAGACGACCAGCGACCTAAACGTCCGCCTTAATCCGTGCTCACGGGATCTCACTAACCAGATCTAGTTTAGTTTGATTGCTAAATTAAATTCGCCAGGAATAGTTTAGTTGATATCGTCACAGATATAATAATCACTGTTATCTTTTGATTTTACCGATGCGAGTACTTCTTGGCGTTAGGAAAAATATCGTGGAAGTTGGCTTCAAGACCATATGTTGCAACCTCGTCCTATTTTCACCTAAAACCCATCCTCGGAGTCCCGAACTTAGGGATAAAGGAGCGTGTGGTGAAATTTAGTGAAACTAATTTTAGATAATGCGTGTTTGATGTATATCTGCAAAGTTAGTGTTTTATTGCCAAAGTCCAAGAAATCTGTAGCAGTGTTATGGTGTTATTTGAGTTTGTTTAAAACAAAAGATGTATTGATATGTTTTTATTACTAAATATTTATAGGTAACTGTTGGGGACACCAGACAAGAAGCTAACATTTAAAATAATATAACTGCTATAATAATTTTTAATGGTATTGAGCTGATATTAAGCATATTACAACGCACGAACACAAATTTTGTGGCCGAGCCGAATAGGCCGAGGCTAACAAATTATCCGAGTTAGTTATATGTAATATCGGCCGTATGTTCTTTAACAGTTTTCGTAATATCTACTAAAAGTGGCTATTTTAAGATATGCGATTTTAATATAAATACTACTAGTAACCTGAGCCCCGCTCGTATTTTGGTAGTGTAGCAACGAATGTTGACAAATTCGTTTTCGAATAAATTAAAACAATGTAATTTGGTAGTACTATAACAACGGTCATAACGGCCTTGGCTGTTATGGGTGACATTTTCATTAAGCAGACAGTAGCAGTACTGATATAGTACAATGACATGTAGGTATTATGAAAACGATACACGTCTTTTAAATAGTACTAATTATGATAAGTTTTATCGGACTTGTTACACTGTCTCGGGTGTTTATCCCACGACGTTTAAACATTCAAACTCCGGGGTAGGCACGACTGTACGTGAAAAGACGTGCAAATACCAGTCCTTTTCATGACGAACCAGGAACACCTCAGGACGGGAATAGATCAAAAACTCCCGAAACGTCGTGTGATAAACACCTGAGACAGCGTAACAAGTCCGATAAAACTTATCATAATTAGTGCTATTTAAAAGGGGTGTATTGTTTTCATAATATCTACATTTTATTGTACTATATCAGTACTGTAAATATCATAATAGACCACTGCCAAAAATGACATCATTTAGAAAACAAGTACTAATTATTTCTCAGATTTATAGAACAATAATATATTTCATAAGAAACACTATAAAGCTTACGTGCAATATTTATGTTATGAAACACAACAGAATTGGTATTAGTTCAACTGATATGAAGCGATAAAGAAAAGAAAGAACAGGAATTAAAAAAGACAGTGGTTAAAATGTGCTACAGTCAGAATTTTTCCAAAGTATCTACTAGTATGTAGAACAAAAACTAGACAATCGTGCCTTTTACGAAGTGTACTCTTTAGAACCTAAAATTTGTCAAACTTATCTTGATTCTACCAGATTTTTGTTTAATCGATCATGGTTTTATTTAGAAATACTTATGTTGAATTGCTTATTTTTAACTGTGATTAAATGTTGAAACTATTTTTATCTACGACCACTACTAAAAGTAGGTCTTTTAGCGCTAGCTTGTTTCACTAAAAGTGACGGTTTATAGTTTAGCGTGGTTAAAGAAATCAGCTGTTTACTTTAAGCGTATGTGTGGTATAAAGTGAAGTGAGGTTATAAAACTACAATTTCGAACTGGAAGTGAAGTTGTAAAGTTGTTCTGGTTACTTCTTGCGTTACAGGTAAAGTGTTTTTGAAATAATTAAAGCGCTATGTAATGAATACAGTCAGATGTTTAGTATATTAATAATTATCTTTCGTAACTGACGTTGACAGCACTGGCTCCGCAAACATTCGCCCGCGCGCCAAGGTCTACTGTTTATTACGACATAAATTATAAGTGTCGTAGATGAAAACTTTTGTTAAATCGATATTTATGGATTAATAACGGTAAAATTAAGGTCGTAGATAAAATATTGTATGCACCGCGTGCTGAAAGTCGTTTATGCACGACTTCGTTTCATAACTTTCATGTCTCGTGCATAAACGTCAACTTTTAGCATTTGTTGCATAAATAGCTATTATTAATAGTCTGAAGTGCCTATTGATTTTTTTTTATGATAAGGGCCGTGTCCGTAATGTAAAAAATGCATTTCATCTATGTAGGCCGGTAAGACAATTTTTATGCTGATGGTGTTAGACTAGCTTTGATTTTTTAGCCTTGCTCTGCTAGCATGGGAATAGATTTTTTTAAAGTAATATGTCAGTGACATTGCTTAAAAATGACGCAGCCGCTTCAGAAATATGATATAAAAGATGTCGTGAGTTGGTTCCATTGACAGACCTCTATTACTTGGAGAAACAGAAGTGGTTCCTTCATTGAAGAAATAATTAGGCAATGGTGGTAATTAGGTCGAAGATATATAAGTAATTCTCAGTTAAAGGTTTATAAACAGTTATTTTTTTATATTCTTAAGGTGTTTGTACAGAGACATAAAAAAATATTGAAAACAAAGTGACCACGTAATATAGGCAACCCATTCCATCTTGTTGGCAACAGCGTTTAGAAAATTTGACGGTAGCAGTGGTGTGCCACGTATAAAAACATTGACATATACTAGTACGCTATTTACCCAAAACAATTGAAAAGCAAGTAACTTTTCACTGAATGAAACTGTTGTTGATGCAAAGAAAATAAGGTATGTAAGTTAGGCAATTAGTACAAGGTGAGAATTTAACCACGACGCCAATGCTCGGAAACTTCACATTTATAATGTATCTGTATCTCGATTTTACGAACATGCTTCGTATACAAAATGTTGTACAATTGAGACACAAAAATGTTTATTCTATTAACAGAAGATTTAGGAATTAAAAACATATCATCATAATTCGCTTTCATGAATTAGACGTAAATGCGGAGATGCTGAATTTTAGCGGATGTTTGTCGACCTTATCTGCTTGTTTGGAGAAATTTTTAAAAAGAATGAATATATTATGGCCAAGAGAGACTATTTTTAATAACAATAAAATTATTTTTTTAAACAATTAAAATAACAGTCTTAGTAATGCTAGAAAATAACCTTTACTAAAATTTTATTAGTTAAAAAGGTACTACATTAAAAATGCGTATTCAATATTATTATAGCTATTTGTGCAACAAGTGCTGAAAGTGGACGTTTATGCACGAGTTTGTACACAATATTTTTTCTACGACCTTAAATTTACTCTTATTAATCCATAAATGTCGATTTAACACAGATTTGCATTTATGGCAGTTATAATTTATGTCTTGCAAAGAGATGTCCTTGACGCGCAGGTGACTGTTTCTGCAGCCGGTAGCTGTCAAAGTTAGTTATCAAAAGTAATTATAAATGTACACATTTTATTTTATTCACTACATAATGCTTTAATTATTTAAAAAACACTTTATCTCTAACGAACGAAGTAACTCGAATAATTTTATAACCTCACTTCCAGTTCAAAATTCTAAATTCCGCACCAGCTGTTTACTTTTAGCACATGCCCATGTACATGGGCTAAAAGTAAACAGCTGATTTCACTTTTAACACGCTGATTTATAAAACGTCATTTTTAGTGAAACAAGCTAGTGCTAAAAGGCCTACTTTTAGTAGTGGTCGTAGAAAAAATTATTTACAGTCTTAAGGCGAGTTCTACAATCGGTTCTGGGTTTGGCTGCTTACATATTTCACCTGCAGGGTCTGCAGCTCCCTTTTTGATGTTATCTGTTCAACCTATTTTCGGATGCCTTCCTTGGTTTTCAAGCCAATGTTCTTCAGTGTTTGCGCATTATCACATACTACTACGTGACCTGACCTGCAAGTCTTCCACTTTTTATCCCCTATTATATTTGCTGGTTTATCTAGTACGCACGATGTCCGATGCCGTAGTGTAAATCTACTTGTTATTATATGATATTCACCTTTCAGCAGTAGTTGTTCACATTTTTAAAAATTAATATTTTGCCTGTATCGTATGAGCAGAAAGAAAACTCATCAAGGGTGTCTTTGAAATTTTGAGGTTATGTGTCATTGTAACACCAGAAAATAGTAAGCTGTCATTTGATATTTATTACATTAGCCACTGTCAGCTACTGTCTATAAAATGTCAGTGACAAGGATTAGGTAGAATTTTCTGGTGTTATAATACACAAGACTTCAATATTCCAAAGCCGTTTTTGATGAACTTTCTTTTTGCCATACTATGATGTCATATGCCGACAATTTCGGCGTTTGAATGAGAAGCCGGAGTTGCAAGGCATCTTAGATAAACAAATTATCATTCTGCAAACCTGCTTTTGGTTACTTTCGCCTTACACTCGCACTAATATGTTATGCTTAAATTGGTCTACGCGTCGAAAGTTGTAGTCAAAGATTATGCAGTTTGCTTCAAGTAACTAGGACTATTTTATACACGGTATCATCGATGGAGGAAATTTGAAAAGCTTGCACGGATATTTTTTTAAATCGAGGGATTTAGTTGTTTCAGCTTCCTCGCAACTATTTTAATACAAGAATGTTTCACTTTAATTAACGCACATTATAGAGACATACTAAGACATTTCGCACATTAATATTTCTAGATACAGCAGGCAAAAAACCGGTACAAACTTTAAGTGCTGGTATTGGCAATACTAACTAATAAATTTCAAAATTTCTTTCAAAAACAAAATACTTACACTTTGGAGATTGAAAACATATCTCATTTGCAATAATACAACGTTTCAATTCGATTTTATGACACTTTAATAAAGACCTTGCGAAAACGGAGTTGGCTCTGTTTGCAGTGCAAAATATTCAACCAAATCAATAAAGCACAGAATATTTTATATAATTGCAATTTAAAAAAAAATAAAAATATTAACTGCAATGATTATGAGATGCGAGAAACGGTAATTAGTCGGATAAAGGCACGCAAAGGCAAAGCATATTTCAGAGGGTTTAAATTTGGCTTGTGAATAAAGTAATATAATTAAAATGATAGGTTTGCGCACATGTAAAGCCAGACGCTATAGAACAATATTAGTTATAAGCAAAAAGACAATATTTTAGATTTTAAGAAAATGTTAGATTGTAATTTATGTAATCAAATTTTATTCTATTTATGGTAAATATTATCAAACCTAATTTCCAATTAATAGTAGAATAACACCGTTTCTTAGCAACATGATGCTCTTTTGTCTCTAAAAAGGGGGAACAATTGAATTAAAATTAATTGAAAGGTTGTTGAATCTGTGCTCCACATTAATGAGTGTTTTACAATATAAAAATTGCCCAGTTTTATTCACCAGGTGTTCAGGAAGCTGTACTATCGTTTGTGGGAAGTTCCGCAACGAAAAAGTTAAATTTACAATTTGTCTCCGAAAGTGCATATCGGCAGCGAGCATCTGATAATTATAATCTTCGACTACGGCCAGAATTAGCATTGGAAGCCCGAGATTGGCAGTCCAGGACATCAGTCGAGTCTGCAAGAACGTTCGAATTAACATTGGCGGGCAGGCAAGCAGCTACAAACTGAGAAATTCCAGCAGCGTCACTACGACCAGCTCCGAAGCCAGCACACGAAGGTCATAACGAGGTAAAATAGATCTAAAAATTGAGTGCCAGCTTTCGGAAAAACAATTTAAATCAACGATTAAACCTTGCCGAAGAAGCCTAGCGTTTTTCCAAAAGATCAAGAACTTCGTGGTTTTCGAAAATCGAATGGCGTCACCAAGTTTTGGCGAAATCGGCCAGAATCGAGCTTCATAAACAAACTCATCCTGAGAATAACAATCAATGCGACTTTGACGTCATCCTGAGAAACAACGAAGGCGATGTTTTAATAGTTGCCAAGCGGGAATATTCAAATAATTTATCTGATGCGTTTTCACTGTATTTCACGATTTTAAACGTTCAATTTCACGCTGTCCGCAAAAACCATTTTGTTTATGAACCCAACCCATGAGATAAGAAGTTTTGTGTTTGCTGAGAGCTAGCGTAATTGGTATTGCAGTTATATAAAATAGAAAGAGGGGCATTCAACCATTTTATTTGTGCAGTTAATTATTACAGTTCATTTGAACTAGCCTTAATTTACTGACAGGCAAAGGTTGAACACAGTATAAAAATGTAAACCGAGAATTGTGTGTACTACGATCTTTGGCCGTAATTTTAACTTATATTATTTTTATACCAAAATAAATAAATAATTTCAAACAGGCACCAGATAGGGGTTTCTTTGCATAATCTGTGAAAAAAATAGTAGGCAATGATTTTTGTTTTATTTGTTTGGTTGTTTGGCCAATAATTTTTACCAAAAACAACATTTTTTGCATGGCCTTATTTAACCATGCACAATATTGAACTGCTACTATCTCCTTGGAGTACGACTGCTTCACTTCCATCTATAAAATTTGAGCGTTTCGATGGTATAATAATCATATAAAAAAATTGATCACCTTCGAATATACTGGGCTATAAAATCTGTACTGTGTTTTGGCCCACTCTGTATATTTAATTATTTTTATGAGAAGTCGATGTTGAAAGATAAGTATCCTGGGGTAACGTTCCTCGGGCTCCTGTTCTATATATCGCAACACTTTGGTAGAGCTGGATATTATTAAATTAGTTTTTGTAGTACAGTAAAATTGTCGTTTTACCTTAAACAAATTGATCGCGGCGATTCCTCTTGTCCAGTGGTTTAGGATCATTAGACAAGTATAAAACCAAAAAATCCGTGCCCCACCCCCTGCCAAACAGCCGCCATCTTGGAAACAATTAAATTTGTTTTTTATCGCAAAGTTATTGAAAAAAATGTTGGAAATAAAATTCTACACATTTTTGGTCTTTGCCGCGATATCGAGAGGTTGGCATTGCGAACGGGAGAGGGCGACAAGGTTACTAAAAATGGTTTTTCCGTAACCGTTGTTACTTTTAATACCAATATCTGTCATTGATGTTGAAGTTACTCTTACTGACACAAAAAGTGTAAATTGTTATATAACACTTTACACATTAAATAGTTATTTGTGCAACTAGTTTTGAAATATCATATTTCTAAAACGTGTTGTACACGTAGTTTTTTGTATAGTGATCTCTTGTAACTCAACATTTAGTCGAAAAAGATTTCGGAATTTACAACTGTCAAATTGACAATTCACAAATTCAATAAAATAGTTGAAAAAGTGTACCTTTTTAACGATTTTTCGTTAAAAAAATGATACTTTCTTCACAATTTTTTGTTTAAAAAAGACGACTTTCGTGATCACTATGCTACCTTCTTTGCAAGTGACCTTTACACTGAAAGATTTGGGGGGTGTAGGAAACAATTACAAAAATTGTTACGGTTGCCATGACAATGTACCTACTGCCCTAGAGAAGTAAATTATTTATGTCCCGCTCATATTATAACTAACAAGATGCCATGTCTGCCATTTGGTTAACATGAATAAAATCATTGTTATCCATTTTTAATCAGAATACAATCACAAAACAGCACTCGCAATCGTATTCACGGATTTTTTCCAACAATTTTCACATTGCGTTTATAACTGTCAAACAAAACGTCACAGCACTATAGCAACGCCCCAAGCTTCCGAAATAGGCTACTATAATTTAAAAAATGTAATAATTTTATGCTATTGCCATTTATTTTACATGAGGTAATATTGGTAGTGAAAAAAGTTATGTTGTACTTTACACAGGATGTAGGGAGATTTACACTACCTCGCACCTTGCTACCCTCGTTTGCTTAGCTCACTCAGGCATCAAATGGTCCTAGATAGTGTAAATCTTATCCACATTCCTAGTAAAGGAACTAAAAGTAACTGCCATTTTGTATTTTGTACCCACAAAAAAAATCTTTTTGGTAATCTGACGTGTATAAGTGAATGCTAATTTCCGGTTTTGGAAGAACATACTGTTGTTGCAATATTTTTATAGTTGCTTGCCACATAGTTGGGTCGCGAGGTTGCAGATCTTCAATGTACTTTTTGTGCGAATTAAAACGAAGGTTGTCTAATTCCTTTTTAACTCCCCTTATTAAGACTTCAGTTTGTTTTTATACATATGGTTCTTGTTCTCTGCCATAGTCTTCTAACCTGATGTTTGTTTCTGATTAGAGTTAAGATGCGGAGTGGTGGATGAGGAATGTTCGTAGTTGCCCATTTTGTTTGTATGGTGGTGGAGTTCTGAGCTAGCTTAATGTTACTGTTTGAGTATTGAAAGTATTGATTGCATCATCTATAGTTTGCGAAGAATCGAGATTGATAGAACAGATAAGTAAATGGGTAAGGTTTTTTTAAAAATCTTCCCAATTTAGATATCCAGTGATGAAGCGATTGTTGCATGCGATTAATAGTAATTAGTGTAGGGAGGTGGTTGGAATCCAACTCCGGTAAAACAATTTGATACAAAGGAAAATTTAGATGTTTGTGGATTGCTTGATGACTGTGAGTTGTTTATGTAAAAATTTTACTTTAAAAGTAGGTCGTTATAAAGTATCTTATTTGAGGTAGTTTTTAGGTTTTATGGTTCGGTTCTGGCGCTATTGAGTTTGTTGTTGATTGTTAGTTATTATTGTTCTGGGCGTTATTTTTGGTCGCAGTTAACGCATTCAGATTGTTGGGTTCAAATTTTTGGACAGTTTTTTAAATGGCGTTTGCCTTTACATTTGACACATATAGATTGGAAACGACAATAATTCTTAATATTCCCGTATCTTTGTCAGTTTGTGAATTGAGGTACGTCTTTTGATTTTCGCCTGGGTTCAACTCTCATGATACAGTGCAATTGGGAGTTTAATTTATATATTTCTTTACCTACATTACTAGATTCAAGTTCTATTGCATAGTGATGGAATAAAAAAATAGCAATGCCCTCGACGTTTGGGTGCAGCTGACATTGTACAGTCGTGTGCAAATAAATCTGGGACAGTGTTTTTTTTTCACATGCAGATTCAGTTAAGAATTTGAAGAATATTTCCATGGATTTCCTCTTATCAGAGAGGGTTACGGGTTTCAGTACCTGTTAAAGTTTAATGTAACTCTTTCTGATAGCAGAAAATCCATGGAGATATTCTTCAATTCTTAACTGAATCTGCATGTGAAAAAAACACTGTCCCAGATTTATTTGCACACGACTGTACATTAAATTATTCACATTAGGTTAGGCGGGCTCCGTAGCTCAGTGGATAAGCATTCTAACCACTGATCTAAGGGTCGAGAGTTCGATCCCGCGATCCCGGTGAGGTTTTTAAAAATAAAAAAGGGCGATTGAAAACCTCGGAAGTGATGTAAAGCCGCCGTGGGTCCCATGTTACTACGATGTGTAGTATGTAAAAGATCCCTTGCTGAGTTGGAACTCCTTAGTCTTGGAAAAATTCTAAGTAGGACTTTGACCATATGACCAAAGCAGCCGGTGTTTAAGGTACCTAGTAGTCCGCATGCCTAGACCATATCCATTACAAACAAACAAACAATATTAGGTTGCGATGTGTTTAACTTAGTAACTGTGATATGTCATACACAAATGCATATCGGTGTATTCAGCATTGAAAAGTGAGAAACGAAACAAACCAGTCGTTATCAAGTGCTATATTACGTCTAATACTCATAATTTTTCTCAACGTTTTCTATTTTCTGTATTTATACCTTTAACACCTACTATGAGTCACTTAATTTAAGTGCTTGACAAAGGGCTTTTAAGATTTATACGACTTCTATGTGAAAGCTTATTATCACCATACGTCTGTTAACATATAACTAAAGTATGCTGTGGTCTTGTAGAAATGAAGTATTAGAAAAATAAAATTAATATTTGCTCTCTTACGAATTTTCTTCTAAAGTAAGTTTGTTTTCTTATAAAAAATTTCAAGGTCAAGATAAAATTGGAAAAACTGCTTTTTTAAAATTATTAGAAAATTTATTTTCGTGAGGTTTTTCTGTAAACGACTTTTGTCATTTTGACATTTAAAATAAAATTGTCAGCTTTTCTTTTTTGAAAATGTATACGCGAATCTTTTAAAATTGAATGTAAAAAAAAACAATTCTGAAGAAGTGTGCAAAGGAACTGTTGGATCTGCAGCCGCACATGCCAGAAGAAGAAGTTTACTAAATATTACCTTAAAAACGAAACCCTTTTAATGCCAGATTTTAAATTTCCCACCAATTTTTAGTTCTAAAAAGTTACTAAAACAAATTCTACCAACATATTTTTTTTAAGAAATCCAAGTAATGCCAACATAAACCCTAAATTCTTTGACCTTCAAAATTTTTATAGGAAAAAAGTACTTTAGATTAACTATGTGTTTATCATAGTGGTTACTAAAAGTTTATAAAAAATGTAAGAATTATCACAACGTATTGTTTCTGGATAAAGCCAATTCTGTCAATTCAACTTACTTTACTTGTTTCATTTTCATGACAATTACTCCGCAATTACTGCTTTCTTATAAATATAAACTCTATAGAGCCTTCATTATTACACGCTACCTCTACTGCCCCTTTAGAAAACTCTTTAAAATATTGGCATAGTTTTATGAGTTTCCAACCACATAAATACGGCAATGTTTTTATTAAGTTTATCCTAGTAAAGGAATAATCAAGACATTATGCCCCATCCCGTTTTCTAAAATTTTTTGTTAGTTTTAGAACAACTCATACATCCAACGTTCCTTCGGCAACCACTTTTTCTTCAGGATATAAGTTGAACTCTTAAATTTAATATATCCGGTTTTTAGATCGCACCTTTCCCGTATTTTTATGCTTCTTTTTATGAGTTTTAGAGGTTGGTATTGCTTGAATTTAAATTTTCTCAAACTTTGATCAATAGCCTGATTTATTTTTCCGATCTTGCTTTCGCTAACGTTTTTCCAGGCAGTTATGTCTTGCATATAATATAACTTACTTCCATTGATTGGCATTTTAAGAGTATTAAAGTAAAACTTACTGGCTAGAAATAAACGGCAATTTTTTTAATAGCAAATAATTTCATATTTAAAGAAAATTTATGGATGTTTGGATTTTTTGGCCTCAGGTGAGCTCGTTGTACTACCTCCAAGTCACGTGTGTATATGTGTTATGTGTAGTCCTGTTACTCTACTTCATAGACCAGTCTACAGTCTACATCGTAAGGTGACATGGCCAGTACCGACTGAGGAGAAATTTGCGCCTGTCCGCGTATTCGAACCAAAGATTTGCTTAATGCAAGCCTGGCTATCTACCCGCTACGCTATGGTAGTGTAGTGGAAATTTAATTTTTCTACGACGCCTAGTAAAAGTAGGTTTTTTACTAATCGCTTGTCGAACTAAAAATGACATATTATAAATCAGCGTGCTAAAAGTAGGATCAGCTGTTTAACTTTTAACACGTGTGGTAATAGTAAACAGTTGATTTTCGAATTTTAAACGGGAAGTGAGGTTATAAAGTTATTCTAGTTACTTCTTTCATTAGAGGTAAATTGTTTTTTAAACAATTAAAGCATTATGTAATGAATGAAGTAAAATGTGTACTATTATAATTACCTTTGATAACTAAGTTTGACAACTATCGCCTGCAGAAATAGTCACTTGTTCTGGCTACTTATCCACGATTATCTTTTTACTATGACATAATTTATATCTGTCAAGAATGTAAACCTTTGTTGAATCGATATTTATGGATTAATAACAATAAATTTAAGGTCTTACAAAATATATTGAATGCAAACTCTTGTTAAAAGTGTTGTTGCACTCGACAAGTTATGAATCCATAATTTTCGTGCCTCGTGCACTAAATATTCACTTTTAGCACTTGTATCATACATAGCTATTATATAGTAAATATACAGCTGATTTACTCGACACTCGCTAGATAATTTTATTAAAACCTTGAGAATACTATAAATAACAATTAAAAAAAACAGGCCTCATGTAACTATGGTGATTTGTATATTTTTGATAAAATCAAATAAAGCAGCCTTGCATACAATTAATCATTTTAAAAGTTCAACAAGCAACCTTAAAGGATTAATCCTCAACCTTGTTGTCTCTCAATAAGGAATTATCAATCTAGGGATGTAGTTTCGACCATGTTCAATTGTCCAAGCAATGATCTACTTGTTTATTACGAAATATGTGCTGTAAGTAAACCAGGTCAAGATTTATAAATATCATCGTCAAACATATCATCCGGTGGAAGCTTCAGTTGTTGTAATATGTCGCTACCGCTTTAACCGTAACCGTACAAAATGAATTAACACCAAAGTCACTTACTATTATTTTTTCATAATCCAACAAGTATGCATTTTGAATTATTAAAAATTTATTCTATTTATAGGCGTTATATTTAATTTATTCTCAGTATTTTTTCCAGACTAAAGATCTATTTTCAATGTCACCCTCAGACTGCGTTACTGGGTAAATACAATTTTATTTTGCATTTCGAATTCTTCTTTTTGGTCATAATTTTTTTACAGAAGTGGCATTACAATGAAATTCGAAAATAAAAGCATTTATTCGTCGCAGTGCCCAAAAAACAAGTAGCATTTTTCGCCATAGTTTAAAAGCATCTCTTTTTCTCGTGTGGGCTACTTTGATGGTCCATGCTTCTATATGTTTTAATTTTTCAAATGGCTGCATAGCTGTTCTGCCCTTTTAAATGCAGTGAGCTATGTGTGGTGTTAGTGTTGTTTAGACGATTCACAATCATAGCTTTCGTTTTGTTGATACTGATTACTAATCCATATTTTTTACTGATGTTTTGCAATCTTTCAGCAGTTCTTCTAGTTTTATTTGACTTTTGGTAATTAGGGTTATGCCGTTGGCAAAGCGAAGATTTGAAATGCGCATACCTTCAATGAGTACTGCACCCTGCCGTTTATCGTGTACTTTTATCACTGCCCTACTATAGGTATGTATTATCTGCAGCATCTTCTACCTACCGATGTAGAGGTTGGTGCTTTGTATTCCAGCATCTGGCGGTGCATAGCTCAACTTGTCCCGTTTTCGGGTTACAAAGTTGGAACGCGCTTTTTGAGCTTGCGTAGCAGCCTTTGTGTTCGGCGTGTGTGCTGGTGATAGGTTGACTTTGTAACCTCTTAGGTCTGTGGTTCCGATTAGAGCACAGTTAATTTGGTGCCCGACTCTGGACAAACCTCTTTCAGGTACTTGAGAGATTTTTGACAACTTTAACCTCCGAAGATCCTTTTCCTGTACATTTGTTTAACTATGTACATTAAATATTTTCGAAAAAACTATTATTGACAATTTTTTTTCAGCATACATAACGCATAAGTAGTTATTGGGAAACATGAAATTCAGAAGCTTTTTCAACGATCCAACATTCAGGATTTGATCTCTCGTTATGAATCCCGTATAAATAGGTGATATTTGCTATGGCACCAAGTGCGTAAGTCTAGACTGTAGAATAGATATTTATATAACGTTGTCTTACTGATATACTGATATAGTTGCTACAATTATTTGTTAGGATTTTTTTGTGTAGGAGAACGAGCATGGAAGTAATCTACTAGCCTTTCAAATTAGTTGACAAATGTTATGTATAATTTCGACATCCTCTGTACTCATTATCTTAATTGCTTCGGTAGTTACCATATCGATTCCTGTTGCTTTTCCTATTTTTAACTTGCTTCTTCTATTTGTGTAATATTTAACACTACACCGTTATTGTATTTTAACTAGACTAAACAAACTCATGAAAAGTCATTCATAACGACCGCCGGCCGTTAACGATTTTAAAGGCTACCGGCCGTTGAGGATCAAGTGATGTTTAAATTATGTTTACTAAATTATTCCACAAATGTATAATTTGTATTACGAAAATTTTTGAACGACACACGGCCGATACGCAAATAACAGACGAGGGTGAATATTGCAATCAGAGGTGGTATCCGAGGTTTATAATCAACCAAGTCGGCCGACTGACGCTAATAACACATTTTCAAACAAAGCTTATATTTTTGATGCCTCTAACAACAGTATCTTTGATTACGGAGGAGATTCATGAAATGTTGCTATAGATCACAGCGATTGGGTACACATTATAATGTGTTTTTCCTTTGATATTATTAGAACTGATACTACTGGTTTTGAAATAAAAAAGAAAAAGGCACTGACTCTTAATTACTATAAGAAACTATGTTTCCTATATATTGGAATCTATCCATGAGGATATTTGTGCTATTGGCCTGGAGAGCTATTTGCAATATTATATTGCAGATTATTCCAATACGCATTACATTTATCGATTTGATGTTCAGAATGAGTCCAAGATAATTAAATATTTCCGAATGGCTTATGTGTTTGCTTTTATAGGCAATATGTCATGTCAAACAGATCAATTACAATCAGCTGTCATATTCTGACTTGTGTGATGCAAAAATATGAAATGCTGTTAGTGAGATGAGTTAAATTTCGTTTGGTAGTCTAAAATATAATACTAAGGTATCTTTCATATGGTAAATATCACTTATCTAAATATTTAAAAATCCACAGTAAATATTACGTGATCCTGATTTTGAAGAACTAGAAAATATTTTTTCACCTGTAAATGTTGAAAGCAGAATTCTGAACATTCAGCATCTTGTAAGTAAATATGGTTTTGGTTTAAACTTAAGTTATTGTTTTGAAATAAAAAAATACTAGAAACAGCAGACTAATTGTAAGAATAAAGAATAAAGATCGTTCTAGAAGAACTTGACTATCAAAATAGTAGAAATAGGGAATTGGCAAGGAATTGGAAAAATAAGAATATATTCTTTCCCTTTCAGGGAATATGAAATGATGTGAATTAAGATGCTTAAAGATAAATTGTAACGAAGTGTACTGTAACGAACCTTCCAGTAAATAACCAACGAAGGCAGGTTAGCTGACATTCCTGCTAATTTGGAAGATTGGTAATTTCAAATTTATGATTTTATAAGTAGGTTTTGTCTAAAGGAAACATAGTTCTGAAAGACTACACATATTTTATACTTTGCAAAATATTAAAATTAAATGTGTATTAGAAACGAGTCATTCTTCTTAGAAGTACTTTGATAAAAGTTCAATGGATGTCTTAATTGGTTTTGTCTTCAGTGAGTTGCTGTATTCTTCAGCAGTAGATTCAGAATAAACAAAACGTTCTCATCTTTTTAGACGTCTTTAAAATTGGTTATACGCAAGTTGGAATAACGACTATGTGCTTTTCTTAGAGAATATTTTTGAAATTAGCTGATGTATTTTTTGATCTGTTACACAGTAAGTAATGTTTTCGTAATGAATATTTGCGTTTTACTGCTCTGTAGAATATTGATGAATTGTTTTCTCTGTCATTATCCTTTTTTTGTAACGCTAGAATAAGTTTTCTTTCACAGATATTTTACTGTGAATTCTTTTGAGCTAATGTTATATTTTCTGTGTGGATGTCTAGTTAACGGTGAACAAACTGGATGTCGATGCTAAATGTCTTATTTTTAACTCTTTTATGTAAACTATCCCCCTTTCACCTAAAACGTTTTACTGCAGTAAAACTTGGCATCGAAACATATTACACACGTCGTGAAAATTGATTTTACACCCACATTTCAAACAGATTTTCAATTTAATAAACGATGCCACGGTGTAAAGTAACGTTGGCTGTAGCTGAATTTAAAACCTGAGTTTCCTTTGTAAATTGCAACTTTGTATGTTTTAAATATATCTTTATATCCTCGTCTCGAATACGACTCCGCAGCTTTATCGTTTGCTCTGCTTTATACCTATTTTACAATTATTTTACGACGCAACAGAATGAAGACCTGGATTTTTATGTTGCGCTAAATTTTAACTTTTTTGCTTGTTCTCCGGAGAAAATTTGCACAGTAGGAAGCACACAACGTAAAGGGGATAATAGAGATGAAATTAACTAAGTTAATTTGCATCGAAGTAAATATAAGCTTCGACTTCAAACGCCCTTACTTCAAATTTGGTGGGGTTAAGTCAACTACGATTTAAAATTGATTTTAGCCTGAGGATCGCTTTAGGGTTGCTTGCGAATTCAGGTCAGGAGGCTATAATACCGTTGAGACATAATATTTTATTTTGTCCACAACTTTCTGTCTATTACCCAGCAAACTGAAAAATAATATATTGTGGCATTTTACAAAATGAGATTGAGAGAGGAAATGAAAAATGTTCCGACGGTCAACGAGGTTCGTGTGTTGTTTTGCGAACAGAATAATAAATCTCGAGGCAGAAAGCCATTTAATTTTATTACCGAGCTATACATTTTCCCTGCACAATCATATTTTGACTTAAGTAAAAATATATGTATTGACTTCTTGCACTGTTTTAAATATTACTTATTTACAACTACAACTACAAAATGTTTTAGCAGAATTTTAATTTGCCATTTAATAAATCTTCTTGAAAGGTTACATATTAGGTACAGCTAAATTAGAAAAGGTAAATAACTTTTGCTTCTCACAGATTCTGCTTGTTAGTTTAGTTTGTGTATACGATAGTTGCTTTGAATAACAGCAATACCTATGGGTTATTAAGTTCTCCGAATCGACTGCACCGAGTTTTAAAATTTACATGGTATTTCAAAATTACGCTTTCCTAATGTGTCCATCGTCCACAAAACAATACAAACTGCAAAATATATTCTCACTTTTTGACAGTTCGAGTCAAAATTTTAATCATGTTTCAGGACTAACTACTTGAGCGATTATGCACCGGGTATATGTACCTAGTTGTTAGGCAGCTATGGGGTTTGCTTTCATGACAATAAATAAATTAAACCAAAATATTATTCATATTTACTAGTAGAGTACAAGAGTTATTTTCTGTAAACATAATCATTACTGGATGAAGAATCTATTCCAAACGATATTCAAGTAGGGGAAGCTCAATCAAATCAAAATTTGTAAGGTACAGGAAAAATCAAAATATCGGTATGGGCCAATCTATCAACACTTTTCGGAACGGTGCAAGTGAAAGGAGGTGAAAAACACGTCAAAAACTGTGGTTCTTGCTTCCCAACTAGCACAATTAGTCGCTGGAACGTACCAGTTACTATTGTAAGAACTTTAAAGTGTTTTATCACTAGTCACTGGCACATAATAGGAATTTTGCCATTATGGGCACGAAACCATAATGGGGAATAATTTTTGGCGAACGCAACGTTTAGGCGACGTTATTAAACCTTTTGCCCGGCCACTTTACAATGACGTTTTGGTTAGGTAACGGTTACTAATATTTTAGCTTAGTGTTGCTTGCTTTGTTTTGCAACTCATTTTGTTATACTTATGCTTTATTGATCCATGACCCTTTGTCGACATTCTTAACTCAGAAACTAAAGCTAATATATACAGTGTCCGCCAAGAGGTCGGCATAATACGGGAAAAATTTTTGATTTAAAAAAAATTTTTTACCTCAATAATTTGTGCTTATCGAAAAACTTATTTAACCCCTAACATATATACCGAGTGATTTTTACTTATTTAGAAGATGGAGTTTTTCGAAATTATCAAAACCCAAAAAGTGCTATTATTCGGAAATTAAGTAAGATTTCAATGAGATTTTTTTAGAGTGTGTTAATTTTGGATAACTGAACAATGTCAAGGCTAGAAAACACTTAAATATTTTTAACTTTAACTAAAAATTAATTTTTAAATTGTTTATTTTTCAAAATTTCACATACCAAGACTTAATATTAAAATAATATTTTTTTATATGAAGACTTTAAAGATTTATAATTGGAAAAAATAAATTAAAATGGTAGTTACTTCTTCAGATTTTTTATTATTTTCCGAAAAGTAGTATGTTTGCATAATTTGTACGTTTTCTATGCAAAGCGCTTTTTAGAAGAAATATTTTTTAATTCTAATTAATATCTATTTAAATGGCTTCTAGAAACTCTAATCTAGCCCTGTTAGTGAATTATTGTTACAAAAATCCTGTAAATGTTCTTTTACAGTTGTCTAAATGACGAGATTTTTTAGAACATGTAAATTGGATAAAAAAAAATCCCCTTATTTAGACAATTGTAAAGGAACATTTACAGGATTTTTGTAACGTACTTCATTAACAGGGCTAGATTAGAATTTCTAGAAGCCATTTAAATAGATATTAATTAGAATTGAAAAATATTTCTCCTAAAAAGCGCCTTGTATAAAAAACGTAAAAATTATGCAAACATACTACTTTTCAGTAAATAATAAAAAATCTAAAGAAGTAATTAACATTTTATATTATTTTTTCCAATTATAAATCTTTAAAGTCTTCACATAAAAAAATGAATTTTAATATTAAGTCTTGTTATGTGAAATTTTAAAAAATATTTAGAAAATTAAAACATTTATTTTTAGCTAAAGTTAAAAAAATGTAAGTGTTTTCTGGCCTTGAGATTGTTCAGTTATCTAAAAATAACATACTCTAAAAAAATCTCATTAAAATCTTACTTAATTTTCGCAGAATAGCACTTTTTGGATTTTGACAATTTCGAAAAACCTAATTTTCTAAATAAGTAAAAATCACTCGGTGTATATGATAAAGGCTAAATAGGTTTTTAGATAAGCACAAATTATTGACGTAAAAAGTTTGTTTGAAAAATCAAAAATAAAAATTTTTCCCATATTATGCCGACTTTTTGGCGCACACTGTATAATAAAAGTAATATTAAAAGAAGCAAATTTCTAGATGGTCTGAGTAACAACATTACAACGAATGCAAATTTAAAGTTAAATATGATGATACGTTCAAATCAGTCCTGGTGCCATTCAAAATTGTATTTTTAAATTAAAATGTACTTTACCATAATCAACATCATGCGTGAATATGAGACCCTAATTGCCGAAAACTCTTTGTTATTGTTTTTGAAGCTAATTATTATGTATTAGTTTATTATATTTAATGAAGAAACGAAGATAAATTAATTTTGTAAACCATTTTAACGTAAAGTTTTATATTTTGCAATAATGTCGTAGTAAGTTTCGCCTATTGAAATGGCGTATTTAAAAAAAATGAAGTCGCTTTAATTAATCAAAATAACTTAAAAATAGTTGCTACTTGATAATAGTGGGACAGAAACTGTAAATATATAACTTTAAAGTTATATCAGGAAAAAGCACCGAATGGAACTGTAGTCACTTCAAAGTCCCGGTAGAGGTCTAACTACCACAAACTGCCTGTTCTAAGTTGTCGTTACCACTTCGTGGTTACATATGAGACTTTAATTTTTATCTAGGTTTTAATCTCACATTTTCTTCAGGGACCGGTGTCGCACATTGTGTTTATGTGTTTATTTATAATGACACATAGAAGGAAATCTAAAATTTTCTACAAAAAGTCGTATAATGTTGGTAAATTCTTTGCCGTTGTAAGCAGACATAAAGTACGGTTTTTTTCTATAATAACTGTCAAAGTATTACATTGTTGGTAGATATGTGAGTAAAACGCTAGGAAATTTTTATACCTCGTGTTGGTGGAACTTTTTCAAAATTATGGTTATGTGTCAATTTTGAATGTCAAGGTTAGTTAATTTGAACTCTTGACAAATTTCATTTTTTTGCATGGAATCAAACGTTCATTATGTTTATTTTCAAATATTGTAAGTTTAATAATTAATAAATTTGCAATATGTTACTATGCTGTTCGTTTTACCCACTATTACATGACATGACATATCTGTCAAAATGACAAATCATTTTTTTAGTGGAAAAAAAAGAACTAAAAATCTATGTATTAACATTATTAAAACTAAGGACCATGCAGGAATGCAACTTATCCCCTAGAAAGTTGACCTTGAAAATTATTATAGAAAAAAATTTACTTTAATTATGTTTAGGATCCACATCGAGTACTTACCTATATTACTACATACTACACGATAATTCATAGTATGATATGTCATCAATATTGGGCACTAGGTGGAAAAGTTTACTTTATGGTGAATATAATAAAAGACGCGCACTTTATAGTAACCGTGCACAGTAATGTTCTGTTCTGAAGGTAGCGAACGTTATTAACATTAATAAATCTAATTACAAGTTTCACGGCTTTAAGGAGATACTGAAGGTCTCAGCATCGTACGGTAACTATCAAAACTACTTGAAAAGTAGTTCCAACTTTAAAGCTGCGCTTCAGTAGCATGAATTAGCCGCTGCTATCGTCAGCTATGTTCAAACGTTAAGGTCGTTCTAAAGGTAACTTCGAGGTTTCCAATACCGGGAAAGCTACCTACAAGTTATACACAGCTACAAAGTAGCAATAATGGTAAAACCTAGGTGGCAGCAACTACCAGTTGGTCAAATGAAGTTATTTACATAGCAAAGTCATGGTTTTAGTGGGGATTTCATAATAATTGCTCATTAGAGGTTCCTCTTTTAGTTACGGGTACTTTAGTGCTAATCGAGTTATTTCGTGAAACTATTAGTTTTGAAGTCGGCGACACTTTAAATACTTATCAAGGCCACAAAAACCGATAAATGGAATAAGTTAAGCAATTAATAAAATGTTAGATTGAGGAATATATAATTGCTACTGTTTGCAAACTCTGTGACCTCATTGAGGCAACGACCGTTTAACCGGGAGACAATTTCGAAGATTTCGTAAAAATGTAAATTATTGCCCTTAGGGCAGACGTGCAGATTCTAACATTCGAGTCCCGGTCAAATTTATGATCATTCTCAATAATGTGAGAGGCAAAAGCCGATTTATTATAGTCAAGATGATTAATGTAATTTGGTTTTATTAAAGAAATGTGTCCAGACACGCGCTTTTTGAATGATCTCCCGGTTTGGCCCACATAAAAAGAGTCGCATGAACCACAATTTAAAAGATAGATACCTGATTTGTTAAGGAGGGGGATAGAATCTTTGTTATGGACTAGGATAGTATTAAGGGAAAAGGGTGAGGAAAAGGAAATTGTAATATTGAAGCGCTTAAAAATGTTTTTTAGAAAATTGACAAAAGGGGAAATGTGAGGTAGTGAACGAAACGTGGTGAGCTCACTTTTGGTGTCAGAAGATCTAGTAGATAACAATTTGATTTGAGTTAGTGAATGTTGTAACCGATGAAAGATAGGCATGATAAGGTTAAGTGAGTAACCGTTATTAACAGCAATTTGTTTTATGATATTGAGTTCATTAATGAAGGAACCTGAAGGAACTCAGTTTTTGCCTGAAGATGGTTTAATATATAAGCCGAAACATGTAGCGTATGTAAAATATATGTTAATTTTTATGAGGAAGACAGTGTTTACTTTACAATAATTTAGGGGGTATATATAAGGTTGCGCACAGCCGACTGATATATTGTGATTCTTCTTTTCTGTCGAAGTGACAGTGCTAACAAAACTTTGCTATTCGCAACAGTTAGTGTAAGTTTTGAAGTTAATGTTTAGTAATGAAAATCGCCCTACAACAATTGCTGAATTAAAGAATGCAATACGTAAAGCAATTAACACAATTAATCAAGACTTATTACATAGGGTATTTAACAGCTGTGTGAATCGCTTCCATAAATGTATCGGCAATGATGGCGGCCACCTGCCTGATGTAATATTTAAAAAATAAAATTTGGTGTTTTTGGTTATTATAAAATCCATGTTTCGTTGTTTTAAAAGAAATATTTCTACTCTAACAGTGATTTAAAATGTATCAGTCGGCTGTGCGCCACCTTGTATTTGAGTAAAGAAATTTTTACATTTTTTAGCAGCAATTCTTACAGATTTTTTCGTAAGATTGTTTAAAGAAGCAAGATTTGCTACTTTTTTAAACAATCACTTGTTTATATTGTGCGTTGACGGTATCCTTAATAAAAAAGGATTTTGTGTCATCGGCTTTGAAATGGAACGAAAATATTCTCGAACAATTCAAATGGCCACCACCTTCATTGCGATTCGGTTTTGTTACACCTGATAAAAGAGACTGAAATTCTAAAAGGTCTTCTTGTTCCATAATTGTTACAGTAAAAGGTGTTTTCGTATTGCTCTCCTTTATAATCTTACACCATCATTCTGGAGAATACATTTCTGATGTATATTTTCGGTGTCTCTTTTCAATGAGTGCGAAGTAGCGAGCTGATGGAAGGTGAGTATGACCGCTTTTGAACTTTTTTTCTTTGACCAGCTGTAACCAAAGCAAAACCATCAACCAATTTTTATTTTGACCTGAACAGTTATCAGTGATTATAACAAGATCTTCAATGTCAGTTTTACTATTCATAAATTGTAATAAAATAGATGAAATCTCATCTGACCCTTTCTTTGCTTTGTCCTCTATCCATAGGAGCATATGCCTTTGTCCGTTAACACAATCGTGTACACCCAAATTGTATAGCCAACCTTTTCTACAATAAAAAGCGTTATCAGCCAACTGGCATTGTCATCGAGTCACTAGTAATGTGGGTCCTGATTGGAAAACTACTGGTACGTAACAAACGACTTCCGGGAGTGGACCGTCTCATTATTGAGGGCAAACTTAGAGTCTCGCCCACTTTCGTAAGGGGGTTGGTAAGGAGGAAAAGCAAAAGAGCACGGTAACTCAATGTATAAACCACGTCAGAGGCGAAACTTTTCTAACGATTGGAAGAAGAAAGGCGATAATTTGTAAGCTACTGCTGTTAACATCGATATGTAAAAATCCAGAGTCGTCGAAATTTAACAATTACGGCTAGTGATTTAAAGAAGCAGCTTGGGGAAGAGCACACAGATCGTGAGAAATGAGTTACACGAAGTTGATTTGCCCTGAAGGTGCCCTCCTAAGTATCCACTACTACGATGGGGAAATCAACTCGACAGAGAAAAATTGGGCATTAATAAAAAGAATTTGTTTTAAGGCCTGACAATAAAGACATACTTGTATGGATATCAGACGGTTGTGCAACTCAGATGTCTTCATCCGGTGAAACATTGTCAAGGTGATAGTATAATGGTTTGGTATGGAATATGCATTGATGGTCAAATTAATCTCGTTTTGGTAAATTGACTTATGCATCCTTTGAGATATCAAGATGTACAGGGCGTTTCAGAAATAAGTGCACAAAATAAAACTGCAAAATCCTGAAAAAGAGAATTGCCCCAAAAATATATCTCTTTATTTCGGTCAACTTGAAATTTGATCAAAACGTCTGTATTCGGCCCAGATGAGCCGGCTTTCATAAAAATATAAGAAAGACAGCCTTAGTTCGTGGTGTTGTTAACCAATTCGTTAGTGTCAACGAGCGAAATTTTTAACACGTGCAGCGCAACACACCTCCCTTTGTAGCTCAGGTTGTGTGTGAAGCTCTACATGACGAAAGTATTGCTGAGTTACGGTGGTCTGCTCAATCGCGTGACCTTAATCCTAGTGGGCACTTCTGTCATAGACTTAAAAGAAGCATTATGCATCATCATAAGTGAAATCAGCTCTTAACGGCACTAAAGAGGGTGGGAAATGTCTTAAGTAATCGAAAAAGGCAACATGAATAATAAAAAATTAACCATCAATCTATCTGTGCTTGTTTAATGCCAAGAGAAAAAAATGTAATCCTTAAACCGTTTTGATGTGTGGCTTAGCCTCGTCTTATTTGCGTTTGTAGATAATAAACCTATAAATTTTCTAAATTTACGATACAGGGCACATTAAATTTAGGTAGCATGCCTGCGAAGCATAGGCGTTTTATTACTTTTATTAATACATTCATGTATCGTCCATGTTTGGACCTTGGCCGTCCCTAAACGATTCCATTCCTTTATTAATTGTTTTAGCTAATTGTAAGCGGTGTGCGTAATGTGTGATGATACACCCTTAACTTCCAGATCACAATGATTAGTTACTGAAACACAATGAATGCTGTCACTCTCACTTACGTCTGTATCGGAGTCTAACAGACTCGATACAGTTTCCTATTAAATTCCACTCTGCTCTTTAAATGAGGTAGTAAACTGCGAAATTAGAGTTGGGCTGCAATTAGTCTTGTGTTCCGGTTTTTGTTTCCGAAGCTTTCCCGCGTGGTGTGACCCTAACTCCCACTTAGTTTTATCACAGCCCTATTTGGTATTCTGTTGCCAGATTTCGCTCTTCGAAAAGAATTCAACTAAGCTCGCGGAGCAATTCTGTTAAATTGCTTAGAGTTTTTGTGCCAGTGGAGTGGTTATTCTGCAAAGTGGAAGCCATTATGGGCATGCCTGTAACAGGTTCTGTGGATTAGAATTAAACTGTGTGCACCTAGTCTGGAAATAATGTAATCTCTTTGAGATGAAATGTTCAATGCTACACGGTTTCAGTTAAGCTTAAAGTAGTATCTATTCTATATATCTAAAACGTGATGCGTTTTCTTTCAACACCTATTTTCAGATTTCCACCAGGTCGTTTTTGATAATTCTTTTTGAAATGAAAGCTGCCACCGTATCGATTTACACAACAATCCTAAATTTTTAGAGAAAATTCAACATACTGCAGCTGTCAAGTGGTTGCAGTGGGCCATGCAGTAGCAGTGGAACAAGAATATTCTCAAAATCGGCCTGCGGTGTTCTGCTGAGTTTTGAAATGGACCACTGTACTTGCACTAAATGTTTATTTAAAATAAAATAAAGGGCCAGCTGAATTGTGAGAGAAATGTCAAAATTCACGTAAAGTGACAGATAATTGGTATTGCCCAGATGCTATAAGGTGTTTTTGTGCTTATTCTTATTATCTAGATGTTCTTATCCACACGCTGGTTCGCTACTTTTTGTGTTACTACAATTATAAATATATTGTTGAAACGTGTTTAGACGTTATCCGATGCTTATTTTCCATACTCTTCCATCCTCCCAGTCTCTTTTGTTTGAGTTGTGTTCACTCATCGATTTTGTAATTCATTTTTTCCAAATTCTCTTTAGCCTACTTCTATCCTCTTTGTTTGAGGTACCCATTCCATTTCCTCATAGGAAGTTTTCCATTTGCCATTCGTTAGACGTGGCCATACCATACTGCTAACTGAGAGCTGGGAGCAGTGTAATATAACAGCACAAAAATTCTTTAAGAGCCAACCAATACTTCAATAACGTGAGAAAAGTATGTCTCATAGATCTTACACAATAGTTAATATTCTTCCTAGTGGCAATTCTGTATTTCGCTCTATTTCCTTCCATGTTTATGCGAGTGAAGATAACCATCGGCGCATACGCTTACAAGTTGTTAATATAATTATTGTAAATAACTCGGAGTCATATCCACATGGATAAAGCCAATTAACGATTTAACAATGCATTGTTGTTCTCTATGACAGTATTTTAAGACCCTAAAACTCTTTTGATGCGTGTATGCCAAAGAAAGTGAAATTCTGTTCTCTACATTTCTCTTGGAAATGAAGAATATCCCACAATTCCAGGTGAAGCGAAGAGTTTACACCATTACAGAAATATTTGATGATAGTTTATCAACTCTTGAGAACACACTAAGTATTTCAAAATTCTCAATTGCGATGAAATCAACAACAAAATTATATCGCTGTTGCCTGTATCATTTTATAATTTTCTATAGAATTTCTAGTTTCGTTAAATGTCAGTGCAATGTATCCATATTGCTTAACAATGAAAATATGATCAATTGTTATTTAAAAAAAAATGTATCTACAGCTTTAATAAATGAGATAAGATTAATGGTACGCAATTTATATGGGAACTGCTTACATTTGCAACATGGGCAAACCACAGTCAGAAGAGTATTATTACCGCGTATAGATTTACCACCTTCTTATATTCCACTACCTTCTTGCTTTCAGAAAATACATTTTCATGTGCACCTAGAATTTGCGATGGCAATTAATAAATCACAAGAACCAACTCTGAATAAGGTAGGAATGTATCGTATTTACCACAATCAGTATTTAAATATGGTCAAGTAAATGTACCAATGTCACATGTGAGTAGTATTGTTTACAAAGAAGTTTTGTAACTTGCAAAATGTTTTGCAACTGGTCCAGTAGTTTAGTCTTATTCTATGCGCTGATTTGCTGGTGTTCATTATACTTTGAATTTTAAATGATATTATGAGTGATGTAGAACTAGTGGATTCAATTCAGTGACAAAGACTCAGGCTTATTGAAGAGCCGGTGATATCATTTGGTTACTAAATCTTGTGCTACTACCCCCTATACAATCCCCCAATCTGGATTTTGCAATGCTGGATCATAATGTCTGATTATTCTCTCAGAAAGGAGGCCAATGCACCAAGAGTACAAACGTAACAAAGTTGGTAATGAATGTGCAGATTAAGAGTAGTATACTCTAATGCATACACTACGGAGTGTACTAGATTAGATAGAGCATACGAATAAATTTCAAATTCTGCATTCTAATTGGTCACAACGAAGTTTCTAATCAATTATAAAGTGATTTGTATCTTCGGTGTCAATCGTGATTATTATGCAACTTTCTCAAGCATAAAACGATCATATTATATTAGTGTTGCTTTTTATCTTTCCAGTACATAATTTCTATGTTTAGTTTTACATATGATAAAAAGTAGGTACATTAAAGTTGACCATATCCCAAAAATTAATTATTTTGTTCATGTTACCTATATATTTATATGTGAAAATAGAGAAACCGCGTAGCGCATTTTTCCGCAGCCTTGGCGATTGGAATCGGGCTTGGTGAGACCATTCACAGTTGGGCACCAAATTAACTGTGCTCTACTCAGAACCACAGACCTAAGAGGTAGAGTAACAAGGTCAACGCATCACCATGACACACACTCACCTCACACAATGGTTGTTGCGCAAGCACAAACAACGCGCTCCAATTTTGTATCTCGAATCCGGGGCAAGTTGAGCATTGTACCCCCGGATCCAAGCGCATAAAGGACCAGCATCTATACCGCAAGGTAAAATGAGGCTATCTATAATACATACATACCTGTTAAAATAGAGTACTTAGAATGAAAATATGGATGTAATTTTAATATTTCTCTTTTCTGGTCAATTATGGCTTATGAAGCGGAATAGTTGAAACAGAGCAATATCGGCAACATTTGTAAATTATGCAATAAACAATGAAAAGCCGTAAGCAACCATAAAACGAACGAACGACAGCCTATTATCTAGATACAAGACGATATAAACAATTTGTACTAGCTGGACTTCAACTACCCTTAGAATTTATCGCGAATGATTAGATAATTAAGGACGAAAATGCTGCAATTAATTCTATTCAACTATATTAATTTCCTTCGATAAGCCTGTGATATCTAGAATACGCCTCTCCAGGCGGCGGATAAATGCATGTTTTCCAAATAGAGAGTAAAGTCTAATTACTGTACTGCGGTGATCACTCGCGTGGAAGCACATATTGTGAAACTAGAAATACCATAAGAAACATTATTCGGCTCTCAGACAAAGATGATATTACTTCAAGGCAAATCAACAAACAAATATCATACAACCATTCGTACTGTAGAGGTTTACCTACATGTAACATGGTTTTCTTCTCTAAAAAGTAACTCCACGTAACCAAATCAAATATTTTTGGGGAGGAAGCTATGTAGAGGTTTACCTACATGTAACCTGGTTACGCATTGCTAGGTTGCAAACATATAAATAAATAAAGATTGTTTTTGATGTTTGAAACTAAAAACCTTGTGTTCTATTTTCTCCGAATACAAATTCAAATATTTAATGCAGCTAGTAAGCTAATCCAACCACTAACACTGCAGTACCAACCGCAAACGCAGAAATTATAGTAAGATCCAAGAATTCTATACTAATAAATCAGAGATTCAAAATGAGATAAAAACCCAAGAACACCCCAGTCCTGAAATTCAATCGGACCACAACGCAGTAGTTGCGGACATTAGATTGAAACTACAAACAAAGTCTAGATTAAAAGCAATGTCAAAGATTAACGTAGCTAATATAAGTAATGAATAAAAAAGAATGTACCTAAATATAAAACAAACTTAGAGCAGAATATTATGATATACAGTAAGACGAAATTTTACGCGAATAAAAAGTTTGTCTTGTAATAGAGGTATAAATTAGTGTTATGTCCTCGTGGTTAAGGCTAATTAAAGATGTTGTAGTGAAAATATATGTTTATTAAATAAATATAACTTAGACAGATCTCATACAAATACAAGTTACTGTTAACAAGAGCACAACTCGAATGCCTTAAAACTAACCCAAAACCTTCGTCCGGGTACCTGCCTTTGTCCCTTAGGATAATCCGCAGTTGCACAGCGTTGCCAAACCTCTGCTACACCAAAATTAGGTTGTTAGATAAAAGGCATTCGGACAGATTGGATGCTTATAATAGCTATTACTAATCGTCTAGAAGCTTTATAAATGTGGCTACACCGCAAGATGTTAAAAAATCCAAGGACTAATAGGAAAACAACAGAAGAGGTTCGTGCGCTGACACATAAGAGAACTATTTAGTAATTTTAAATATTGTAATATATTATGACAATTAAAAATATGGAATACGAATTACAGGTATGCTAGGATGTATGAGGGAAGTGGGAATAAGCTATGCCATGATTAAAAAAATTGCCACCATTTAAGTTCATCCATTATACCGGATAGTACAGGACATGAAGAAATATGAAGCAGAAGTGGACGCAAAGCTCTGGTTAGAAAGGGGATTGGAAAAAGGAGAAACATTAATACAAAATATAATATCGTGTGTTACAAAAAATTTACCGAAGTTGCAATTTACCAACCTTCGTTAATGCATTGAAAATGAATTTTGCTAATTTTCAAGTCTGGCATAAAATCTCCAAAATCTGAAAAAATTATAAGGGATAGAAATAAAAATAGTTTTAAAATTCTTCTCATCTGTGTTATTATTAAGACATGACTAGATTTTCTATCTTTCTTTCCAAGGCCTACCCTAAATAACTTTTTCCAGGCGTAGAATAAAAGAATAACAATGAACGCTAGTTTCTTAATCAGTTAAATTAGATAAGCGTGAGGTACCCACTATTAAAGATATAATAGAATAGTTTCGTAGCACTACTTCTTAAACATAAATTTATTGCAGAAGTATTACCTTACTAATTTTTCATTTCTAAATGTAAGTGGATATTTCATTTGGTAGCGGGAGTTTTGCTGTTAGTTTTATAAATATTTTAGATTTGTTAGAGTAAAATAAAAAAAAATAACTTGGAATTTAATATATTATAACGGAATAACAATAGGAAATTTCAAAATAAATTAAAACAAAGTTAAATAAATATGCTTCTGGAAAACTCTGTTTTCAACATGTCATTCAGTTCTATTTAGAAATATCCATATTATAGGTTGTTATAATCACTTATTCCTATCCCTATTCCTTCGTGATGTAGACAATATTTCTCAAGCAACTATGTATGTAAAAACTTTGGTTGCTGCTGGTTCATGGGTCAGGATGTTGGTTCTAAAATATATAGACATGATAATACTTACTGGAAGACCACAACTATCTATTTATTTAATGTGATCATACACATAAATATTTGCTTATAAGATGATACATAAATACACATAATTATATGTATAGTGCACAATTACACAACTATGAGTCTTAACATTAAAATCCCCGTGTTATTTCGACAGGGCTTTGTAAAGGACTGCGGTTGCTCTTGACGCGGACTTCAAAACGTGTTAGATGACTTGTAGACACGGAATGCCGATTGTCGTAAACCGAGTGAATGACATTGAATGCACTGGTTCGTTGTTTTCCTGTCTGTAATTATATAGCTTCTCCTCAACTGCGTCAATGCGGAGGGCAATTGCTGCTTGAAGCTGTCGCCTTTTTTTTAAAGTGCCATTAGGAATTGTGTCCGGTTTTAAGCCAGATAATTACTTTGTTACCGTTTTGCCGAAGCCGAACGTCTATCAGTGGAAGTGTTTGGTCGCTATTTTTTTTTTCGCCTTATGTGAGGGCGGTCACTGGGGTTCTTTCGATCCTCAAGGGGTGGGTCTCTATTATCTCAAAAAGGTTTAGCTAATACCTGGAGTTTACTGTCGAAGCCCCAGCTGTCCGCAGATAGTATTAGGTCGTTCAGATTTGAGCTTTAAATTTCGTGATCTTACTCATCAATTGCGGATTTATTTCGTCACTTGCGACACGAATAATCCAGTTTATAAGCCTAATCATTAATTGCGCGTAGCGTTACGTTAGGCTTAACGGCTCGTTGATCTGAAGTAACCTCTTTTATGATTTTCTGCGCTACTCGTGTAGACATGCTGCGTGTAAATGAATGAACGTTGCACATGGTCATGTGCCCGTTACAAATCCAATAGATTCAAATTTGGTAAACGACACTTATGGCTGTTTTAAAAAGATAACTTTGATGCAATCGAAAACGGAGAAATAGGTCCATCTAGTGACGGCATGGCCGTCTTTGACGTGCATTTAAAAGAACGGCATCTCAAGCTTGTAAAGACATACAATATACTTTAATATGTGAAGTCTGCTCTGCTTCACAGTTGATTGGACCAAATTATTCGACAGTTCTAGTTCTGAATGATTTTAGCATGTGTTAAAAACCCTAAACCCAATTAATTTTTAATTTTGATTAAGATTATTTCCGATCGTAAAGGTAGGATCCCTAAAATGAGTGTACGTCAATTTCTCATAAATTTATTTAAAGTGGTAGTTCCAACATACATACATACCTGGAGAATTGTCAGGGGAACTAAAAAAATTCCGAACAAGCAAAAAAATACGAGCAAACAATGTTAAACTCACACAAGGCTAAAGAAACAACGGAAATTGAAGGCAAATATCAAGAGATTATGAAATAGATAAGGGCAAAACATGCTAAATTCTCACTATATGTCCAAGAGAGAATGTAGAATATTGATAATGTTTTTTAAATAATTATTTACAAATATTTAATTTTAGAAACATTGAGATACGATGAATAATTTGTGCATTTGTTATTAGGAATGTTTTTTTAGGTTTATTGTTTTTGTCAGATCAACATTACAGGTCTTATACATGACATTTATAATTTATTGTACAATGAACACAGTGAATTATTGACATATGCTTGAGGTTTAACTGGTCGAGACTTACAGTAACGCCTCGAATAATCTAAGTAAGTAGCCTTAGTTGCGGTCCTCTTCGGATATTACATCTTGAGGAAGCTTTCTCTTAAGTCTTACATGGATGTTGCGCTGGCTTAAGTTGTAGTATAGTGCTCCGTCACACTTGTTGATGTTTTTTATAAAGTTGATGCACATGGTAATATAGTTTTGGATTGTCGATATACCCAATTCGTGATGCAATTGTGTGTTGCGGAAGTACCATGGAGCGTCTACTGCAATACGTGGTACCTGAGTTTTGAAACCGTTGGATCTTCAAGATATTGGTTTTTAATGTATTACATCAGACAGGGGAGGCATATAGTGCTAATGGTCGCAATAAGGATTTATACATAAGAACAGTGCATTCCGGTCGGAGTGGGGTTTTTCGATTAATAAGTGGGTAAAGGTGTCGTAGCCGATTGTGGCATTGCATTAATTTTTGATTTACGTGGTAACTCCAACTCAGTCTTGTGTCTAAATATACTCCGAGGTATTTGATTGCGGAGTCTTTGGGGTTCCAGGGTACTACATCTCCATTGATGTTGATAGATGGTGGATCAACTATTCTTCTTAGTGTAAAGATTTTACATTGACACTTGATTGGATTGATTTGGATATTTCAGTTTCCTAGCCATTTGCAGAATTTATCCGTTGCAGTTTGTAATTGCTTGACTGCCGTTTCTAAGTCTGTGCTTTGTGTGAAAATAGCTGTATCGTCAGCGAACATTGCTATAGACGCAGGGATTTCAGGGATGTCAGAGGTGTAAATGTTGAAAAGTAGCGGGCCAAGAATACTGCCCTGGGGAACTCCCGCCCGTATGGCTTTAGTTTCGGAGATGACAGAGTTTACTTTGACAGCAAATGTGCGCTCTTCTAAGAAAGAGAAGGCAACTGCTAGTATGTATCTAGGTATGTTATACTTTAGTAGTTTATTCTTAAGACCTTCGACCCAGACCTTATCGAAAGCCTGCGCTATATCCAGGAAGATTGCGGTAGTGTAGCATTTATGTTCGAATCCTGTTTCGATTGGTTCGCTGATCCTTTGTAGTTGGTGGCAGGTTGAGTGACCTTGTTTGAAGCCAAATTGAAAGGGTGGGATGATATGGAGTGTGTGTACTATTTTAACAAGGCGAGCGTGGATTACTTTTTCTAGAAGTTTAGAGAGGGTAGTTAAGAGGCTGATGAGTCGGTAGCTGGCCATGTGTTCTTTCTTTTTTCCTGTCTTGGCGAACATAAGGACGTCAGCATGTTTCCATGTTCTGGGAAAGTAGCCTATCCGCAGGCATCCATTTATCAGAGACGCTAGATATGCCAGGCATTTACTAGTAAGATGCTGAATGACCAAGTTAGGTATTAGATCATGGCCAGGTGATTTGCGTTTAGGTAGTACAGCTATAATTTCCCTTAGTTCATTTGGAGACGTTGGTTCGATGTTTCCAGTGCTGACCGGGTGGTGAGTTTCGATATGACTGATTACGTGTGTCACTTGTGTAGGGGTGCAAGTGATTGCCGGTGTGAAAACCTGCTCTAGATGGTGGGCAAAGGCTTCAGCTTTTTCATAATCGGTGCAGAGGGTATTATTGCCCGATTTGAGTGTAGGCAGCTTCGTGAGGGATTTTTAGAATTTTTCTGGTGGTTTTTCACATCCCGGGTCACCGGGTCCGATGTCTTCAATGTGCTTACGGTAAGACTGGATTCTATAATCGTCCAGCTCTCGCTTTATGCGATGTGTGAGGTTATTTAGAAGCCTTTTGGTTTCCGGTCTTCTCGTTCTTTGCCAGAGTCTTCGAACTTGACTTCGATGCTGGATTAGGTTGATTATACAGCGGGGAGGGAGGTTATAGTCAGGGCGGCGATGTCTGGGTGCAGTTGTGGTAGCTACCTTTACTGCATCGGTTATTGATGTGGTGATGGTGAAAACGGTTAAATCAATGTTTTCTTGATTTCTCAGAACTCTTGGTTTTGTGAGGTTGTGATCCAGATTTTCTTGGAAGAGATCCCAATTAATCGGTCCATTGACTAATCGAGCAGGGGGTGGCTTGGGTTTGGGTAAACTGAGAAAGGATATAAGTACGGGTAGATGATCAGAGTTTAATTCAGTGATTACATTTGGGGTAATTTGTTTAGAAAAATTTTTTTGAAGAACAATATCCAGTATGTCCGGCTGGTGGTCGGCTCTATACGGAAAGTATCTGGGGTCAGAACTTGAAATCCGTGAATAGTAGAGTAATGTTCAAGTTTTACACCTTCAGTATTTGTCGCCCTGCAGCCCCATGTAGTGAGCTTGCTGTTTAGATCCCCTATTACCAGTACTGGCTCAGGTGTATTTAAAATAGTTTTAATTTCATCTACTTTTAATTTTTTGTTTGGCTGCCTATATGCACTTATTATTGTAACATTACTCTTGTCATTGAGTTTTACTTTCACTCCTGTGCTTTCTAGGTTTGCAATTGGAAGGTCTGGAATTGAATTGTGGTCAAACTTGTGCTTAATAATGATAGCTACTCCTCCAGAGGCTACTTGGGCGTTTCTATCTTTGCGGTATACACGGTATCCAGGTATTTTAAAGGTTTCGCCTTCGACCAGATGAGTTTCGGTAATGCAGGCTATGTTGACTCCATATCTGGCCAGGAAGGCTATAATCGTTGATCGTTGATTGGCTAAGCCATTAGCGTTCCAGTTAAAGATTGTTGAATTTTCGAGTGTTCGTTGGCAGTTATGGTGCATTAAGGAGTAGGGGTATAATGGAGTTTATTAGGAATGTTTTAATTTGAGGAAGGTATGGGGTTATTACATCTATTAGGAGTTTAATGAGGTTATTAGGTTGGTTGATAGATGCATTTGTTGAAGTGCTTGAGGAAGAGTTAAAATTATTTTGTACTCGGTTGGCGAATGTTTGTGTTTCGTTAACGTAGGTATTGTATGAGTTGCTTCTGCATGTGTTGTTGTTTAAACGTTTTTGTTGAAGTTTCTTATGATGAACACATCCTCGGTAACTGGCTGCATGTTCGCCTCCGCAGTTGGCACATGTTGGCTTTTCGGTTGATTTTTTATTGCACTCAGTGTGGCAGTGGTTTCCTGCACATTTAACGCATTTCTGGGGGAGTGTACAATAATTCTTGGTATGCCCATATTTCTGGCATCTGTGGCATTGCGGTACATTTGTGGCCTTTTTTCTTACTTCTACAGTAACAATGGAGTGGTACAGCTGTTTAAGTTGGAAAATTTGTTTTGCTACATCGTTGTTTGTTAGATCAACTGCACAAATTGGTAGTGGTCTTTTATCTTTTGCTAGTAAGCGAGTTATGTTGATTACAGGTAAGATTTTCAAGGCTTCCTTAATTTCTTCTTTGGTTAGTAATGGCGGAACATTTTTTATTACCACCGATAAAGGTTTGCTATTTGGGTTTTGGAAAGTGTGTAGTAAGGAATTTGGTTTTTTGTATAGAATTCTGTAAGGGTGCGGTAGTCGTCTTCTTGGGTTAGGTTAATTCTTATTGTATTTAAATTGCACATTGTTGTAAAAGTGCCTTTTATCGTGGCTTGAATGTCTGCCGCGAGCGCAGCATGATTTATTTGATTTTGTAGGTAAATTGGTGGTATCTTAATTTTATTTTCAGCCGGTTGCGGGGATTCTTCTTTCTCGGCTTGCTTATCACTGGTCTCTTGTTCGGCATTATGAGATAAATTGAAATATTTATTTTGTTTTAATAGTTCTTCTGTTGACTATAGATAACGTTTTTGCACCTCATTAATAGGTGGTGATAATTGGTCGGATTTGCGTTTTAACGCTTCATTTTGCAGGTGGGTTTCATTGTTTTGGGTTGGGTTGGTGTCCGTATTCGTTGTTTATAATTCAATGTATAATTATTGATAGATTGTACTCACAGCTGGATATGGTTACAACTATTATCTTGAGAGTCCGTTTCACTGTGATAACATAGCACACGCGTCGCGTCCACTCTGTTTCACGGCTTGCGTTCGAATTTTAGAAATATTTTGTGAATAATGATTTTATATAGTTGATATTAGTCGTTATTCATTTTTATTGAAGCATTTCATTTTTTATAACAAAATTTGCTGCGGTTCAAACGAGTTGTTCTTACGTAATCTACCTGGTTATATAAGAAAACCCATATAATTTAAAGCTAAATATTTCTGTATAACGTTTTTCAATGCTCACATATTTTTGATCCATCGTTTTCCCAGCTGTACATTTTCAAAATATACGTCAGCAGTAGCATTATATCAGCATTTTTATCAAGTTACACAATAAAGCTTTCAATGCATTAGCAATATCCCTGGAGGGAACTTATTTTTTTGTTTAATATCTACTATCGTATTTAAGGAAACGATGTAAACCTTTAATATTGAAAGCAATACGTATTGCCTATTTTAAAACAGTTATCATGCATACTGCAAATTCAGTTAACCATTTATACTATAGAATGTCGAAAATGTATGTAAGCCAATTTTACAACTCCCATAAATTGAAACAGGTTACGAGATGTCCTCGGTTTTGTTAACAAAGCTGAAAATTAGGCAAGTAAGCAGTTTTACTTTCTAAGATGAATGATGTGCGCTACGGCAATAAATAACTGACGCTAAGGGCGTAAAATCTCACCAGAAATAAATAGGGGTTGAATATTTCAAGTCAATCTTCGATACTTTTTAACCTGCTGATCCTAGTGATGTATTGAGAGGAAGGTTGGAGCTCCAACAAACCCTTTATCAAGGCGGTTAAAATTAATCGTTTGGGGACGCTTATGAGTTCAGCATCTTTTGTGAATTGTGTTTGCGTTTTCTATATATTAGCATGGTGAAAGAATAGTACTAAATTTTTAATAATAAGAGAAATGTTATTTGTCTAACATTTACCCAACATTTACAGCTTAGGTTTACTGAATTGTGCAACATGAGTGTAATATGCAATTGACGATAGCACGGTGCTATTAATGGCAACCTAGAACTTAACGAGGTATAAGTTATATAATTATCTAAGTCTGCTATCTGTTAGTGAATTGTTACAATGTTCCCTTAATTAAATTGGCCGGTGCCTACATTACAAGTCAGTACAGAATTGGTGTTCAATATGTGTAGTCGCTGTAAATGCACGATTAGAAATTTATGACGGAATTTTAAATTGCTTTGTTGCTTCGTAAAATATGTAAGGCAATATTCTAGGTGCATTTGTGGAAATTCTGTATAGCTTGCCTAATGTATTTATTACAAGTGCAGAATCATTATTGTGCTAGAAGGTCAAATGTATTTTTAAACACATTTGCTTGACGAGTACTTTAAATAATATTAAATAGCCGAGAGGGGGTTTAACTTGGTGCTAGTTGCTTCCATTTGGGCTATATTAGTAATGTCTAAATTTTATCAAATGTGTACATTTTATTATTTATTTTATTTTATCATCTCTGCAGGTAAATACCTTATTACAGAGATAACAAAAATATAAATAAACATGTATTGCGCTACTAAAAACAAAATTGTGAATTAGAAATGGTAATAGATACCAGACAGTTCGAGTACCAGAAGACTCGAACACCACAAAATCGGAATGCCAAAACGATCAGAAAAACCAGAAAACCAGGAGGCTCATGAGTCAAGAACTAAATATTCAAGAAACCAATCAATAACCATAATATTTGTGTATGATTTTTGAAAAGAGAGCGTAGGCTAAACAAATGTCTAAATTGATATCGGTTTGATACATCTCGTTTACTAGTCGCTGCATAGGAAGCATGGGAGTGTGTACCGAGTAAATAACCAGGTGTATAATGAATAGATTAGCAGATCTTATAGCTCTATAAGGAACATTTATGCTTAATAATGATAAAAGATATGTATCCTTAATCTCAAAATTCCACAATTTATTACAAAATAGAATGAGTTGAGCCTTTTTTCTGTTTTCGAGAAACTTAATTTAAAATTCTTGACAAAGCATTGTTGTTCTAATTATATGACAATTTGGATATATCCGGTGTTTATTAAAATATAGGATTCTGAACAACCTTCTTGGTACTTTTTCGATTTTATTAATCTCCACATATAAATGCGGGACCATACTACTGAAGCATAGTCAAGCTTAGGTCTATGCAATGTAAAGTATAAGGTCTTTAGTGTGCCTTCGTTGAAAAATTGTGATGATTGCCTGATAATAAATCCTAAGATTTTGTAAGCCGACACAAGTAATGCATCCAGGTGATCCATACATTTAAGTCGGTTGTCATAAATCACCCCAAGATGCTTAGTTTTCGAAATTCATTTTGGAAACTCACAATTTATTTGGTAGTCAAACTCGAACGGCTGATAGAACTTGTGAAAGACAATATAGAGCATTTACAAATGTTAAACAGCAATTAGTTTTTAATACTCCAGTCATAGATTCTGTCTATATCTTGCTGCAGCAGTGAACACTCAGTAATATTCTTTTTATAAATTTTTAAGTCGTCTGAAAATAGTAGGCAACTCGAGTGCTTGACAGAATATACTAAATCATTTATAAATATTGTAAATAATAGCGGTTCTAGGTTTGATACTTGTGGAACACCCGAGTTAGCGGTATATTTACCTGATGTTTACCGTAAATTCTGACCACAAAACTACGTGCTGATAAATATGAAACGAACAATTTTAACATGCTGTTAGACAGACCTCAGTGATTCAGTTTTATCAACAGTATATCGTGATCAGCGTTATCAAATGATTTTTTAAAATCCGTATATATACAGTCTACTTGCTACTTTTGTTTCAAGCTTTGATTTATGTGCCTGGTAAAATTAAAGAGATTGGTTATAGTTGATCTTTGTCAACAAAGCCATGTAGAGATACATTACTTAAATTTAGAAGATAGGATTATCAGAAGTTGTACCAATAATGACGTTAAATACATACATAAGCTAGACTAATTTAATTTACTGTAAGATTTTCTTGGATATTTATTTTTAATAATAATAATAATAATAATGGTATATATTTGTGGTGCGCTTTCGTGGAAGCTCATCACACTAAAAGAATGAAAAATAAGAGGAACGTACGCGGGAGAAAAAAAAACGAAACTGTGGTTTTAATATTTGTATTGAGAAGTGCTTTACAAACACTATGAATAAGATTGTTTTCCATTTTCTCAAAAAAATCTAATAAAAACATTTACAGGGGTTGCTATTTTCAACTATTTCGAGCCATACGTAAAAAAATTAAAAACATTTTAAAAATAAGGCTCCTATTGGAAGAAGCTATCTACCAATTTTCACTTTAATACCCTCTCAGTAAAATGACAAAAACGTACAGATATTTGGGTTAACAAAAAGGCTTCAACTCAATAAACGAAATAATGTGTCAGCTGACATTTAGAGGAAAAATAAAAAAAATGTCTTTGTTAAATATACAAGAAGAGGAAGAGATCGAGTACTATTATACAATGATGGAAAACGCATCACTTAACACCAAACTAAATTGGGAAAAAATGATGGATTTGCAGCTGCACAAGATTCGAGGATCAAAAGTACATATTTATTTCATTTAAAAAGATATCTGTCGAAGATGTTCTACCAGAACGAAAGCTAAAAACTATAACAAAAATTAGAGTTTACCGTACCGCAGATAGAAACTCAGACATGCTGTTTAAAATAAATCTTCGCATAACTATACCAAAACAGACTAGCACAAATAGAGAAAAGCCAAAATGCATAAGATTAAGGACAGCAAGAAAGCAAAATAATGTAGCAATTTGTAAAACAAAGGAAAGGATGGACAGAATAGACAGATTGGAAGAAAACTGCAATAATAGAGAAATAAGTAACTTTTCCCAAGACCTGACTGGAAATTAGAAATAACATCAATCGATAATGATAATAATTAAGAATAAGGACAGCAAATTGCTACAGGGCAAGAAATGCAGCAAACAAAATGCAAACCCTCCAAATATTAAACAGATTTTAAGCAGAATAAAAAAAACTGTAAATGGGTTTACACCGAACTTCCCTCGCGCGAATTAGATCAATTTGCAAATTGACCCGCTGGGGTTTGAACCTGCCGCATCTGCATAGCCATCGTAACCGCACCTGCGTAGTGATCGTAACTGCATGATAAGACGAACTGCGCCATCGAACCTAATTGAAATGAGTGCGGCGCTGGCCTCTATGTAAGGGAATGGTCTTATTGTTGAAACGTTTCGACTATTTTGTGACATTATCCTGTATCTGTTAAGTCCTATTTTCGGCAAGTGTAAAGCCTGACCTATGTGAAAATGATTACTTCCTTCTATTTCAAAATTAACGCAAAAATAAACAAAATTATATTTTTTTAAGATGCTCACCCTGTATATATTTGTCTGAAATTTTCCCGGTTTCATTACAGGTATATATATATATAATGTGTTTGCAAAATATTGTCTTCCTCCGACAAATAGTTTTTAAGTTATACCGCCAACAGACAGACAGACGGAATTGAGAAAACTTGCTTTTCGTCATCTAGGGACCCTGAAACTTGTAGATCTGTAAATTCTCGGAAGGTGATTTTTTCGTGATTACAATACTTCCTTCGTCTTTCAGACGAGGGAAGTAAAAATTAAAGATAACAGAAATGTATGAGAGCAAGAAATCCAAGCGGAACTCATTAAGCAGGGAGGGTAACCCTTGTAGTAGAATATGCAACCTAATCAAAAGATATGTGAGGAAGTCTCGTCAGCGACATGGAACGAAAGGATAATACGTTCTATCTATATAAAAGGGGAGCAAAAATCATGTGAAAATTATAGACCGTCACTGGACGTTGAAGATAAACTTTTAGCAACTACGATTAAACAAGGACTAAGTCAATACATAGATAATATACCTATTTGTAGAATACCAATGTGGTTTTACATGCGTCAAATCGATCACGGATCAAATATATACGTTATAACAATTGCAGTCTACACGCTAAGATCACAAATTACGTGCAAGTGTATTATTCATCGATTTTAGAAAACCACGCCGAATTAAAAAAACAACAAATAAAGTTAAGATAAACGAAAACATGTCATTAGGATTGAAACAAGCGGAACCGGCAATACCTGTATTATTTAATTTAATTTTGGAAAAAACAATTTGTGCTGTACGCGAGTGAGACGTGAGTAATGAACATAAGTGATTACGAAAGTTGGAGATGTGGGAAAGGAAACTATTATGAAGGAGAGGTATATGGAGGGAAAAAAACGGAAAAACTTAGAAACGTCTAAGAAACGGAGAACTGATAATCCTGTATGCGAGCCCAAGTACTGTAAGAACGGTCAAAGCAAGATGAATAAGGTGGTTGAGACATATACTGTGCATGATACCATGATAGAGGAGCAAATTCCAAATAAAATGATGAATATAACTCGAAGACAAGGAAAGCCACGAAATACATGGAAATGTTCAGTAGAAATGAACCTAAAAAATGGAAATCACAGGATAGAGAAAAAAGTAGAAAACAGGACAAAATGGAGAGCGATTGTGACATGTCATAAACCTACAACGGCTACAGATCGAACATATACAGAGTTTAAACGGAAATATCGTATAGAGGAAATAGGCAATGTTAAAAATTAATAAGCTTTGACCCGAATAAAACATTATTATGAGTGTTCTGTTAATATGGTAGTACAAACATTGTGTGTTTTGAAGTTTAATCAAATACTATTAGTTACAAGGAAATTCGGCTAAAAGACGAAGGAAGCATTGTAATCGCGAAAACTCATCTTCCGAGGTTTCTTCCGATCTTCACGTTTCAGGGTCCTAGATGACAAAAAACATGTTTTCTCAATTATTTTTATCTGTTCGTCTGTCCGTCCGTCTGTGTTCCCGTGTGTCTGCCCGTCTGTTCGCCCGTATGTCCCGTCTGTTTGTCTATTGGCGGTGTAGCTCAAAAACTACTGGTTGGAGCAGGACGATATTTTATATTTGGATTATATGTCTACCTGACACAAAACCGAATATACTTCCGGTCAAATATAAACAAGGTAAGCACCGTAAGACATAGAATGTTATTTTTTTTTTTTTGCTTTAAACCAAGAATCGATAAAACTAATAATTTGCATGTAAAAGGAAGAGAAGAACATGATGGCTGTGAAACGCAGTCGTCGCAACAGAAAGACGCAGTGATCGCTGCACACTGCATTCATCGCAAGACAGAAACGTGCAACGATGAATTCGGAGCTCAGGTAGCGCTAATGGAAAAATGTAGCGATCGCTGTGCGCCGCAGTATCGCAGATAGCAACGACAACAATCGATCCGCATTCGTGTAAAACTCTTTGCAAATTTTTAATATTTAGTTTATTAACAAAGTTTAATTAACCGTTGGCATGGTAAAATAAACAACGTTGCTATGTTGCATGACCACATATACAGTCGATCTTTCGGAATTTTTACAATGCCGTTTCCCTATGTACATTTTCGTTTACACCCTGTCTATAAATAAAAATTTAATTTACATTTTTCTCTACATTTTTTAATATCAGTTAGTGGAAGAAAAATTATATAGCAAATTATTTAGTTTCATTTTTCCAAATTCATATGTGTGCAAGGTCCGGCAATCAGCGGTGGTAATGAAAAAAAGACATGCAACGTTCCCGACATGTGTGCGGAAATAATTATGAACGTAGACAGTCGTATTAAAGTAAAATATATTGCGATCCTGATGAACATTAGCTTTGAAACTGTTTACGCTATTATTAAATCACTAGGCATTAAAACGTTGCCGTTTCAAGTCGGACGCTGATATGCAGCAGCTGTCAAAGAATGGTTTCCTCAGCAGGCTACAGAATTTTTCAAAAAACTATTCTGGAACTTAATGAGTAAATTAAAGTCGTGTAAATATGTTGTTATTATAAATTTAATAATTCTATCTAGTATCTATGTGTAAGAATGTAAGAAATCATAGTATACTTAATTTTTATGCTAACACTTTTAGGAAAAAAAACAGTTCCTTTCTTTTAGTCCTTCTCAAAGACGTCATTTCTAGGAGAAGCAATAATATACTTTTAAATACGCATTTAATTGAAATGAATCTAGGCGTTGATTTTATGTAAATTACTTTCAACTTTTGATATAAACATCTGGACATATTGTCTATACGAAACAGGAAATAATATTCAACAACGTTTAACAAAGATGACACACGACAACAACGAAAATGTTTGAATGGCAAAGAAAAAATGGCGAATGCTTACGCTTAGATATTCAAATACTTTATCTAATAGACGTGTCTGTCTGGGACGCAGTTTTGTCTGTCTGGGACGCCGTTTTGTCTGTCCGGGACGCTGTTTCAGCAGCCAAACCGTAAGAGATAGAGAAAAAAGTTATGAAAGTTATATGTTTGGAATGGTCATGTCAAGTCAGGAACCGAATTTCAGTCACGTGACACTTCCGGTTTTCGAGAAATCACAAAAAAGGCCGTTTTTCAAATAGAACGCGTATTAAATAAAAATGTTTCAGCAGCCAAACGGAGCTGCGACCCTCTGCGCCTTAAAACTTCGATCGGTTAGGCAACCACTTTGACAGCTTCCAGAATGTTCCGATGCCCTCTGCGCCTTCAAACGTCGATCGGTTAGGCAACCACTTTGACACCTTCCAGGTCTGGGTGCAGTTTTTATTTAATACGCGTTCTATTTGAAAAACGGTCTTTTTTGTTTTTTTAAATGAGACATTTGTCTCACTGGACTGCTAGTAAAATTATAATAGGTATAATTCCATAATTTTTGTATATATTAATGTATATTTTGCGTTTTGATTTTGTTATAATTATTATGAATGCGACGTTGATTTTGTTCTAAGATTGATATTAATTTTATTGCTTGTAAATGTTTATGTCTGTGCGTAGCTCTGTTGACAAAAATAAATGGAAATAAACTAAATAAAGAACGAATAGTTGCGCGCTGCCTTTGAATAGCACACGCTTTTTCAACCACTAGTGAGTTCAAAGCGAAAGCAAGACACGACAGCTAATAATTCCATCTACGAGGTTCGTTACATTATATTCTACACCTCAATTCGTGTAATAGCCACCAGAAAGCACCAAGACAAAGGCTTCAGTGCTTCCTCGCAAGGTTATTTCGAAAATACGTTGTCGAACATGACGTTGCTAGGCAAAGACCTAATTTCGACTAAAATCGCCAGTATAAAATTATGAAAGATTCTAGGATGTCACACTTAACAGACACACCATAAGCAAAGTCAGATTTTTCTCAACAATCTACATAGAATCGTTACTGCAAACTGTAAGCAAAACACTACAATAGGATCCGGCACATAAACTCGGAATAATTCTACAATTCTGCGTTTGCGCGTGCTAGAAACGGTTCAACCAGATACCTGTAGATGTCCAAGGTTAAAGGAGAAAAAGGTGCATGAAACAACTTCGAAGCCAGGTAATTGTAGCTTGACAGGATAATCGGAACCGCTTACAAATTTGTTTTCCAGGTGCTCCACTTGGTGGAAAAAGAACCCATAAAAAATACCAAACGGGGTAATAAGAAACCTGAAATAATTAGAAAATGGTCAAGCTATTAGCAATAGCAAACCCGGATCAACGTCGCTACGTGAGTTTTGCATTTAAAACTCTTTCTAATTTTGTCATAAGCAGATTAATTTCAGCTACTGTATACACAATCTGTTAATGCTGAGCTAAACTTCTCAACATATCGGAAGATTTTAAATCCACATGTTATAAGTCGACGAAATATCAACCACACCGCACCAGAAGCTATACATAAATCAACCAATTTACCTAATATGAATACAGGAAATCACTTCCTCTATACTGGCAATCATTTCAAAAATCGTGAAAATTTCTCTAGACTCCAAAGATTTCTACCTTCACGCGGAAATGCAAAAGAAAGTTAGGTAACCGAAGATACACCAACGAAAAAGTGGTTACTTAGCCCACGTCGAACATATTAAAATTGCTGGAAACGCAAGACCATTCCTGAATAAATGACATAATTGTAAATCACAATAGGTTTGACAATAAAAAACAAAATCTCACTAAGGTACATTGCGAGCTGCTATGTTAATTTATATTATAATTCATTAATGGCTGTTAAAATACCTACTGAGAAAAACAAACTAGAACGTTTATTAGTGAGTTTTACAAAGTAGAAAATTCATACTTCAACTCTACTTCGCAATGATGGCGAACGAGAAGTTTCATTTACTTCCAATAGTTCCTAGACGAACGCTGAAATGAATACATTATGTACAATAAAGCCCTTCTGCCAAATTGAAGCTCTATTTGTTCTTATTGTTAAACATTAATATTAAATTCTACTAAGATGAGAACTACGAAGTTTGAAAATAAATTCACCTGCCGGATATAAAAGGTAACTTACTTAGAAAAAGAGAAAACTTGGTGATGTCACTGTAATCTATTAGCATTCAGTTTCCTTCAGAAAAGTATATTTGCATTGTCGTTGTTTGAAATTTGCTTCAAAGTAATAAAAATCTTATAATAATGCTTTAAAAGCATTTGATTGGCATTTTAGCATTTCAACATTAGGCTGAGCCTCTTCTCTTTACTTAAAATTTAAAGAAAAATATACTCTTCGATGTAAACTCTGACAGCTCAAGGCAAATATCGCACTAGAAGTATAGGATTTGCATTCTGAGCCTATAAATTTCTATTTTTGTATTTACGATTTACGGTATATTTTTATATTAAAGATTTGCTAGAAACGGTGACGGTTCTCTGAAAACGTATTGATCTAACTTAACTTACTGACAAATACGCAAAATTTACGCCACATGAAATATGAAAAATCTTTGTTGTACGTGACGCCCACTTCATCGTGTACATACAGCTCGCGGTTTCCTTGGCAACGTTATCGATTACTAATACAGCAGTTCCACGAAGAATCTCTAGTTTTCCCTTTAGCGTTAAGAGGCACCTATCTAGATGATATTTGTTCTATCCGCTGTCTTGACTTGAAATAGGTACGCCAACGGTTTCAAGACAATTTTTCTCAATTGAGTTGAATTAAAAATTAAGATAAACCTTTTTAGTATGCTTCGTCTACAATTTTAAGACGACTACGGAAAGTGTTTATATACATTTTCTTATCAATATTCGAACTATAAGCGCAAACGGCTTTTTAAGGTAGAATGGGAAAACGTAAAACACTTTTAGTGTAAGTACGGCGATTAGTTTGGCCTTTTATATTTCACATCACAGTAGCAGTGGGTCTTTTCAAAGGATTTTGTAAATCCTAGGATTGCTGAAGTCGATAACACTTTTACGTGAGAAATCCGACTGTTTCCAAAGTCCTCTTGGTAGGTCCACTACACGTCTCTCTTTTACTATTACATTGTTTAAACACCATTTGGTTTATATGATTCACAAACGGCGCTGATATAGGACGATCATAAATATTTAGTAGCATTTATTATAAATAATTCTCAAATTATGCATAGATTTTAGTAGGCTGTTCAAGCTGGAAGATCTTAAAAACACCTAATTCCAAACTTTCAATGTGAAACTTACCATGCTCGTGAAAAATAGCAACATCTCTTTCGATGTCGAAAATGAAATATGCAAGTGATATTCTAATTTCCTTTAATATTCGCTATTTGCTTTGGTTCTGTGAGAATATATTCCGTACCTCCGCAAACAGTTTGCAATCCTGGTTTATAGATGTGGTTATCCAGTCTGAGCCAACTATTGCGAAGCGCCAAGAAAAGTATAGCAACTGTTGACATTCAAAATTTTGAAATAAATAAGGTAGTACAAACAAAAGGTCGCTAAAGAAAATTTGGTGGATTCCATCTAACAAGGAGGTAAAAGAGAAAAATGGACAATCGCCTATTGACAAACACCAAGAAACAGAAATTTATTTTCATGCACCTGATGGTATGTGAAAGAAGCTGATAAAGAGAGAAGGGATATGTTTATAAAATTACTTAAATGTAAAATAATACCAAAGAGTATATAATGCCATGGCTCCCTTGTTTTTATGGGACAAATTAAATAAATTAGAGATTCACTTTTGCCACGACGTTGGGCGCCAAATATTTGTAATGATGCCCTCAACTAATAAAGGGTTTAGTAAAAATATAAATAATTAAATAGGGCAAATCACCACACCATTCAGGGTACTCGTACTAAATTTGAGAAATGTAAAACTTTGCCTGTCAGTATTCTAGGCTAATCAAAATTAAATGTATTTATGACACTTTAATGAAATGGTTAATTGCTCCTTTCTTTATTCATTGAATTGCAATAACATTCTGGGCTTGCTCCGGCAAAACACAAGACTAATCTCTCAGGTTGTGTTCAAATTTGAGTTTTATTAGAAGTTATTGTCTAGAATATTTGACTTAGAGTAGCTCAAATAAGCAATTTTAGTACATTCGCGCTAAAATGCTTCGATTTCTCATGATCTCACAAACTTTTCATTTACAGAGAAGGTCGTTAGAGCATAAAGCGTTTATTTTATGATTCAAAAGTAAAAATTGTGCAAGGAACCATCAGGTAAATTGAACTGAAAACTCTCGCCTAGCAACAGCTATCTCGATTTTGTTTTAGATATGACGTAAAAGGACGCTAGCTATTCTTTTGTTCCAGTTCCTGTAATACTCTGCAAATTCTGGCAAAACCGCATTTTCTACTGACCCCACGCAATTTATTCGAACTGAGACAAATCTGGACGCTTGGAAACACACTGGATCTACCCGGCAAGGTGTATTCTTGACGTCCACTAGCTTTCCGGGCTCCAATCACTCAAAAAACATGCCAAATCCTACCTCAGAAAGTGTGGCTGATCCTCGGCTCGGAGCTGGTTGTAGGTGACGCCGATGGCTTTTCTCGCCTGAAGTCGCTTCCCTGGCAGCAAATCCTGTTTGGGGATGCTCTTACACACCTCCCTAGTCTGTTGGACTGGAGACTCCTGGCTTCTGCAGCTCATATGGGCCGGTGTTGGTTTGGTAAATTTATAATTTTTATGTCGCAGACACTTCTGCTACACTTTCACTTAGGCCCGGTAGCTTTTTGAATACAACGGTATACTGTTTATATGTGGAAAATAATTTTTATTATATTAAAACATTGAATTTCCTGGAGCACAATTTGCCCACACTTGTCAAATTACAGGAATTAATTTTTTATTGTTAACAAAACAGCATCGCGTTGCTTAGTAATAGCGATCTGAATTTGTTTAAAGGAAACAAGTATTAGTTACAATTTTACAAAAAGGAATACAATTTGATAACATGTTGGTTGCTTAAATCTAAAATTGTCTTTATTTCTTATACATAGAAATTGTTATTTCCCGTCATATACAACGTTTTTATAATCATTGATCTGCTATAGCACTAGGTTTAAAATGCACTGGCACTTGAGTTCATTTTTAAACAGGTCACTGATTTGTCGTCCTTTCAGTTGCTCTCGTTCTGTATTGTTCTTTGTAATTTTTATCTTATCTTGCTTCGATATCCATCTACCTTTCAGCTTGCTTGCTTTTCACTGGCCCGTACGTTCGTTAATAATTTTATGCTCATATTCATTATGCACATAACCAACCTTTTGTATTATTTACTTTCATTTCGTCCGGCTTCAAATATGCTCAAACCTATCATATTACTTATATTATTTTAGCCATCTTAAATCTGTCTTTTACTCAAATTTCAAATTCAATCCTTCTCAAACATGCTTTTCTTATGCTAGCCTTTATCCCTCGAATTATACTTCTTGCATCTCATTTCCAATGCATTTAATAACTGCTGTTTAGATTGCAATTAAATAAAATATTTCAACTCTGTGTTTTAGTTGACTTTGTTCAATGTTTCTCTTTGCTTACAGAGCTAAATTGTGAGCTTTAAACCATCTCAATAATTTATGTACTCTTTGATAATACCAAGAGTATAAAAGGTAAGCATGATAATTTCATTGTCAGTATTCAAGAAGCGCGATAAAACCAACAGCAAAAGTATAAAGGTTGAATCTTCAATAGACAGATGAGGAGTGTGTGGCATAAATTATTTAATTAAGTCGACGAAAAGATACGTAAGGATTGGATTGCACATGTGTTCATACTAGAAGTCACTAGACTAACAAAAGTGGTAAGAGATAAAAAAACAGATAGTAAAAATCCGCTACGTAGGCTAGAGGAATGTTGAAGAGAAAGTTGAATCTCACCGCTGCAAGGAACATCGTCAATTAAATGCAATTATTGAATAACATGCCAACGGTCTACTTGAAGAAGAAAAAAAGAGAAATTAATGATGTCAGTCGTTTAGTTTTTCCATACAAATAAAGTGTTTAGTTTTAGACGACACGTAAGTACGAATTACAAACGACTGAAATATTGCGTTATTTACGATGCGCTATACGTTCTGGGTTGAGAAAACAACCAAGACCTAAGATAAATACTGTGATACTATACGTTTGGAAAGTCTAATAAACTTTATGCATATATTTCAGATCGTTTGATAATGTATGTTGAAAAGTTTAACACTCTGTGTAGAACATACAGAGTGTATCTAATAGATGCACAATTTACCAAATATATCCTGAAGGGGCTGCAGCTTACCAAGTTAGAATTTTTAATTGTTCTTTTTCGATATTTTTAAAAAAAATTTAATTTTAGTTTGGTACTCAGCCAACAGCCGTTAACTCTACTGATCGAACGTAGACGCTTGTTCAAGCTACACCACCCGGAACATTTATTATCTTTCATAATAGAGTAGACAATTGGTGAAACTTTGGAATAACCATTTATTAGTAAATGATTCCTCTCGAAGGAGCCTGAATCCCGTAAAGGACGCGTCTCCAGGTGGCGGGTAGGAGAATACTTTGCGTGTGCTATAAAAGAAATAAAATACCTCCCGATGACCAGCAGACAAAATGGGTAGCGTTTCATCCGTAATGAGCGGCCATTAACAGAAAACCAAAGACAAATGGCCCTCATTCCCCAGTAATTAAAAATCCCCCTTGCAAGGCAGCGTTAGAAGAGACCGAATGTCAGACGGTGCTAAGAATGGATATGTTTGATTAGGCTGCCCAACTATACTAAACACCGCAACGTACAATGTTAAATCTATGGCAGCAAGTGAAAGAATGGAAGAATTATAGAGAATAAAATGGGATATATTATTAGGAGAGAAGGCGATTCTAGCCAAGCATGTTGAGATATTAATAGCAGTGTCAGATAGAGTGCTTATATTGCTCTAAGAATAAATAGAATAGTATCACTCAAAATAATGCAATCTTACTTTCCACTTAGCTAAGAACATGAAAATCAATGTTATAAACAAATGTCAAAAGCACTAAGAATGGACAAAACTAAATGTGCATTGATCATTGAGGATTTCAATTGTAAGGTAGGAAAATCGACCAATACAGCAGAAAAATATGTCGATAGGAACGGGCTAGGAGAAACGAACGACAGAGGGACTGTGATGGTTGACTTCTTCAAGGTCACTATATCATCACACTAAAGTGTAAGGTATCGCTATTAGAGATTTTTTATATCTATAATTGTCGCACAATTTTCTCGAACTGAGGATAAAAACAAAAACTAACAATAATTTGACTTTACAGCAGTGCCATTACACAAAAAAGAAAATCCCCAAAAACCAGTGTCTTCCCTAATGCACTTAGACCATTTGTATTTGCTATCTTATCTCACAATTTTCTCACATTCTCACGCTAGGAATGGAATGGCGGTACTTTACACTTAGTGTATTAATCTAGTGAGCATATACTTCTTAGAACAAGAAATGTTATATAATGTCAACACATTCTTCGATAAGAAAGACAGTAGAAAGTGGACATTCTGCAGTCCAGACAGATAAATCAAGAATCAAATAGATTATACACTAACAAAACAAAAACATATAATAGAGATTATAGAATTACTAAACAGATTTAACACAAGAAGTGACCATTAGCAAGTAAGGGCAAAAATTAACATCAACTGGCAAGAGAACTGGTCAAAGAAGGTACAAAATGAAATTAGCTCTGAAGATTGTAGAGAAAAATACAGGAATAAAAGTACTTAGAAGAAAGATATTGATAAAGCAGAAAATAATAAAGCTAAAGAATAAAAATTGATCCTCTATTAACAATAGAAGAGAATTCCTAAAAATAGTGAAAACATTTTATGAAGACCTCTGCAATACAAAGCAGAAATGTGACATAGAAGAGGAAGAAGGAATCTGAAAGCCGAAGAAATCCATTGACATGCAACGATTAAATAACAGAGGCACTAAAACGAATGAAAAAATGGAAAAGCTACGAGAGAGGACGGAGTAATGGTTGAATTGTTAGAAAATAGTGGTGAAGAATTAACAGAAAAATTGAAGAAGCTGTACAACGGATGCCCAGATCAAGAGAATTACAGACTCATTAATCTCTTACCTGAAATATGTAAACTATTCTCAAAGATAATAATAAAACCACTGACAACTAAAATCCATCTTCATCAACATAAATAACAGGCTGGGTTTAGAAAAGGTGTTAGCATCATGGAGCACATACAGATAATGAGATTTCTTATAGAAATACGTACCAATATAAAACATTTCAATATATACAGGCTTTCTGGATTTACACCGTATAAACGTGGTCATGCAATACCCCAAATACAGTTGCATGAAATAGGAGAAAATTATAATTAGTAGAGGTGTTAGACAGGAAGACGGTATGATTACAAAACTCTTTAGCCTAATACTAGAAGATGCCCTGAATAGGATAAAGTGGGCTAACGGCTATATAAATATAAATGGGAAAGGTTACATCATCTGAGGTTTGCGGATGATATAGCGTTATTTTTGGCGAAAACAAAAATGAATTGAATAACCTTCCAATTGAAATAAATGAGGTATCAAAGAGAATAGGGCTCGAAATAGATTTTCAAAACGCAACGTATGTGACAAACCAGGTTGGAGAAGAAGAACAATAAATAACAATTGGAGATAACGAAGTAGAAAGGGCGAATAGCTATAGATACTTAAGATAAACTATAGTACCAAGGAAGGCAAATCAATAGTTGGAAATAAATTAAAAAAATAAGACTAAGGGCAGCATACGACAAAGTAAGAGATGTAATGAAAATGAATATAACCATACAACTCAAATTATAACTCTACAATTGATGCATGTTACTAGTGACAACATACATAGGTGGTTACATAAATTATATTAAGTAAATTGAGAATTAACCAAAGAGTAACCGAGAGAAGAATTTTAGCAATAACGCTACCTGACTGGAAAACTAACAACTCTATAAGACAGAGAACAATAATACAAGACATAGTGCAGAGAGTGACCACTAAACTGTGATGGAAAAGTGCTCAGGCGAAGACCATGGGAAAACAGAAGAAGAAACATTTTTGGAAGGCCTATACCCAGAGGGTAAAAAATGGCTAAATAATGAAGAAGAGATTAAACACCAGATTTTGTATATTAGGGAAGTGATTACTATATTAAAATTGTAAGCCATTTGCTTCTAGTGCTCTTTCAATCCGAAAGTGACCTTCAACTGGTTATACTAATTTTCACAAGTTGAACTCCATTCCACAGTTCGCTATTATTAAATAGAAATATAAATTAGTTTGTGAAAGCAAACCAGCAATTTTAGTACTGTTCTAAATAAGTTTATATACCTGGTAAGTTACCAAAACGTCTGAATGCAATATGTAATATTGTTCGAAATAACATACCTGAAATCCAAGTTCCGTTAAACTTTGCAGGAGGAGGAAGTTTGCCCAGAACTTCTTCCAGAGTAGGCTTTTGCCCTCTTACCCTCGGTCCTTCTTCGGGAGGCGAGACCAAGACAATGCTAAACACGATAAGTCCTAATACTGCTACGATAACTAGAAGGGCTATGAAGATACCACGCCAGTTTCTTTCGCTTGGGGAACTGACTACTAGTTCCTGCAAAGAAAGAAAAAATGGACATTAATCCTCTGTCACAGTTCGAAATTATTAAGCCGATGCCGTTGACGGAGATATAAAATCAGAGTGCACGTACTCTTTTTGCGGTATAATTTAGCAAACTAAATTTTCTTTGTCATTATGGCAACTGCACATTAAGTTCACATGTCTGCTTACAACAGAAAGTAAGAACCCTAATGTGACGCGAAGGGTCGTGTTATGCGTTGGTTTATGAGCTTGACGTCATAAACTCCGTCTGCGACAAAGCTAAAGCTAATGTTAGTTTTTGTAATATCGCCCACTGGCATGACTTTGTTCATTGTTGTGATACAATAGTTAGCTCGTTCTTAAACTTGCTTAAAACCCAACGTCAAGGAATTACAAGACTGCACATTCGCGTCGGTACGATGTGCTTATTTACTGCTCCTTAAAGTCCTTAAAGCGGCGGAGAAGGCAACATTTATGAGAAGAATAGATATTTTCTTAGCATATTTTTTGTGTTAAACGCTCTGTTAGAAACTATTAATTACAATAAATTATTTGACGAACTGCTCGAAGAATAAAACACAGTTAAACTGCTCAAAAATGTCATATAGCAGCATAAAATTTTGCTTCTCTGGGTAATTTCAATTATTGGTGCGCTAATGTAATTACAGAAGTTAAAAGTGGGAATATCCGTTATGCTCATAGAGGAGTTGCCTTAATATGAAGCAACAAAACACTTTAATCTTCTCCACGCTTTTATTACAGTGTTATAAGTAGCGACATGTTTCGAAACCAAACCGGTTTCATCATCAGGCCCAAACTTTAATTTACAGAGGTATAACATTAACATAGATATTCCTAATAAAGGATTGCACTTACATCAATTATCAAAGGCAGAGATCAAAGTGAAGTTAAAATTTAAAACTTGCGCAGATATAAGTAAAAAAGGCTTTAAAACACCATCAAAGTGGAGAAGTAAATAATTAAGCAGTAAAATACATGTATGTATAAACCTAGAATAGAAAAGTTCATAGATTCACTGACAATGATATTACCAGAGCGGTTCAAAATTTATTAACGAAAGAAAATACAAAAAGATCAAAGAAGGGATGGTATCAAGAAAAAGTACATAATTCATTTAATATTTATAAAAACATAATTAGTTTCAAAATCTGTGACCTTATTGAGTCTGAATTCATTATTGTTGGACACAATAAAGCTGTTATTTCTAATTCAAGAAAAATTTTCTTTAATTACTTTTTTGAAAGTACGTTCAGTTAGACCAATATAATAACAGTAGCACAACGAACAGTTGAGACGATAGACATCAGCTCTTTCTATTGAAGGGGTAAGATCTTTCTTCAAAACTATAATTTCTGAAGGGAATTAGTAGTGGAAAAAGAAAGTTGAAAGTTATATTTGTTTAAAATATTTTTATGGACAAAGAAAGTGTACCATAATACGGAATTATTGATAGGGGTTCAATTTGTGGAAAGTTTTACTCGGAGTTTTCTAGTAAATAGGTAAAATTCGCTTTAGATGATAACCGTTTCTACTAGCAATAACTTTAATGATTTAAATTCTATGTTAAAATCTTCTTCGGGCATAGAGAATAAAAATTGAAAATTAACAAGTTTATGGGATATAGAATCACAGGACGTGTAAAGGATGGCATGGTCAGTACAACTCGGTTTCTTGTAAATGTTGAAACTAGGTGATTGTAAATTAGAGTTAGTGTTTTTTGTGATCAAAAGGGTAAAAAGTTATGTTCAATTTCAAAAGTAAATTTAATATTATGATGTAATGAGTTAAGCCAAGTAATGTGATCATTTACTTAAGGGTGTTAGAATTAAAAATTACCAGGACATCATCAACGTATCTACTCCAGTAAATAATATTGTCAATGAAAGGAGCTTCATTAAAACTTTTTGTTTCAAAGTTATGCATAAAAATCGTTACTAACAGAGGTGATTCCACTGCTAAACCCGACTTTTGTTTGAAAAAGGAAGAATTAAATGTGAACAAATTGAGATAAAGCTAAATTTAAACAAGCAAATAACGTTTCAATTTGGCTATTGTTAGAATATAGACGCATTTCTTTTAATAATTGAAAACATTCATTAGAAAGAAAACTGGGAAAAAGGGTGGTTACGTCAAAGAAACCTAGGGTAAAAATTTCACGTAAATTTAATTTCGATAAAGTTGTATTTAGTTAATTCTATAGAATCTATAGCAAATTCAGGTTTACAATTAGTGACATTACGGATTAGTTTGTTGAGCTAAGATGTAATAACAGATACCGGGGAGTTGAAAAGAAAACTGCAGGTCTAATAAGGATATTGGGTTTGTGTATTTTTGGTAGGCCGTATAATTTGGGAATTGAAGGGTTCACAATAAGTAAGGAAAGGGGGTTGATCTTTAAGGATTTTATATTTTCGAAATGGTTTCCAACAGTCTGTCTAACTGCTGCAGTAAAAGTAAGTAAAGGGTCTTTATTTAAAATTTGAAAATTAGGAGAACAAAATGACTAGGCTTTAGTGCAAAGAAAATCAGAATCTTCAATTTTTTGGAAAGAGAGCAAGTATGTTTGTCTAAAATGTGAGTATTACTGAGAATAAATAAAACCTTTCCCAATCTCAACAATGCTCACATTTTAGACAAACACACTTATTCCCTTTCCAAAAAATTAAAGAATAAAAGAGTAAGGTCTGAAATAGATATATTGATCGAGTAGTATTGCAATGGAAGTTGTATGTATAAGCCGTTCACGACCTTTTTGGGACAGAGTTGGCTATGATTTTTTCTTTTCATGTTGGACTAACTGATTCGATGATGTAGCGGATGCAACTTTTTTTTTCTGTCAGTGTCTGTTCGACATTTTCTTGCCACCACATTGCCAGATTTATTTTTTAATATTCGTAAGAAAATAAAAATGATTTATCAAATGTGTAAAAATAATTTTAATTTCCCCAAAGGAAAACTCAAAATGCCCAAAATAATTTTGTTACAACAAAAAATTTCCATTAAACGATGCTACTTCCAATTTAAAAAGGACAGACCAAATTTGAAAGAACGCGAGTCGATGTGGAAACTAGAGAATATCCGGCAACAATGTACCTATTCAGAAAATATAACCTTAAACTGAAAACAACCTAACCTAACACAAAAATTGTCAATTTCCATGAGGGAATTTAGTTGCCACAGAGGTTCTGCCAACAAAATTACTAGATGGTCATAGCCTCACCTGACCCAAAAAGATCGTGAACGGCTTATACGTAGTTCTATTGTGCAGCTGCGTTAAACATTGTTTTATTGGTGGTATTGCTGGATTCATTGTAGAGAGCTTTGTTGCTTGTGTCGTTGCTTATTATCCTTTTTGAACTGGTGCCCAGCTGGTGTCGCATATAGTGCACATACAGTGTGCTCATGTTTTCAATGGATTATTTAAATAATAAATACAAAGTTACCGAAAAAATCATTAATTGAAAACACTTAAATCAAGTATTAAATGATGATAAAAATGATCACCACTATAGTTTTTTTTTCATATGGAAATGCAATGGCTAAATTCTAGGAAAACCATTGGCAACAAGTATTACCGCTACATTGAGTTGTGGTGGTACAGAAGCTTTTGGTTATTATTTTTCCAGTGCGGTTCGAATTCATGTTGACTGGTTGTCATCTTAATGATCTTAAACTTGAAATGTGATTTTATAATTTAATTTTAACTAGGTAGGTATTGCACTGAAGACAATTTGAGTTTATAGTAGCCAGTATAATTTAAAATAATTAAGATAACAACCAGTCAACATGGCACCTAACCCCATTGCAAAAATAATAACTAGAAGCTTTTGTACCACCATAATTCAATCTGGTGACAATTATTGTTGCCAATGATTTTCCCAAATTGCATTTCAACATGAAAAAAGCTTGTCTCAGCTTTTCAAATGATGAATTTAGCTTGTCGGCTCATTTTTAGAACGAATCACGAGAATTAACGAAATGTTGATAGCATCAAAGCTGTTTTACAGTTTTCACGACCTGTTTGATATTTAGTGCTCACTCGATTTGTAAAGCGTAAGTAAAAGACTACAACACGCTGTTTAGGCCAAGGTTCATACAAACCTTTCTTCAAAATAGTCCAAAAAACCATAACCTTAATTTTCGGACATACTTAACCACCACTCTGAATATTTCAAAGGAAGTAATTAACGAAGTATTGTAAATATATATTTAGACGTATTAGAATCTACAAGCCAGAATTTATGTGCAAGATATTAATAACTCGTTTTTCATCATGTGCCACACAATTTACTCAAAGTGAACATTTTAACTTCTTTCACTTCAACTTAACAGGAAATTTCGATAATATTTCTTTCATTTATTGTGACAAGTCTTAAAAAATCAATAAATTTCTAGTAACATATGAACAATTATCTAACGAAACAACTTTCGGGATTGAACCGTATCATTCTTGAAATAGAAGAACTCAACGTTTCGTCCACTTTTATCAGAGGCTTCATCAAGAGCAAAACACATGAGCTATCGTACTTTTTTCTCCCCATAATTTTGCAAAAAGATGTACCTTCTGGCGTATTTTACAAGTTGAGTTACTGTTCTTCTTTGTTTCCCTCCTGATGAAGCCTTATAAAAGTGAGCGAAACGTTGAGTTCTTCGACACGACGTAATCCCGGAAGTAATTAGTTACATAATGACAATGATCGTGAAAGTATATACAGTGTGGTTTACTTCTTACCTTCACAGTCTTGTATCTTCCTTATTTCCTAGATTTTTCGAAAAAAGTTACTTATTATCACAAAATAGCCCATATCCAATAATTTCTTCGATTTTTTTATTGTTTATAATTTAGAGTATACATAAAAGCAAGAAAGCAAGTGGCAATACATGCGTGCGTACGTCTTGCGGGATCTCCACCCATCAAACTTTCTTTGTCCGTAATCGTAACTACGTCCTTCAGAAAAAATTAATTGTAATCACATAAGCATTACTGAAACACTTTTACAACATGTTGTACATTTGAAGAACGACTATTTTATACCGGGTGTTACAAAAGTAACGCCCGTCCACTTGGGGATATATTCAGGAAGATAAAATAAACCGATAATAAAGAGTGACAAAACTTCAGATTGTCCTTCCTTACAGAGTTATTGACCAACAAAGTATTAAAAATGTATGTTTTACAAAATCAAGTTTTATTGATAATAAATACTACATTAGATGTTCAAATAAGTCACCTTCCACTTCAATGCATTTTCTAGCAAGGTTTAACAGACAAGTACTTACTCTCTTTAACATTTCGTCGTTTATTAAAGCTACAGCTGCACGAACACGGTCAATCAGATGTGCTTGTTCAACAACTGGTTGTAGATAAACTTTTTCTTTGAGATATCCACAGAAAAAGCAATCTAACAGATTAAGATCGGGTGATCTGGGTGGCCAAGTTATTGGTCCACCTCTTCCAATCCATCGGCTAGGGAAGTATTTATTGTCAATAAAAGTTGATTTTGTAAAACATACATTTTTAATACTTTGTTGGTCAATAACTCTGTAAGGAAGGACAATCTGAAGTTTTGTCACTCTTTATTATGGACTTATTTTATCTTCCCGAATATATCACCGGACGGGCGTTACTTTTGTAACACCCTGTATATATAAAGCAAACTCCTGACTCACTGACTCATCAAAGCCCAGCCCAAACCCTTGGACCTAGAAAGCTAAAATTTTGCACAGAGCTTCCCTTTATGATGTATACAAGGAGAAAAAAAGGATATTTCGAAATTCAATCCCTAAAGGGGTAAAATGGGGGTTCCAATTCTGTATGAAATAATAATATTAAATAGACATTTCCACTTGAAACTTAGTAGGAGTACTCCTAAAAACAAATAAGCAAACACGTATTTCGTGATTTTCCGAAAATCAACCCCTTAGGGGGTGAAATGGAGTAAATAAGTCTAAAAATCGATATGGGTGTCTTTATTGAGGCTTTTTGAGACGTTGATTGCGAAAATATCATTTGAAATTTGGCAGGCAGATTTCTCATAGGGAGCAGGCGTCCGATAAGCAAGGATTTTTGAAAATTCAACCCCTAAAGGGGTAAAAAGGGGTTGGAAATTTGTAAGATCAAATTTTGAACTAAGTCATTCACAGTATTTGGAAATTTTGTCCCCTGAAGGTGAAAATATGAGATGACGGGACGTGATGGGAAGGGACGGGACGGGACGGGACGCGACGGAACGGGACGCGACGGGACGGGACGGGACTTGACGGGAAGGGATGGGTTGGGAGAGGAGGAGAGGAAACGGGACGGGACGGGACGGGACGGGGTTGGGAAAAGGGACAGGGACGGGAAATGTAACGGAGACGGGGATGGGATGGGATGGGATGGAATGACAGGAAATAATTAGTCATTATTTAATACACAAATAACGAACTTCGCGCTTACGAAGTCGCGGGTAACAGCTAGTTTATTCATATTAATACATGGACTAATCTAAATAATCAATAAAGACTGACTGAATAATTTGTCTAGGATGGGTGTTGCAAAGGAGAGGCTAGAAAAGGACGCAAAGAGTAGGTGCACCACCAAACCTACAAGAAAGGACTTTTAAGCCTTACAAGAAGAAAGGCTAAACGTGGTAGAACCTTGTCTTATGGAAAAACAAAGTTTGTGAACTATCATTTAAACCAATGACTGCTAATTGGCTGCAATGAATAATAATCTCTATGATTTTGAGCAACTTTTTACTAATTCTTTTCGATATAATTAGGCCTCCTAGAATTTGTCAATTTTTCTTATTTAATTTTGATCGTGGTAATATCTTGCTAAAAGTATTTAAAAATTATAAAATTAATCACCTTAAAGAGTATTATAATTGCCGAAATTATAAATCTATCAAATAATAAAGAAGCTAGACGAGTAGAAATAGAAAATAAATGAAATAGAACATTTTCCCGAATTTTTAAGGTTTCCAATATACAGAGTGATTTAGAAGTGGTGGATATAACTTTAAAAATTGGCTAAACATGCAATTTTGAGTAGAAAATTATCATTTACCCATGTCCAATCCTCAAATTTTACTGAAATAATGAGGAAAACCTATTTATTTTATGCGGAGGGGTCCAGTTTCATGGCAGGCTCGTACACCAGACATAACTCTATTAGATTATTATTTATAGAACTGTTTAAAAGAAACAATGTATTCTGTTGCAATCGAAAGTCAGGAGCACCTAAGAAATTATATTTAAGAAGCGGCAGCAGACATTTGTCAAAGGCCCCAAAGGATCGCGTAATGCACAAAATTCACTTACTCGTCGATGTGAAGTCTCCATAGCTCGATGACCATCATTTTGAACAGTTAAAGTGATTTTAAATTGTTTGAATTACGTTTTCAACGTTGACTAACTGTACATTAAATAAATAGTTTTTCCTGATTATCTCAGTAGCTCTTGATAAATAATGGGAGATCAGTATGTTCTTATTTTTTACTCCAAATTGCATGATTAATCAATCCCTAAAATTATGTCGACAACTTTTAAATCACTTTGTGTGTATACGAAATTACGTTTTAGTTCGTTCTTGTGTTTTTATGTCGTTATTTATACATTTATTTCTTACACTAAATTATACGATATTTTTTTAAACTAAATGTTAAGAAATTTATCATTTTCTGTCAAGAACATTAGTCTTTACTGTATATAAGGAAATTAATTTGTTATAAAATTGCTTTGTTAGGTCAGTCAGATTTGGGTAAATATTATTTTCGATTACCTTCGGTTTTTATTTAATTAAATTGTCGGATTTAGAAATCAACTAAATCGAAAAGTACAGAAAGTACACTATATTATTTGACGTCAGGGTTAGTCTTCTTATCTGTCTTGAAATGTGAATCGGTCTTCTTTCCTGAATGGTTTATTTTTAGGTTTATAGACATAGCCAGTTTGTAGTTACATGCTTTTTTATATTGTCAATTAGATTAACTCAGTGTACTTTAGCATAGCCGAAAGGACGAGTGCGACCCTCAACGTCCATAGCTTAAATTTGCGTGTGTATAGCCACTCATCGGAATCCTGTAGCGGCGTTTGCGAGGATTTTCAACTTAAGCATTTTTCGCGGGAGGCAGTTGATTAGCAAGCAGGGTTTGAGCCAAGCTACATGTGGATGAACGGCTCCTGGTGCATTGTGCGAAACCGCCAGCGGCGAAATAAATAGAAGCGGTTTGATATGCCTTGTAGTGTTCCATGTTTGCTGCTTAAGTGCAGTAAGTCCAGCGAACGACATTTTCATCGTCTGCCGTGTGAGTACACAAATTGCAAAATCAACAACGTATATTCGCTACGGCCATTGTGGGCACATGACGTCAGCCGTCATTAGGGCACAAAAGTGGCAGCCAGGTAAAATTCTGCGCGTCACGCCGTTCAAGATTTGCGAGCCTACTATGTATCACAGCAATTCACAGAACTTCCAGGTAACTTGACACCGTAAATGCTTGCAGCTTGCAGCGATAGGCGTTCTCTGCAGCTGTGTGGAGATTGCGCTTACGAATGAGAATTGCGCCGGGATTTTATACATAAAATCGCGTACAAGACAGGCCTCAGATAGTATCGGATTAAGGCTGTTTAACGTTCGCGCTTTTCAGGACATTTAGTTTGGTATGTTTAAATGTCTGTAAATATAAATGCGAGTAGTGCTAAGCTATATCGTCCGTAGAGTGTCTATTATTATTTTATAATTGTGTTTAGTAATCGCCATTCGTTAGATGTGCTAAATCTATTTTTTTTCCTTTATTGTTCTTGCATGCGTTTTAAAGTAAGTGTTTAAACAAATTGGATTTTTGTGTGTGTGTTATTTAAAATCAATTTCAGCCCGAGAACACTACGGGTGCAAACCAGTTTTCTGTTTTTAGCAGATAGTAACCACGACTGGGTATTTAAAGCGGGTTCATGCAGACAGAGCTAGCAAGCTAAATAAACAAAGTGAAAAATAGATAGGCGTACGTGAAGTTTTATTTAAATTTAAATCAAGGCCAGATGAAGGAGCGAAACAAACTTCTTGTTTCAGTTTCTGCTTTATATGGCAAGTATCATGGTTGATCCTTGCAACCGGTATATGTAATGTTGGGCTGAAACATGCAAATTGAGTTATGGTGTTCGATTATTCCAATTAGTTACTTTTAAAAATACGACTTAATTCAACTGTTAATCTCAAAATCAAAAATATAATATTTATCATCAATAAACTGCAACAGTTTTCATCTTCTTCTTCTTATTCTTCTCCTTCAAGCTTTGGACATTCATCCTTTGCGATATTACGTTCATTCTGTATTAGTTTATTTGATCTTTCCATCCCTTTTTCGGCCTTCATAGATTTCTTCTTCCTTTTGATCTATATCTGAGATATCTCTTGGGTAGTCTATCATTTTCCATTCTTTCCAGGTGTTCTTGTCATCGTTGTCTGTAGTTTTTTATTTTAAAATTAAGGTCAAAACTATTAAGCTGTTCTCTTATATCTCCATTGCGTTTTCTATCCGGTAGCCTGTATCCAGCTGTAGGTCGTAGAAATTGGCAAATAATACGTAGAACTTTATTTTGCATAATTTTAATTTTATTTAGGTGTAATATGAAGAACTTCCAAATATACTTGGTAGTAATTAGTGCTAGTCTGAGGATAATAAATAAATGGATACCAAAAAACTGTAAGTAATTAGCCGAATATATATATTTAAAATAATCTTTTGATCTTAAATTAAGAAAACGTGCTTTTGGTACACACCAAAAAATGTAAACGACTGGTGAACTGCTTCTCGATAGAAGGACCAATTTACACGCCCAGCTGTTTTTCATCTACCATTTAATAAAATGAAATGTGACCCATCATATACTAAAAATGGGCGAATAAAATCTGATAAAGAATGAATAATCCTGCTTGTCGAGCGAGGTGATACAACGGCAATTTACACCACATTGTGACGCCACGCTCATCGTTCTCACGCTTTTGTGAGAGGCGGAATAACAACAGAAAACGAGCCTGTATGTGGTGGGACAGGTATTTAATTATGTTTTGAAAAGCGTTTTCCTGTGGATAACTGCGCTTGTTAGCAGCTTCAGTGGTTAAGAATATTAGTGATGGCCAGCAGATTTTTAAGTTTACGGAGCTTGCGTTAAAGAATGATCTGACAGTTTTCAAGCTACACTCCCTGATTCTGATAAATGAGTTGCTTATTCGGCGGAATTTTCGTGGTAAGCTGTTACTTTGGAAAAGGATAAGATCTTTTGTGCAGCCTCCGTTAGAGCTATGAAAAATGCTCCAGAATATTCACGATAGACATTCTTAAAAAAATACTTGAATAATGCTTTACAGTTGCAGTTGTGGAATTGTAAGTTTAGTTGCGAATAGTGATCTACTAGGCTTAATAACATTCACAAATTTACTACTTAACTCTAATCCACTTTTGTTACCCAATTACATGCTTTTATTATAAAAATTGTATTATTGTAAACATTTGTAGGAAATGTGTGGGTTATAGTAGTTTTATGTTTACCTATTAAAAATATTTATGTACATTGCACTTTGCAGAGGTGTTAGGAAGCAGCTGCTAGTGGTACTATTACGCCAAACATTTGCAGTAAGCCCACTATTTATTTTCTTACGTTATATTTAAAACTACCATGATTCATTACGGTATTTATTATTTTCAGGTATGAAATGTGGATAGTTTTGGCTCACGTTTTGAAACCTAGTTATTAAACTAACGGGCGTGTTTAATATCATAGTAGATAGAACAGTGGGTAGTTGCAAAAGTAATTATTACAAAAGGGGCATTGCTCATACACGGCGTCAAAGTTATATAAAACTAGAAGTGGAGAAGAAATAAGGCTAAAAAAAATAAACTCACAGGGCATGCCAGATGTAAATATCGATAAGGTAGATCATCTTTCTAGGAAAATGCAAAACAGTAACGCCCCAGACAATGATAACATAACAACAGAGATGATGACACTATGGGGAATAGTTATCTATAAAATCAGCTGGGAAGTGCCTCATTTTGTTGGGAAACTCGAATTTCCAACGTGTTTTTATACAAGAGCTTTTTCTAATTTCGAAAGAAAAACGGTTTCTTCAACTTTAAATCGATGAAACAAATTTTATGAATTGTACTGAAAAACAAGTACGTAATTACTCTTGTTTGGCCTTTTCCCTTGTTATTTTGATGTAAAAATAAATCTTTCATCGCCAGTTCTAAAACATTTTCATTTCCTAACTAGTAGTTAGGAAAAGCTTTGGGAACCGAAAATTTATTCAACTTTAAAAATGGTACTTTATCTGTCAAAATTAGAAAAAAGACATGAAACAAGAAATTGTACTGCTACTTAATAACTGTTTGAGTGAAGAAAGTCTCCCTACTAAATGTAAGACTGATGTGGTAATATTGTTGTTTAAGAAGTGCAATAGAGTCAACTTAGAAAACTATGCGAGAATATCATTATCGCAGATAAATCAACTGTTAACGAAAATCGTAACTTATCGAATCAAATTAGATCAATGTCAAACAAGAAAGCCAACAGGATTTAGACGAGGTTATGCAACACCATTTACTGGCAATAGAAGCGCTCCTTAAAAAAACAAATAATATGCCACTATATTCAGCTTTTGTAGACTATCGTAAAATCTTCTATACAGTAGAACAATGAGCAGTACTGGTTGGATTGCAGGAGAATGGAGTAGATTTTCAAGAGTAATTACATAAGTGGTGATAATTTTTTGATAATGTTAACTGCTAATCTAGTTAACATTATAAAAAAATATTACCACAAATGTAATTCGGCGTGATTATTTTTAAACAGCCCAAGTTGTAGATAGGGTTTGATGGAGCTTCCAGATGAGTCTCCTGTTATTTTTAACAACTGCTGCTCACCTACTCCACTTTTAGCTAGTTGTGTTACAGCAGAAGAACGATTTGAATGGTTTGTGAAAAAAGCTGTAATCAGCTACTAGCCATTAATCGGTGTAATTTTGATGCTACTGGCAAACAGTCAGTGTAATTAGCTACTAGCAAATAATCAGTGTAATTTTTATGCTATTGGTCGATTTGAATTTTTTTCTCATTACTATTGGCTGATAGGACTGTTTAAAAAATAATCGTTATTATTTTCTGATGGGCAAAATTTACGAAACAAATTAAAGATATAATGATAAATGTCAATGTAAAGGACATAATGCACATAGAAACAGATAGACAAGTTATTTAAAAAGTAAACAACTCTTGATAATTGAGTCAACAAATTAGTATGGATAACGATAATATCAAAAAAGATATTTTGGCTCACGAATTAAACTGGGCTGGTCTGCGTTTGGACAACATTCATTATATTGTAGCGGAGACAAGGCTACGTGTAACGTTCATAAACAACTTCTCGAAATGCATACTAAAGCGATGCAGGTGACTATAGAAAGTGAAAGAAACGACAAGCTGTGCAGCTTAAATCAGCGGGCAACTAATTTTGAATGTTATGTTACCCGCAACTAATTGACTGGGCACTTAGCGTCGAAGTGATAAATTGCGTCCGCAATTTGAATGTAAAAACACGTTATTTAAAATTCAGATCTGTTAAACATTACTACATCTGTGAACTACAGGGAATCCATGATCAAATAACAAGTACCTGCTCAACCCTTTTGGCTACAAAGAGCGGCTGCATAAGAATCGGGGCATTCCACCTACCGCCCGCAGATGAGGAGTCGGGTAATAAAACCCTCGTGTGGCGCAAGCCGTTCGAATAAAAGTGGCATAACACTTTACCGAAATGTTGTTCTGGTACAGCAGCAGTGCATATAGGCTAAATTACACTTGTCACTTTTCACATCCGGCTAAGCAGTAAACAACCCTATACTTACGCAATTGGGAAAGCTATGTAAACGAAAACGGAAGCATCAGCATGTCATTCATCGATTTCAAGAATTTACTTCATAACCACTGGCGCTCCATGTCTAGCCTCGTCTAGGGTGCGGTAACTGTTAGTGTACTCCATATGTATATTTGTATATTTTGCTACATGTATGTATATATGTGTCTGATCGTTAGTTAATTTTGCTTAAATAAATAACTAGTTGTTGTTTTCGATAAAGTGTTCATTTCGTAATACATTGATTGTTATCATCGATACCCGTGGAACAGCAGCATGCAAAATATTTTTAAAAATTACATTCCAGGGGAAAAATAGTCAATACATGTATCCTGGTGGTGATAACTTACGGCTTTCAGCTTCCAGACATAGACATTAACATCTAGCAGATCATAAATTAAACGTAGCGTAAAGAGCAATGACACGTGCTATGCTTTAGGTCTCACTAAGAGACAGGACAACTAACAAATAAGAGAACGAAGTAGATTCGAAGATATTTCGGAAACTACGGCAACAGCGAAGTGGAAATGGGCCAGCCATTTAGCACGAATCAGGGTAGACAAAGATATTACTGAAATGGCGACTTAGAACGCATAGAATAAAGTGGGTAAACAGTGTATGAGATGGAAAGACGACATTGTAACTACAATAAGAAAAACGTGGATGAAAGGAGCACATGGTAGAGAAACATTTGAACAATTACTAGGAGCGAGTCCGTCAATGGACTGCACATGCAAAAAAGACAGAGAAGAGAGCGTGAACATTTTAAATATATATCTTTCGTATTGAACTAGTTTTTTATTTCACAATTTTTACGCCAACAAAGAACCATTTACTAAAAATTGTATACCGGGTGACAATGACATCAGGGTCATTCCTCCATCTCCGTTACTTATAAATGAATTTGAATGAAATTTAATACAAGCATACTACGCATAATTTCGGATTGACATACAAATATCATCAAAACGGCCGACTTCCGGTTTTACCCAAAATAATACTAACTTTAATTTTCTACACGGATCACTCTATATATTCTATGTTTTTTGCAATCTACGACTCAAATTGCATATAACAGTGTTACCGAATTCGCTTAGGTATTACAAAAAAATATTTGAAAAATTAATTAATTAATTGTTTTTCAATTTATATAAAGATAAAGTAGTGCATGATGCATATTGTTATATTGGTAATTAAATTTTCTAATGACAAAATGGCCATTAGTAGGCGCAATTAAAATAACGTGACTTTCTTAAAAACCGTATTTAGTACATTTTATTCTTTTATTAAGGGTTTGTTAGTGACCTTATTTAAAAATAGCTATTATTCTGAGTTGCTAGAGTCAATTAGAACAGATTTTCCAAGCCTAGGTAAAAAATCAAATTTGAAAAAGGTGTATGAAAAATGAAAATTTGGCGAGACTATTGTATGTACAGTCGTGTGCAAATAAATCTGGGACAATAGTTTTTTCAGATGTATGTTGAGTTGAGAATTGAAGAATATCTCCATAGATTTTCTGCTACCAGAAAGAGCTACATTCTCATTTACTTGTCAAAGTTTAATGTAACTCTTTCTGATAGCAGGAAATCCATGGAGATATGCTTCAAATCTTAACTCAATTTACATATGAAAAAACCATTGTCCCAGATTTATTTGCACACGACTGTACTTTGACTCGTAGATTCCGAAAAACATAAAATCCATTTAAAAATCAAAGTTGGTATCATTTCCGGTAAAACCGAAAATTTGCCATTTTGTCTATATTTATCTGTCAATCAGAAATCTTCATATACAATTTTTTACATTCGATTCATAAATAAAAAGATATAAGCATGGCCCTTGTCTCATTGTCACCCGGTATACGGTAAAATATGAACTATGGAATAAAATCTAGGGTCTAGGACATTTCGCCGTCGCCGTTTCGCCGTCGCCATTTCGCCGTCACCGTTTCGCCGTCGCTATTTCGCCGTCTGCCATTTCGCCGTCGCCACTTCGCCGCCGACCACTTCGCCGTCAACTTGAAAGCGAAACAAAGACCGTGCTGCCAAATAATTATATTTTAATTTATTTTTATACTTTAATGTAATGCAACCTTCACTTTATTTATTTGGACATTAATTTGCTTGCTTATAAACTATCAACTTTGTTAACTTACAATAATATACTTGTACTCCGTTGCCGGAAGAAAATGGATAATAAGTTTAATAATTTCTTAAACAGCAAGTATAGAGTAATATTTAAATTTTAAAGTAACATATATACAGGGTGGTTCAAATTTATTTCGGGAAACTTTAGGAATACACAGAACTCTTCAAAATAAAGCGGAAAACGTTAATCAACTTATATCGAAAAACGTATAATAAGCGAGATGTAAGACGTTGAAGTTGAGTTAAAAAATCTGGTGTGATACACTCACACAACTTCCTTTCACATTGATTTTTAATTTTTAAACATTTGTCAAAAATTTTCAAAAATTACAAATTCTACAAAAACGGTACAAAATAGAGCGTTAGTTAAAGAGACAAATTTTCTCTAAAAGTTTAAGCTGAATTCAAAAATGTAATAATATACCGGATGTGGGTGTTCTATTTAAAATAGGAGTTTAAATTAAAAAAATAGAAAAAAAACAAAAGAAATCCATTTCAGAAGTATTCAACTGGAAAATCACCTACCTCACATCAATACACAATAAAAATGCAATAAAAATGTAAAGTTTGAAAAAAGGGCAAATCACTAAAATCTTCATAACGGGCATAGGGAATTTTCTAAACCAAATCATTATAATGACCACCATGTGCATGATAAAAGGATTAGCAAAAAGTAACAAGTATGCTCATTACCATCAACAACTAATCATACGGTTTAATGCATATAAGAAGTGTAACTGTAATAACCTTTAACGTCCACCTAATGGGAAATAAATGTGAATAATATTTTAAAGCTAATAAAGATTTCCAACATGTATCATTTAAAACATGTAAAACTTTGATTCCATGTTTTGCTTAGATATAGATAAGTGAAAAAATGTTTTTTAAGTCGGAAATGTAAAATAGTCTACGGCGAAATGGCGACGGCGAAAAGGCAACGGCGAAACGGCGACGGCGAAATGGCGACGGCGAAATGGCGACGGCGAAACGGCGACGGCGAAACGGCGACGGCGAAATGGCGACGGCGAAACGGCGACGGCGAAACTTCCCATTCCGTAAAATCTATACTATCGAAAAAAAGTACTTTATGTAGGGGAAGGAGCCATTTACCGCACAAGTGCAGGAAGTGATTCGATATTGTGTTTCTCTATAATTGTTATAGTAACAATTCATTCTTTATAGTAAATTATTATAATTTGCATATCTATGAATATTTTACTCGCTCATGCTCATTCTGTAAAAATTTTCACGAACGGAAATAATAGTAGATTATATTATAAGTGAGAGAAATGCCTCATTATTTGCGAGTGAGAATTTTGAATCGCGAGTGCCCCAGGACGAGCGATACAATTTCTCACGAGCTTATAATGGCAATTCGCTCACATGTGATATACGACGTTTTATCTTACAGTAGTAATTCTTGTGCCTAAATAGTTTGCGCAGTCAGAATATGTCGCGAAATAAATTTATAATTAGTCGCCTGTGATTTGTAATATACGTTTGACAGTACTGAAATGTATTGGCAGTACTGAAGTGTATTGTCAGTCTATGTCAAATTCGAAGGTTGTAGGTTAGGTTTTGTTTGTTATTTTACCCAGACTGAGGCAAAACTTAACCTGAAAATTACGAATTTGACATAGCTTGACAGTGCTACCAACAATGCAGTAGTATAAATAATGAAAACTCACTTGTGAATAAAACCTCATTTTAGTCACTGCAAACAGTTGTATAATGTATGGTAATAGGCGCTACTGTAAGATAAAATAATATTTTACTGCTTCAAAATAGAAAGTAAAGTAAGAGTTTATTCCTATGGGATCTAAAGGCGCCATAAGAACAAAAAAATAGTACAGACATTACGAAGGTCCAAATGTTTGTTAAGTCAAAATTTTAAACAGCACCACATCCAGTGTTTTGTTGTTCTATGTCCGTAAATAGTACATGCCCTTCAGACCAACCACATAATTATATCTTATGTATTGTGCTTTATAACTAAGTACTACTTATCAACTACAATTTCACAATCTAAATGTCAAACAGAAATAATAAAAAAATTACATCAAAATTCGAAATAAATCACAAAGCTATTGAAGTCAGTTATTATTAATTAGTTTCTGCATTGAATTTTTTTGCAATAAAATTGTACTAGTTGGTGCAAAATGCCATAATTGTTTCCTTCGATTTCGCTTGGGAGACACTAGATATCCCAGGACTAAAACACCCACGTTACTCACTCGATGCAGAAATTACTATTTCGACAAAAATATTGGGATACATTTTACAGCTGTTATTAACTAGTTACTTTCAACTGCCATGCCGAGTGCGAGCCTTTCTTTACTACATCGAGCTTTGTATAAAGCTATCCCTCTGTTTGTGTCCTTTAAACATGACAAATTTCATTTGAAAACATCAACAAATCTTATATTTAAAAAGTAATACACCCTAGAGCTAGAATTTTCTGAAAAATTGGTTTCATTGAGCACTTTAAAACTTTATTACATCGATTACAAAGTTCTCGGCCTGAAAAACTACAACATTCTACAATGAATATGCTATTAAAGAGGTAATCGAGCATTAGTTTGCTTCCATAATGGCTTATTTTTTAACAAATGAATAGAGTAGCTTATTCACAACTTTATTACGCCTTTGCGTTTGCTTAAAAAACACATCAAGAAGCTAATGCTGGTGAATAATAGTCCTGGAAACAGGCACACTCAAATGCAGAAGAGAAACCGAGAAGTATCTGTCTCATTAAAGCTGATTTCTTCAATTAAAGGCAACAATAGACGAAGCAACATCCTTAAACCAGCACCCCGTTGAAGAGCAAATGGTTAATATCCACAAAGTAATCAGCAATACAGAGTTCCGGCCCTTCATTTAAAGTTAAGAATCTGTGTTTATTAAATAACGAGCTAAACGCTTTGCTTTTAAAATAGAGACACGTTCTGCTCGGAATGGGATCTTTCACATCACATAAAGGTGCAGCAGGATTTTGTTTTAAAAGTTACTGGAAAGTAGAATTTCAAGCTAGAGGGAAATGCGAGTACGTAGCTTAATTCGGAGTCTGCTCCGCATTAATTCGTCTTTATTTGAATGTAAATGAACGAATTATACTCAGATTTTGAATAAATGCATAGTAATAACCAGGGTGGGTCTTCGCTGAACAGTCTGTTCTTTCTTGGGCGAATTTTGTTAAGGCAATTTTATATTTCCGTGGTTTTAATTTAAATGCGACTGTAAAATTTCCTAAATGATAGCTGCAATCTTCTGTGTATATTTAAAGCCAAAAACAAACGTCTAAGTTTGTTAAAATGTATGCCCAATAAATTACTGTTCCATAGCCTAAAGTTTATCGCGAAAGTTTACTATCGATCTGCAGTTTTTGCAAAAACAAATTAGGGTAAAATTTGCTAACACTGTAACATCTGCTCCGATGTTATTACATTCAGTAGTCAACTCGCGCGTTTTATCAAAAACCAAGATTAATTATCCCCCAGTGAAGATCTTTAATTAAACTTTGATTTATTGGCATTCATTTTGAGCTTTCCTCCTGGCTATTTTTGAATGCTTGTTTTATCTCTCATTTCCCTTACACTAATTTCTCGCATTATTAAATTATGGTTAGTTTAATAAAAAAATAATTGAGTAGCTGTTAAGGGAAAGCGCTACCTGAACGCGATTTATGGCTATATTAATAAATTAAGTCGTTGTAGAAGAACGACAGGAACCCATTATCATCCAACCTTTTCATTTTCATAAGAGGTAGCGTACATTAATTTAAAGGTTGTATTTAGGAGATTGACATGCTTTATTAGATTTTTTCAGGGAGCAGTAAAAACTTCGGTGATTATCTTTTGTTGACTAAAATTTCATTTGCAAATTATGCATCAGTATTATGTTCTAACCATCAGCATCTTAAAAACCATTATGACTTTATATGAAAATTTAATATTTCACATTTCAATGTGAAATGCGAGGAAATAATGTACGACCCTCGTATGGCTGTTTAAGTACTCGCTGATGCTCGTCTCAAGCCAGCTATACTCGTTCAGTAAAACATCACATATCTAAACTAGTTCTGTAATTTACTATTGTCAGTACTAAAATGTATTTGCTGAATATCCATTTAACTAAGAAAGACAGCATCATACTGAGAAAAGATTTAGAAACTGGGTAACTAGGTACATACAGCTGTAAACAATTTCATTCTCCCAACAATACATGTTACTATGTGCAGCTGAAAATCCTCAACCGCTTTTGTAAAAAATGTATGGTCGCACTGTATATAACATATTGGAAATTAAATAACCTTTAGCAAAATAATAATAAAAAATAAATTTATAATTATAGTGCCACCATTGCTATTTTGTTCAACGAAGAAAGAATTTCTTTAATAAAAACCGAGTGAAGTAATCTAAACTGCTCGAAGCATTAAATAACATTTTAAATGCTGTCTAGGAGTTTGTCTGGTTAAATACTGGTTTACTTCAAGTAGGCACGTGATAGGTAAAACCTCCATTCACAACACTAAAATATTGCAAAGACAAGCATACTATATTCATACAGTTCACTTTTAATTGCTCCCGATAGTACCTACGTTGAAAACTTACACCACAATGGTGAAAATGAGTTTAAACATCAAATAGCAATGCGACATGTTAATATGCGTGTTGTTGGCTTAGATAATTCCAAGGCAATACCGATAATTTATTATTTTATTTTATTAATTTTACTTATTTTAATCCAAATTGTGAATTAATTGATTCATGTAAATCAGTTACGTGATCCGTAGTAGATGCAGCTGTTCATTGGCTAAATTTAACACTTCCAGAATAAAACGAAAAAATTGAATCAGAAGTTAAGATACGAACGGATATAGAACTAAAAACTATATACAAGGCAGAGCTGGGCAGTAATTAATTACTTTGTAATTAAATTACTAATGAAATTCCTTTTTGTTTATTTTTTTTTGGAACTGAATTACTTTTCAAAATGCGGTAATTGTAATTGGGAATTGCCATTTTTGTTAAAAAGTACTTGACAATTACTTTTGTGTAGTGAAATTACTCTAAAGTATTTAAATCGCTTTAGAAGTATTTGAATTACCTGTGGTAATTGAAATTACTCGAGGTATTTGAATTACTGTATCGTAATTCAATGATTGGATTACTGACCTCGATTGGTTGCTATACCTCCAGAATACAAATAATATGATAAGGTTTTATTAAATTACATATTAAATAAAAAGAAATATAATATTTCCGGCACAATATAACCTAATTTATGATTTCCTCTGACGAGCCGAATAACATCAACTTTTGTGCAATATTCGCATTTTGTACGACGCGTACCCGAGCAAAGAGTTCATTCGTTGTAATAGTGAAGCTAATATTTATTGTGTAAGACGCTAAAACTATATTTGCGGTAAGTACATTACAGATTACAATATCTGCAAGTGTAACAGGCGTTAAGTCCAGAAAATTACGTTTTTGAATGAGGAATTGAACTAAACAGCCAAAATCCGATAACAACATTTAAACAGCGCCCAACACATAAATAAAATGTACCTAATTGCAAAATTCCATGCCTGATAGACTTAAAAATGCAGTGTGGCGTATGGTACTAATACAATTTAAAAAAGCCGCATAAGTTTACCGCATTCTTGCATTGAACATTTTGTAAATTATTCATGGAATAGTGTTTTATAAAAATTCTTATAATTCCGCTCACCTCATCCAATATTACTACTTTACGTTATACAAGGTGCTGCGTTGACTGACGAAACATACAAAACCCCCATGCTAATTACGATGCATTCAAATATTGGCTTCTCTAATGATTTTACACAAAATTCCATTTAAGTTTTTAAAGAACAGTGATTAGTGACCCAATTTTTGTAATTTCAGATATTTTATTGCCATAAACTTAAAATCAATAGGTATTATTAAAGCTGTCGATACGATTTTGAAATTTGAAGTGAAAATATGAAAGCAACCCGAGAAATTTATTTATCGAGCATTTACAGTAATTTTATGAAATACGTATTTTTCCTCGTTTCTTATACGGTGTGGTAAAAATAAATTACATAAGGGTTGGCCGTGGAATATAAAAGTAATGTCAACAGCAAGCTTTAGAATTCATTAACTCTGATCACTGTTAATGTTATTCTATGTTTATATTATACGCTGGTATCGTGATTGAAAATTCTTGTCTCTAAAGCTTGCTGTCCACATTAGCTTTATTTTCCATTGCCAACTCTTATGCAGTTTCTTTTTGAACACATGCTATTAAGGTCTCTTGAATGTAAAAATGTTATGTGCTTGAGCAAATGGCTTTTGTTTTTGTATCTGATGTATTAATTCTTATTTCAATCAGCCGTTTTCAATTAGGTTTTTTAGTCACTTGTCAACTTTCAACAGTCCCTGATCAACACCAATTTGATATTTTGTTTTAAAATGTCAAAAGTTACCTAACACATTTTATAGCTATTTATATTACTAAGGAAGAAATTGTATAATTCCCTCCCGCGGATGTAGTTTAATTCGCCAGCGTTAGCGAGAACAGTACCTTAGAATGGGGCGAATAGGTTCGCTGAGGTGAATAGAATCAAAAAGTGGGAATTTGTCAGTTAAAATCACAAAACCTTAATATCGTAATCAAAACTTTTCTATTTGAGTTTAATTGGTTGCCTAACTCTTGATCTCATAAAGGTTGGTAATATTTTATCATCCAGCAGTTGGTAGCACTGAAAATCACGACTTAACCTAAAGTGCTGACAGTCAGCTGTTTTTATTAGTGCGTAAACTTTGTTTGTAACTACGAACTTGAGTAGCATATATTTAGGGCAGTTGGCTCCAACAGGTTAGTAACTAAGGCATACAAAATGATTTAAATTTATTTGTAAGCAAAAAAATAGAAAAATATTTTTAATTCGTTGCACGTGTTTCAGTTATCAGGGTCAATAGGATCAAGAGCTGGGGTCAATAGGATCAATGTCTGCGTAAAAATGCTTAGAGAATACAAACCTAACGTAGGAGGAAAACGTTACAAGAAACCTGATCCAAACATAATTAAAGGGGCTAAAAATGATGTTAATAACGGGTATAGTATACGACAAGCCGCGAAAAAACACAATATTGCTTATACAGTGCTGCAAAGACACCTCAAAAATGTAGATGTTAAAAAACAAGGTGGTCAAACAGTGTTAACTAAAGCCCAAAGGAAAAGTATTGCAGAAAAAATACTTACATGCAGCGATACCTATGGTTTACGATTGGTTATCCAACAATATTTAAATACAGCTGGTAGGGTGGTGCTCCGTTTTAAGGACCATCTTCCGGGTAAAGAGTTCATATATAGCTTTTTGAAACTACATTCAAATATGCTGTCGGAGAGAATGTGCCAAAATATAAAACGAGCCCGTGCTATATTTTCGGGAAGCCCCTAACAGGCAACAGAAAATGTCACTTTCGTATAAAGGGGTAAAAAAAGTATTTCGAAGTAAGCCAACAAAAAATTCTCAAGTTGCGCCAATTGGATCACCATGTAGTGTTCTTTACAAAATCTAAATAGAATTTTGCTGTCACACAATTAAGAAATCCAATGCTGCACCCTGTATACTTAGGTAAGTTACATATTTTCGTCATTCAGCCTCATGTTAGGCGTATTTAATAGTAGATTGTTTTAAAAGTTTACATGAACATGGAAAAACAACTTTTTATTACATATTTAGTGTGCTATTTTTTCTAATACGATTACAAAATCTACCCAAAATGAAATTCGACATTTCTTCATACTCGAAATTTTTTTAAATCGGCAGTGAGGAACATAGAAATCGTCATTAAAATACGAGAAATCGACAGTGAAGTAATCATTGTTTTATGACTTTTTGTAGGCGGCTGGGCGATAGGTAAACGTCAACCGATGTCAACATAACCTACAAAAGTTGGTTAAAATGTTGTAATTTCGCGATTTCTCGATTTTTAAAAACAATATACTCCTTGGCACTGGAAGTTCCTTTTTATCCCTCATGTGTTTTATTTGCTTTGGCCCTACTGGCCTAGGCAACTAAACCCACATTCGTTATAAAAAGTTCAACTTCAGTGATGTGGAAATTAATATAAAAATAAAAAAAATTAAATTGAATTTCTAAGTCCCTATGCCTTCTTACTGAAGGGACTTTATACTAAGGTATATTCGGTTTAATCGGTTTATTATAACCTAAGAAAGCTATGACCAATCGGTGGCCCATTCTTTTTGGGACACCCTGTATAATTGTTATCCTTGATTTTATTTATTTACTTACATCTTACATCAAAACAAATTAAAATTTTGGTTTTGGTAAACGGTGCATGTATCGTAGCTACAAGATTTAATTATCAAAAAAAACCTTGAAAAGTGATAAATTACTAAATACAACTATAGTTCATTCAAATTCAAGATAGAGCAAAGTCTGCAACCCAAGTTACAAATATCAGCAGTCAGTTGATTACTAATTTGATTTTACTTCGACACGAAGTGTACGAAGTATTGAAATTCCCTCATATCAAAAACCACTCTGAGTCAAATATCTCTAAAATTCAAGCCAACCGACTAATGAACCCACTATATCAAATCTCCGTCTCGGCGGTGCGGATCTTTTGGTGAAGATCCCAGCCCACTAGATCAATGCCCCGTATTGGGGGGTGCCTAAACGTGCTGTGCGGGGATGTATGTTCGTATGTGTACACGATTCCGGTCCCCAGGAACCTTCCTGAAGTCTTGGATCGTTTTCATACGATAGGTCCTCCGAAAATAAAGGCAACATCAACTTTTGAGCTATGGTCGTCGGCAAAACAATTTTTATTTATTTATTTATTTTTTTTTTTTGATAAATAACTGGTTCATAGCATTTCATTGTATTAGCGAAACGGAGTGATGCTGAGTATCGAAGTATTCTTGGATAGCACGGAAGAGTGCTTTTCTTGGGTGGGGGGTAGCGTATATTTATTAAAATGTAGATTATGGGATGTAAATACGAAGTATAATATAGAGGTTATAGTTTTTGTCAAATTTTTGAAGCTTGAAATTGGAAAAATGTGAGACATCTACTTAAAAGAAATCTGCTGAATGTGATCTGAGAATAAATTTACACACTAAAAAATGTCGCAAATGACGTCATTAAAGCTAAGATACATATTAAAAACATGACACATTGATTATGACAGTCATATAGTCAGCAACAAGGCCGTATCTCTCTGATCTAAATTTAATAAAATCATATTAGTAATCAACTTACTGCTGATATTTGTAACTTGGTTGCAGGTTTTGCTCTATCTTGAATCTGAATGAACTATACCTATATGACAATAATTTCTATTGAAAGTAATTGAAAACGTAATTGATGTTGTACAATTATAATTACTAAGTAATTTGGTAATTTAATTACTATTTCATATGAATCATTGAAATCTCTTTTAATTCAATTACTTCATTGGACGGGAATTCGTAATTAGTAATTAATTACTTTTTTAAAGTAATTTGCCCAGATCTGATACAAGGTGTCTCACTTCGATTGCACAAGCGTGTTCTAGAGTCCAAAAAATTTCATTCTCAAAAAGGCTTAATAAACATGTCCGCAGATGTATGGTCCAAGATAATCACATATTTAGTTTAAAATTTATGCTGGTATTCAATAAAAGCTATTGTGTTTTTAAAACAAAAAACTAACTGCATTTAAGTTATTAGATAAGTGTTAAAAAATCAGTATGCCGGAGTTGTCAAAGAGTCTAGAAATCATCATATTTACTTCAGTTTATTGTTTCGATTGCTTCTTTTGACAAGGAACTCCCATACAATAATTGAAAGTGGCCATAAATTTCTCTATGAACGTCTTGGTTGGGGTTATCGGAGACCAATTATTAGGCCCATATTTTCGTTCAAATATCTTGAGTGCCTTCAAAATAAAGTACAAATTATTGTTGATCCTGCGCCTTTAGATTCTAGCAAAGCTTTTATTTTATGCATGATGGAGCAACTGTGCATTTTTCGAGAGACGTTAGAAATTATTCCAATGAAGTTTTTGGGAACAACTGGATTGGCCGGGGCGGTCCTGTACTTTGATCTGCTCAATGACCAGATTTGAACCTCCTTGATTGTTGTATATGGAGTTACTTAAAGAGTTCAGTTTATTCAGAACCTATTCACAACTTGAAGAATTCGTGAGTGCATTCACATTAATGGTGAGCATATTGAAAAGTTGGTATAAACAAAAAAAAAATTATTTTTAATAGGTATGCGTAATCTTATCTTAAGCAATATTTGTGATTATCTTGTAAACCATACATCTACCGACATGCGTTTATTAGGAATTTTTAATACCTTCGACTTTAGAACACGCTGGTACGGTACGGTGCAATCGATGCGAGACATTCTGTATACAACAAATTTATCAAAGATCAAAGGGGCACCATAAATCGGTTTTTATACTTCAAAACTTATCTGAGGAAAAAATGGATAGTTATAAATTACGACATGGTATTTTATAAATTTTATTTGAAAAGAAAAAAATACCAAGTCACTGTTTTTATATTCTGCGGAAATACCCCAACTAGTGCAGCTTGCTTTAAAAATATAATTTACGTAACAGGTTGATATTTTGTGAGGATTGGCTGATTTTCCGTTGCTCATTCCCTGAAAGTCAAATCGCCGTCTACCCGATTCTATCCGATTTTCCGTCGGTCCAATTCGCTGTAGCGAAAAACCATATTTTTAAAATGCTTAAATTTTAAAGAAATCATTTGTAATTATATAACTGTTGAATTTTAATGACCATAACATATCTATGTTGCGTTTCAATCCTTTTGGAAGTCTTTAATATTATTACATTGTTGTTGGAAGAATTTCTGGAACCTATTATATTGAACATTAGTGATAATTATAATTGCACCATTGTAAAAGGATCAACTCTAACGAGCGTATTAATGATAAAATGAAAAAATGTTTAATTATTTTTTAATATTTTATTTACATTGAGCTGAGAGTACTTCTGTCATTTAAAGTTTTATACGCTGACGGCGAATGTTCTCATGGCGAATTGTACCTACGACGGATCGGCGATGACGAATCGGCGACGAACAATCGGCGACGGCGAGTTGTCCTAGACCCACATTTTATAGTTCGAAGAAACTGATACACGTCTACTACTATACCTTTTCAACTTCAAATTGGGACTAATCAATTTCAAAATGGGAATAAACAACTTCAAAATGAAATAAACCATTTCAATTTGAGAATAAACAACTTCAAATTGGGACTAATCAACTTCAAATTGACAAAAGCTTTTTGTTAACGCAGTCTTCGGAAAATGACAATTACATGGTTGTGACAGGACTGAACACTAGCAACAACTAACAATAATTAGTTCCGTCCTGTCAAAACCATGTAATTGTCCTTTTCCAAAGACTACCGTCAACAAAAAGCTTTTCTCAATTTGAAGTTGTTTATTCTCAAATTGAAATAGTTTATTTCATTTTTAAATTTTTATTCCCATTCTGAAATTGATTAGTCTGAATTTGAAGTTGAAAAGGTATAGTTGCCATAATGTTAAATAGAAGATGTAGACTGGGATATCTATGAAGATGAGGGAGAAGAAGTAACGTTTTTTAATGTATTTATGTCATACAGGTACTAAGTACTTTGTTTTTTTCAACATTTTCAAAATGTGCATTTATTTCTGAGTTTTCAGCAAAGTATGTATATCTTCATTGTATACATAAAAGGTTAAAAGCCGTAAGGTAGTGCACGACATTTAGCGTATATGTGTAGATAATTATGCATTTTAGACTATGTAAACTATTTGGCAATCACTTGTCACTAGTCACTGCCAGCTATACGAGTATACGAGTCGCATTATAAATTTAAATGTTTGTTGCTATTATTCCGAGAATGAAAAAGTTGTAGCTATAATGAGACATTTTTCCCTTAGATAATATTTCAGACACCTTTACATAAGAAATACATCATGTAATTTGAAATATCAAGCCCTGTGTGCGGTAGTTTTATACTTAGAAGGGGAGCAATCAAAAATTTTAAATATAGGTGAAATCGATGTTTGTAAAACTCCAACAAACAAGTGAAAAATAATCTAGTCATATTATTTACAAATACTAGTAGCAGTAGAAGCACTAGCTGAAAGCCAATGTAATTAATTCATAATTGCATTATAACCTTCAGGGTTATACCACTCTTAACAAGCGATTACTTGTTCATCGCGTTTTATGGAAATTTATTTTTCCCAAAATAATAAATTTGTTAGTGTAGCTCATTACTCGGAAAAAATTGTGAATAATAAAAGTTCACAAAGTAGTTACTTCCAAGCGAGATTCTATTGTTGATTAAAAATATATACAGCTTCGCTGGATTAAAATAATTTTGAAGAACACGTTAAAGTAACAGATTGAATCGATCCATGTTTCGTAATAGTAATTTACGATACAAGTGCGTAAAGCTACTCTTTAGTCACGAGTGGGGTAGAGTTAAAACGCGAGTGACTAAAGAGCTTTACGCATGTGTATCGTACAATTTTTTATCTACGATAGAATCTAGAAAACACGATAAATATTAAAAAAAAAATGTAAATTAGGATTAGCAGCAACCGGTCATAATTTTGCGTGTTTTAAAAATTTTAAAACACGTTGCTACTGACAACGTGCCTAATGAAATCTTTTAAACACGTTACTACTGACGACGTAAACTAATGAAAACATGTTATTAAACAGTCGTTTTACAAACTAAAAACTGCCAACTAAAAGGCAATTTTACACACTGTCGTAGATAAAGAAAATTAAAAGTGATCATCAAATTAACCTCCTATCATCCATTATTGTATATTAAATAACTATAGCTAAAATAATTCCTGAATCATTGTTACTATTTGGCATTCTCTAAAGCTGGGAATGCTTTTTTTAATTGCAATAATTTGATTAGCCATTTTTCGTTTGGCTACAAAAGCATTAGCTCGAAATAAAGGAAGCTTTTAACGGCAATATGGAAATTGCGAGTTCCTGCAAAATTTATGGTTACATCTTCTTTTCCGGAGCAATGTATTACAAGCTATATTTCAGAGTGTTTGCATTTGGGATTAAATAAAAGGATCATCCCTTCTCAGGCACGATAAAAATGCTCGTTCGCCAGTACCGCAGCTGGCAGTTTGAAGAAAAATCTATATTCCTAGAAATACAATTTTCTGATTTGTTTCGATTAACAACAAACTTGAAGTGCTTCTAAGGCTGAAGAAGTTTGCATTTCCTTTTTATTTAAGGGGCATTTTAGAGAGTATTTCAAAAAGCGTGGCGATTTCAAGACGTCGCGTCGTTAAGAAAAATCAGTTTGATAAACTTTAGTGTTTTATTTGCAAACTTCATTCTTTAAAATTATTCCAAGTATAACAAGACTAAATACTAAACACAATTTTCCATTTGCAACAGAGTTTAGGTTTTTACATAGCCAACTAATAACTGGTTCTATTTCTAATACAAAAAATAATTCAAAGCTTTCACTTCGAAATTGGTTCATATAGTTCTAGAAAAGTTTTCATGGAGTAAATATATTTTCAAGAAGGGATTTTGAACAACAAACTTCAAGTAGGTATTGGTTAAAAGTCACAGAGAATAAGAAACAATATGATGCTACCGTCATATGATCAAAGCCCTATTGGAAATTGGTCAAGCTAAACGAGCTCCAAGCCCACCATTATTACATCTCTTCCGAAAGTTGACTCTCTATAAAGGTTTTCTTCAGCGTTTTTAATTTTTTAAAACTTTGCCATGTCTGGGAATCGAACTCGCGAACCCTTTGATCAGTATTCAGGATGTTTAATCACTAAGCCACTTAGCCTGACTTTTTTACAGTTTTGTGGTTATAAGAACATAATACACGTGTATTCTATTTTGGCATTATAAGCTTATTTATTGGTCCTTGGTAATATGGCGTTTCTATAAAGTTGGCAAGCAGTATAAAAGACACCAATAATATACTGTTATGATACAAGCTTAAATGTTTATTGGAATCAAATTTGTTAAAATTTGGAAATTACAGTGGGTTGGAGACAGTTTGGATTTATTCGGGGATAAGGCAGATATTTGTTTGGAATATAGCTATTTGAAAAGAACAGGTGGATTTGAAAATAATATAAAATTAATAAAACACAGTTTGGAAATGAATGACAAATGCTACTTTTGAAATAATATAAAATGTTAGTAGGTTTAACTCAAATAATTAAGACTAGAAGGAATAAATAGGGAAAATAAGGTAGTTCAGAAATTTGTTTCGATTATTACAAAATAACAAACTGAAAAATGTAGAAAACGAATTTTGGTCAAATTAAAAGTATGGAATATAACCCTGTTTTATTAATGTAATGTTTGGGATAAGAAAATAGGGTGAAAAGACAAAATCTACGAGGTGAAATGAAATGTAATTTAATTACATTTGACATGTAACATAAATCAAATGGAATTACGTCAAGTTATTTGTTGTTGAGTGGAGCTTCCAAAAGAGTACCTTCGGAGAGCGGAGGTGCATTCCAGGAAGTAGTTTGCTGTAGTAGGTGAATGTCCAGGTTTGCTCTTGCTGACAGCTGTCAAGAATTTAGAGTTTGGTGATATTGGATGATTGAGGCATGATCTATCTGTGAGCACTACATTGCAGCAAGGTGCTTAAAAAGGGTCAAGTTTCAGATCAAAAGTAGGTTGCTGTCTTGAACGTTGTCTAAAGAAAAGTACAAGGTGTCTGATTTCTTATCAAATCCTAACTAGAAAATAAATAAAGACAATAAGAAGGTGAAATTAATTAAGAAATAATTACTTACTGTGTTTTTTAATATTATTGTATACCATTCAAAAGATTGGGAATTTGTCATTAGGATTTTAAAACTGTTTTGACATTTGGTTGACATAAATTGTGACTTATGATGCTAATAAAATTTGAAGTATTAGAAATAGTATATTATTATATGAGCGATTATGACAGCCATTATTCACGAAGATGACATTTGCGCCACAAGCCGAAGGCGCGTGGCGCAAGTCATCTGAGTGAATAATGGCCATAATCGCGAATATAATACGATATTTTATCTACTCCTATGCAATAGGAGCCTTGTGTTCATATTTCAAAATTATGACATTTGTTACAGCTGTGTCATTTAATAATAAGAATGAATTTTGTGATTGGCTACAACCTATTGAATAATGAAAAGAGAATTTTCTGATTGGTTGCAATTTGCAAACTATTGAATAATGAAAATAGAATTTTATGATTGGCTGCAAACCGTGAATTATGAATCATAATTCATGGCCATTGTGCTGTAGGAGTAGATAAATACATTTTTCAGAAACAATTAACTAGATAAAAGAGTTCACCCCTGTTGAGTTTTCAGGAGCTATTTTATTATTGACATTATAATACAAAATAGGGGAATTGGTAATTAAAAAACCAAAAATTCACAGTGCCAGCACAACGATGACGTATAATAGTGTTCAAAATACTGAATCTTTGACTATTGTCCATTTCGGGAATCAAAATCATATATAGCGCTTTGCGTCGAGCTTTAAACATTCCCTCGTGCCATAATCTATTGATTGTGCCCTTAATACGTAAAAAGCTATTATTATTTTCGAATAGTAAATTCATGTTAGAAAGACAAATAAATAAAGGTAGCAGAGTTGAAAGTCTTGCATAATGGAATTTAGCTTTTTCCAATTTGTCTATGTAAAGGTATTATTTGCAGATAATTTTAGTTGTCAGCTAAAATGAAGAATAATGCTAGTATCAACATTATGTAACTATTATGATATGAAAAATGTTTCATTCAATAACTGGCTTTCGCCATTATACCACTCGGGCCCCTTAAAATTCAATTATAATTCGGGAAACAATTAAGTAAACAGAATAATTTCAAATGAAAACTAAATAAAACTAGCATACATTATATAAAATGTTCAACTTGAGACTCATTCTGTTTTCAGAGAGTCTTTTTATTATTGCTTTTTATGTTTTTGTAAAGTTATCTGGTGGAAGTCTCATACTACAAGATATTGGGAATATTCTAACTATGTTTTATAAAAATGGAATTATTAAAGAAGTAATTAATTTATAATGCTCAATTCACATTTATAATTTTAGACACTTTTTGAGATTGTTTATTTTGTATAAACGTTAATTTTAAGAATAAAGTTGACTTGGGTATAATAAAAAATTATTAAGTAAACTATACTTTTTCAGTATATCTGAACGTATTATTAGGGTGTTTAGATTTCTAAAATAAATAAACTATTGAAAACGGATGCCAAATTTAGGTGAATTGGAAATTATTGTAGTTCAATGATATTCTTAAGTATACTACAGAAGCAATAATTGAGGTTATCGAGAAACAAGAATTATTTAATCGCATTCAATAACTAAGTGAAGATTATTTCAATAGATGCTGGCCGCTATTGGATACAAAAATCCTATACCCAAAACTTGAAAAGTTAAACGTTTGAACAGACATTATAAGAAGCAAGGTCTCACAGATCAATATTTTGAGTTACTACAGTTTCCGTTCTTCACGGCTTTGGTAGATTTACTTCCAAATGATGAAGATATCGAACAATATATAGCCAAAAACTTGGTTCGCACAAGATGGAGCACCACCACACTTTGGAAAACTATTAGGTAATGCCTAAATCAAATCTCCACCAACAGATGGATAGGGCGAAGAAACAGTATTGAGTTACCGTCGAGGTCTCCAGATCTGACATGTCTGAAATTATTTGTATGGCAAGGTGTGCCTGGTTAACAGGCTATAAGATCTTGAAGTCTTCAAAATAAAATCAGGAAAGTTTGAGCTATATCACCAAAGTTTATTTAGAAAGCAGTTGCAGCATTTACTACAGAATAGGGTATTGTCAAATTGAATATGACTTTATTTTACACATTTTCCTAGCTCTTCGTAAAATAAATTTATAATTGATTGTTCTATTTGTTTCAATGACACATATAAAAAATTAGAGACCTATTCATCTACAGCCGTACTAGTATACACTGTTGAATAAAATTATGGAAAACTGATTTTGAAGCTAAAGACAGAGAAGAGCCAGGAGATATCATGAATAAATTATTCAAATAATCAAAATTGCTTTGATTAACATAAGGAAAAACAAACATTAACATCAAAATCGATGGGGAAGAAATAGAACAGGTCAAGTCATATACAGTGTGTCCCAGAATTGATGTTACAAGAGGTGAGATGTACTAAAAATTTTTGAATTTTATTTTAAGGTTTTGCGATTCGGTCCTGCTTGTTTGAAAATAATTTTAAGAATATTTTCATTTTTGAAAAACATGTAGGCCTTGACAGGGAAGCGAAAACTATTTTATTTTCAGGTAAACTACCCTTTTTGTTTATGATACGGCAAAACTCCATTAAGAAAAGTTGTTCATAATAATAAATTATGGCCCTATACAAAATTTCAGAAAGATTTGTCGAATTAGTAAAAACCGTTATTTTTTAAATAATTTTATTTTATTTTCAGGTAAACTACCATTTTTGTTCATGATGCGGCAAAATTATATGAAAAAAAGTTGTTCAGAATAAAAAATTATGGCCCTATACAAAATTTCAGAAAGATCTGTCCACTTAGATTTAACCGTCATTTTTAATAAATGTAATTTGTTTAAGTAATCTAAAAAATAACATTTTAATCTAAGTCGACAAATCTCTCTGAAATTTTGTATAGGGTCATAATTTCTCATTATAAACAACTTTTATTAATAAAATTTTACCGTATCGTGAACAAAAAGGGTAGTTTACCTGAAAATAACATACAATTATCTAAAAAATACCGTTTTTTTATAAGTCGACAGATCTTTCTGAAATTTTGTATAGAGCCATAATTTCTCATTCTAAACAATTTTTTTTAAATAAAATTTTGCCGTATCATGAACAGAAAGGGTAGTTTACCTGAAAATAAAATAGTTTTCGCTTTCCTGTCAGGGCCTACTTGTTTTTCAAAAACTGAAAATATTCTTAAAATTCTTTTCAAACCAAGCAGGACCAAATCCTAGAACCCTAAAATAAAATTGAAAAATTTTTAGACCATCTCACCTCTTGTAACATCAATCCTGGACACACTGTATAACTAGGTCACACAATAAAAATTGGAAAATAACACCAAGAAGCCGAAGTAAGTCCATAAATACGTTACATTAGCATCATTAATAAACCCGCGTGAAATAACAGATACAAGGAGAAAAGCAAGTTGGAAATCACATTGAGAGATAGGAACCATAAGAAATGACCACGAGAAAAAACTGGGATAGCAAATGAAGCAAAAAAATAGCAAGACTAAAATGGAGCTGGGAGTTACATGCACCTGCTTATCAAGAACACGACGCCACGCTGATAAGGCACATCCCAGCTCATCGTTATCTCTTTGCCACATTGCGAATTATGTAAAATGTTATATTCATTCTTTGCTTGTTTGTAACAGAGTTAAGACGGTTTTTGCTTTTACCTGTAATTACGAAATAAAGTTTATTTTTAAAAAGCTGTTTTTCCGATTTAATCATTTAACTGGCGCAGTCGGTAGGATAGTGCGCGGTTGTGGAAAATCTCTTTCGCATCGTGTCGGAAAATTAGAGACTTTTCGCGACTTTGGAGTTTCAACCCCTTCAGCGTAGATCCTGAACCATTCCTTTGAGGACATCGGGAACAGCATCTCTGTGAGCAGCAAAGGATCGGAAAAGGAACACAAAGGTCTACAAACCAAGTAGGTGCCAAATTCCTTTTTGCCTTTCCCAGACCCTCTGTTTAAGGACTTTGGGGAAGATAGGGTAGTGTGCAGTCTATTGCAGACCATTTAGTATTTAAGAGGATATTTTTGAATAAAACATTTGATTAATATTTAACAAATAAGAAATAATTATAATTAGTATCGATAAAATATTCTTTATGATTGAAATTGACGAGCTGTTGGATCAGTTAAATAACCTTACGTTTCAAGAAAATCCAACAAGTTCTGACATTGTTCAAATTGAGGCAGGTTATTCTAATAGTGAGAATAATACAGCATTAAATATGACGAATACTAATGAAACTAATCAACCAAACCAACCGGCTCAAGTGAACTGGAATCTTTTTAAGTCTAAAATAGAAATTATTAAACCATTTGATGGCGACAGTGATACTTTGAATAAATTTATCACTCGCTGCGAAAGTTTAATTGCAACTTATAGTAAATTTAAAGACCCAGAGCTTGATCAACACATTTTCGAATGCATCCAAGAAAAGTTAATTGGTAGGGCAGAAGCTATGGTAGGTAATAGAGTAGAATTGAATACCTGGTCGAGTTTAAAAGAGGCTTTAGTGCAGTGTTTTTCGGACCGTAGGGATTTGAATTGCTTAGTGCAGGAATTAACCAGAAATAGGCCGTATAAAGGTGAACATTTACTAAATTTCGGTAGCCGTCTCCAATTACTAAGAAGCAACGTTGCACAAAGAACAAGCAACGATGTTAAACTTAGTGAATCAGAAAAATTATGTCGAATCAATCATTATGATAAAATTGCACTTGATACGTTTATTGCAGGTTGCACTGGTATTTTAAAAAATAACATGCATTTAAAAAAGCCAGCTTCTTTAGAAGATGCCATGGCATACGTTAATGAATTTGAGAATTTTGAAAGACTTCACGGTAGTTTAAGCGATAACAGTAAACAAAACTTCAAAATTAATTTTGGCAGTAATAGAAATATGTACCCAACGAACATTCAAAACAATGCTTCATACTCTCAACCCAATGGGCTTCAATCGCACTTTAATGTCCCTCAAAATTTGCAAAACCAAAATTTCTCAGTAAAGCCAGTATGGACCAATCAGCCTATAAATATCCAACCCAAACAACAACCTCCTAGAAGATATCCCACTAATCGGGAAGTTTTTGGTCCACCTCGTAATGTGTTTAGACCAAACCAAATTCCAACAAACCAATTGCCTAAACCGGAGCCCATGTCAACGACATCGAGACATCCAACAACGTTTTCGAAAAGATCCCCTACGCAACAATTTAATAAACCGCAGTTTTCTAATCAAAACTCTCAAAACAATTTTCAAAATTTTCATAGACACCCTAACCAACAAAGACCAAACTTTGTTTTCGAAGAATTACACTCAAATGAATGCGATAGCGAGAATGTAGATTCTTGCAATGTTTTTGACTCAGAAACTTTTAATTATGATGAGACACAAAATTACCCTTTAGAGGATCGGTACCAAATTTGCGAAAACGATTACAATAATGTACAATACTACGGAACTAACATTGAATCGGATACCAATGGAACTGAAAATTTTCTCTTGGACTGCCGAACACAAAAATCAAACCTAGCAGAAATAAATATCTCCTCCCATAATGCGTTACCTTACGTAGAAATTGAAAACCCAAAATTAAAATTACTGATTGATACAGGTAGTTCTAGATCAATTATTAAACCATCTGTAGTAGAATATTTTTATCCGCAAACAATTTATCACGCTAATACCGTAATAAAAACAGCTATTGGGAGCAAAAATGTTAAATATCAGGCAATGATACCAGCATTTTCGGAATTCCATAGCGACCACGAAATTGATTTCATTTTATTTGATTTTCACGATTACTTCGATGGAGTAATAGGCTTAGAAGATCTTATTCGAATGAATCTTAATATTGATTTAGTTAACAAAAAATTAATAGGGCCGCATGTGCAAATTCCGTTTAAATTTCGACAACCCGTTGATGTTAATTTTTCGTTTTCGGTAAATCCCGAGGAGAAATTGATTAAGAATCTCCCCGTTACTGTGTATAATGGAGATATTTTAGTTAACGAACGCAATATTGATAAACTTTTCAATCCACCAGATTTTGATTTTAACCCTTTAGAAACTTCTTCTACTGACCATAATCTAGGAGATATCGATCAAGTAATCCAAGAAGCACTAAACGAAAACCAACCAATTCCATATTTGGATAATGATACTATTTCCGAAATACTGGAATCATTAGGTGAAAATCATCCAAAAGTTAACGTAATTTCTGATATCCAAATTAAACCCCCTGTAACAACACAGCAAAACGACGAAACTGATCTAGAAACAGTACATACATCTCAAGAAAACCCCATTTGTACTATACCCATAACAGAACGGTCTTTAAACACATATAAAAATCAATTGTTTATAACAAACGGCGACATCGATTCAGTACAATGTCGAAAAAAGGTAATTTTTGAAAATTCAAGGTTCTACATAACGTTGCCGAAAATTAACGTCAAATATCACGTTATGCAACTTCTTAAAGAGTACATAGATCCAAAGCAAATATATGCCGCTTACTTTCAGCATTCCTCATTACCCAAAATTTTTGCTCTAACCGTTCAAGAAATATTTAAAAACTCGTCTTTTAAGCTTATTCAATGTACTAAATTTCTTACAGACGTAGAAACGTTAGAAGAACAAAAACAAAAACTTGAATACTATCATATTAGCAAATCCTGTCATAGAGGAATAAACGAAATGAAAATGTCTTTAACTTCAAGATATTATTGGCCGAAAATGGCACAAGATATCGAATATTATGTTAACAACTGTGAAACATGTTTAAAAAATAAATACGACCGAAATCCTCCAGTAATTAAATTCAATCTTACTCCAACAACTTCAAAACCCTTCGAACACATTCATGTAGACACATTTAAAATAGCTAACGAAAGTTATTTGACTATTATCGACGCATTTTCACGCTACGGTCAAGCGTACCAATTGGATTCTGTCACAGGCATAGCAGTAGTGGAAAATCTTTTAAATTTCATCTCACACCACGGTTTACCTCAAAAAATAACGACTGACTGTGGTACCGAATTTAAGAATCAAGATCTAGAAAATTTCTGTAAATTGCATCGTATAGAACTCCACTACACAACTCCAAAAAACAGTAATTCAAACTCCCCAGTGGAGCGATTTCATTCCACTCTAATTGAACATTTTCGTTGTTTAAAAGAAGATCACAAAAATCTCAATTCAAACCAGCTTATGAAGCGAGCTATATTAGGTTACAATAATGCAATTCACAGTGTCACAAAATTCACCCCGTTCGAAGTTATAAAAGGTCACATCAATAATACCAATCCCTTTGATTTAAATGATCATGTTATTGTATCAGACTACATTCAGGACCATAAAGAAACATCCAACAAATTATATGAAAAAATCAAAGACGCTAATGAAAATGCCAAAGAAAATATTATTTCCAAACACAATGAAAATCGAAATGCTCCTCCAAATTTCGCAAATCAAAAAGTTGCATATTTGAAAACAAAATTTCGAGATAAAAAGTTACCAAAATTTAAAAAGGCTAAAATACTAGAAGAAACTGACATTAAGTTAATCACGGACAAAGGAACATACCATAAAAATATTGCTAGAAAACCTAAAATTAATTCCTTGTTACAGGAACCTAAGCGAAATGAGGCTACTAACCTTATTCCTGGTCCTTCAAATATTACGAGTACGTAGTATAGATGAGGATATTAAAATCAAAACAATTGACAACCCTATACTTCCTATACAGTTAGGAAATGCTAGATTAGTTTATAGTAAGCACACATTTTTGCATTACTTAGATTTAAACGTAATTATTAATCAGTTAAATAACTTAAAGAAACAATTTTTCGTAGTTAGAGATAGTATAAGCAAAGTAAATATTACAAACCCTATATCCTATCACGGCTTAGCCGAAGGCATGTTACTCAGATCAGAATATTTAATTCAAACAACTCAACAGAAATTCGAAAATCTGCACCCTCATATTCGAAATAAAAGAGGCGCAATTAATGGCATAGGCAAAATTAATAAGTGGCTTTTTGGCAATCTTGATGCAGACGACGAAAAACGTTATGATCACGCTATTAATGTACTAGAACAAAATCAGAAGGACTTAACGCATGAAATAAATTTACAAATTTCTTTATCCAAAAAACTAATTGCCAACTACAATAAAACAATAATAATATTAAATAAAAATCAAGAAAAACTTGAAAATGACTTAAAAACTTTCCAGGCAGCAGTTCAGAATACTATTAATGACCTCAGTACTTACATTACTTTTCAAGGCACAATCTCTCAATTGAATTTAGACTGTCAAATTTTAGTAACTTTCATAGACAATATAGAAAATGCTATAGTATTCTCGAAATTGAATACCCTGCATAACTCAATAATATCAAGTTATGAACTCCGAGAGATGCTCAATTACTTAGAAAAAATATACAGTAAAACAGAAATTCCGAAATTCAAAAATCTCCTCGCGTACTACCAATTTTTGGGAAAGCAAGTAACTTTTGTAAACTCTAAATTAGTTTTTGCTATACACGTCCCTATAATAAGAACCGAAGTCCTGGACTTCTACCGTCTTTATCCAATTATCCAAACCCACCAAATTATTATTCCAAAACACCGATATTTGGCACTGAAAAACTCCAAGGCCCAGTTCGAGAAAGAAGAATGCCCGGTACTGGAAGAAACATTTTATTGCACCGAAAACTTCATTGTGGAAGACAACTGCACCCTTAGGCTTCTCGAAGGCAATCCAGCAAAAAACTGTCACGCCCTCGAAATATTTATAGAAGAGTCCATCATCAAGCAAGTCACCAAAGAAGAAGTGTAGATAATTCCTGCAAATCAAGAAAGGCTGTTTTCCAAATGCAAATCGGACCAATATTTAGACATAAATCTTCCATCCCTAATAAAGATTCCCAAATTGTGCGAAATCCAAGTGGACGGCAAGAAATTTATAAATGACGTTAAATTGCAACAAGGCAAACCACTCATTTTACCGAAGTTTGGCATAGGACATTTTGAAATTTTGAAGCAACACAAGACTTCAAATTTTACAAAACTGGACATAGAAGAAATTTACCAAATTAGTGAAATCGCAAGACAACTAACACCAATCAAGCATATCGACTATCCGGCAAACACCACCCCAATTATTAGCACCCTGATTGGTCTACTAATTCTCGCAATCATTGTGCTGTTTATGTTAACGTTTAGAAAACAATTCAAGAAATCATTGGAAAGTCCAAAGGCAGCCAAAAAGGAAAATCAAAATGAAGCTGAAGAAGTGGAAATGGGCCAGAATCCAAAAAACAACTCCGTTATTTTTGCATCTTAAGGAGGGAAGAGTTACATGCACCTGCTTATCAAGAACACGACGCCACGCTGATAAGGCACATCCCAGCTCATCGTTATCTCTTTGCCACATTGCGAATTATGTAAAATGTTAGAGTCATTCTTTGCTTGTTTGTAACAGAGTTAAGACGGTTTTTGCTTTTACCTGTAATTACGAAATAAAGTTTATTTTTAAAAAGCTGTTTTTCCGATTTAATCATTTAACTCGA
>OW679195.1:102696821-102903242 GCA_940337035.1 Agriotes lineatus | reverse complement strand
TAAGTGCATATAGGCAGCCAAACAAAAAATTAAAAGTAGATGAAATTAAAACTATTTTAAATACACCTGAGCCAGTACTGGTAATAATAATGGTGAGGCACTACACCCCATGAAGGAGCTTGGCCTGCAAGGCGGAAGGTTAGAGCTTCCGTATCCTCGCTCTCACACCCGGCTGTTGCGTGTCAAATTCATGACACGTGGTGATGTGGTGAGCACCACGCATTAGACAGCCGCATTATTACCCCTTGTTCTTTCGAACGCAGGTTCCCAATTATTTAAAGCGACTGGGTAGGCCGCCCGCCAGGCATCGATCTGGGATTTGAACTCCAGACTTCCGCGCCGCAGTCCGATGCTCTAACCATCTGAGCCACGCTAAACTATTTTAAATACACCTGAGCCAGTACTGGTAATAGGGGATCTAAACAGCAAGCTCACTACATGGGGCTGCAGGGCGACAAATACTGAAGGTGTAAAACTTGAACATTACTCTACTATTCACGGATTTCAAGTTCTGACCCCAGATACTTTCCGTATAGAGCCGACCACCAGCCGGACATACTGGATATTGTTCTTCAAAAAAATTTTTCTAAACAAATTACCCCAAATGTAATCACTGAATTAAACTCTGATCATCTACCCGTACTTATATCCTTTCTCAGTTTACCCAAACCCAAGCCACCCCCTGCTCGATTAGTCAATGGACCGATTAATTGGGATCTCTTCCAAGAAAATCTGGATCACAACCTCACAAAACCAAGAGTTCTGAGAAATCAAGAAAACATTGATTTAACCGTTTTCACCATCACCACATCAATAACCGATGCAGTAAAGGTAGCTACCACAACTGCACCCAGACATCGCCGCCCTGACTATAACCTCCCTCCCCGCTCTATAATCAACCTAATCCAGCATCGAAGTCAAGTTCGAAGACTCTGGCAAAGAACGAGAAGACCGGAAACCAAAAGGCTTCTAAATAACCTCACACATCGCATAAAGCGAGAGCTGGACGATTATAGAATCCAGTCTTACCGTAAGCACATTGAAGACATCGGACCCGGTGACCCGGGATGTGAAAAACCACCAGAAAAATTCTAAAAATCCCTCACAAAGCTGCCTACACTCAAATCGGGCAATAATACCCTCTGCACCGATTATGAAAAAGCTGAAGCCTTTGCCCACCATCTAGAGCAGGTTTTCACACCGGCAATCACTTGCACCCCTACACAAGTGACACACGTAATCAGTCATATCGAAACTCACCACCCGGTCAGCACTGGAAACATCGAACCAACGTCTCCAAATGAACTAAGGGAAATTATAGCTGTACTACCTAAACGCAAATCACCTGGCCATGATCTAATACCTAACTTGGTCATTCAGCATCTTACTAGTAAATGCCTGGCATATCTAGCGTCTCTGATAAATGGATGCCTGCGGATAGGCTACTTTCCCAGAACATGGAAACATGCTGACGTCCTTATGTTCGCCAAGACAGGAAAAAAGAAAGAACACATGGCCAGCTACCGACTCATCAGCCTCTTAACTACCCTCTCTAAACTTCTAGAAAAAGTAATCCACGCTCGCCTTGTTAAAATAGTAGACACACTCCATATCATCCCACCCTTTCAATTTGGCTTCAAACAAGGTCACTCAACCTGCCACCAACTACAAAGGATCAGCGAACCAATCGAAACAGGATTCGAACATAAATGCTACACTACCGCAATCTTCCTGGATATAGCGCAGGCTTTCGATAAGGTCTGGGTCGAAAGTCTTAAGAATAAACTACTAAAGTATAACATACCTAGATACATACTAGCAGTTGCCTTCTCTTTCTTAGAAGAGCGCACATTTGCTGTCAAAGTAAACTCTGTCATCTCCGAAACTAAAGCCATACGGGCGGGAGTTCCCCAGGGCAGTATTCTTGGCCCGCTACTTTTCAACATTTACACCTCTGACATCCCTGAAATCCCTGCGTCTATAGCAATGTTCGCTGACGATACAGCTATTTTCACACAAAGCACAGACTTAGAAACGGCAGTCAAGCAATTACAAACTGCAACGGATAAATTCTGCAAATGGTTAGGAAACTGAAATATCCAAATCAATCCAATCAAGTGTCAATGTAAAATCTTTACACTAAGAAGAATAGTTGATCCACCATCTATCAACATCAATGGAGATGTAGTACCCTGGAACCCCAAAGACTCCGCAATCAAATACCTCGGAGTATATTTAGACACAAGACTGAGTTGGAGTTACCACGTAAATCAAAAATTAATGCAATGCCACAATCGGCTACACCTTTACCCACTTATTAATCGAAAAACCCCACTCCGACCGGAATGCACTGTTCTTATGTATAAATCCTTATTGCGACCATTAGCACTATATGCCTCCCCAGTCTGATGTAATACATTAAAAACCAATATCTTGAAGATCCAACGGTTTCAAAACTCAGGTACTCCGTATTGCAGTAGACGCTCCATGGTACTTCCGCAACACACAATTGCATCACGAATTGGGTATATCGACAATCCAAAACTATATTACCATGTGCATCAACTTTATAAAAAACATCAACAAGTGTGACGGAGCACTATACTACAACTTAAGCCAGCGCAACATCCATGTAAGACTTAAGAGAAAGCTTCCTCAAGATGTAATATCCGAAGAGGACCGCAACTAAGGCTACTTACTTAGATTATTCGAGGCGTTACTGTAAGTCTCGACCAGTTAAACCTCAAGCATATGTCAATAATTCACTGTGTTCATTGTACAATAAATTATAAATGTCATGTATAAGACCTGTAATGTTGATCTGACAAAAACAATAAACCTAAAAAAACATTCCTAATAACAAATGCACAAATTATTCATCGTATCTCAATGTTTCTAAAATTAAATATTTGTAAATAATTATTTAAAAAACATTATCAATATTCTACATTCTCTCTTGGACATATAGTGAGAATTTAGCATGTTTTGCCCTTATCTATTTCATAATCTCTTGATATTTGCCTTCAATTTCCGTTGTTTCTTTAGCCTTGTGTGAGTTTAACATTGTTTGCTCGTATTTTTTTGCTTGTTCGGAATTTTTTTAGTTCCCCTGACAATTCTCCAGGTATGTATGTATGTTGGAACTACCACTTTAAATAAATTTATGAGAAATTGACGTACACTCATTTTAGGGATCCTACCTTTACGATCGGAAATAATCTTAATCAAAATTAAAAATTAATTGGGTTTAGGGTTTTTAACACATGCTAAAATCATTCAGAACTAGAACTGTCGAATAATTTGGTCCAATCAACTGTGAAGCAGAGCAGACTTCACATATTAAAGTATATTGTATGTCTTTACAAGCTTGAGATGCCGTTCTTTTAAATGCACGTCAAAGACGGCCATGCCGTCACTAGATGGACCTATTTCTCCGTTTTCGATTGCATCAAAGTTATCTTTTTAAAACAGCCATAAGTGTCGTTTACCAAATTTGAATCTATTGGATTTGTAACGGGCACATGACCATGTGCAACGTCCATTCATTTACACGCAAAATGTCTACACGAGTAGCGCAGAAAATCATAAAAGAGGTTACTTCAGATCAACGAGCCGTTAAGCCTAACGTAACGCTACGCGCAATTAATGATTGGGCTTATAAACTGGATTATTCGTGTCGCAAGTGACGAAATAAATCCGCAATTGATGAGTAAGATCACGAAGTTTAAAGCTCAAATCTGAACGACCTAATACTATCTGCGGACAGCTGGGGCTTCGACAGTAAACTCCAGGTATTAGCTAAACCTTTTTGAGATAATAGAGACCCACCCCTTGAGGATCGAAAGAACCCCAGTGACCGCCCTCACATAAGGCGAAAAAAAAAATAGCGACCAAACACTTCCACTGATAGACGTTCGGCTTCGGCAAAACGGTAACAAAGTAATTATCTGGCTTAAAACCGGACACAATTCCTAATGGCACTTTAAAAAAAAGGCGACAGCTTCAAGCAGCAATTGCCCTCCGCATTGACGCAGTTGAGGAGAAGCTATATAATTACAGACAGGAAAACAACGAACCAGTGCATTCAATGTCATTCACTCGGTTTACGACAATCGGCATTCCGTGTCTACAAGTCATCTAACACGTTTTGAAGTCCGCGTCAAGAGCAACCGCAGTCCTTTACAAAGCCCTGTCGAAATAACACGGGGATTTTAATGTTAAGACTCATAGTTGTGTAATTGTGCACTATACATATAATTATGTGTATTTATGTATCATCTTATAAGCAAATATTTATGTGTATGATCACATTAAATAAATAGATAGTTGTGGTCTTCCAGTAAGTATTATCATGTCTATATATTTTAGAACCAACATCCTGACCCATGAACCAGCAGCAACCAAAGTTTTTACATACATAGTTGCTTGAGAAATATTGTCTACATCACGAAGGAATAGGGATAGGAATAAGTGATTATAACAACCTATAATATGGCTATTTCTAAATAGAACTGAATGACATGTTGAAAACAGAGTTTTCCAGAAGCATATTTATTTAACTTTGTTTTAATTTATTTTGAAATTTCCTATTGTTATTCCGTTATAATATATTAAATTCCAAGTTATTTTTTTTTTTATTTTACTCTAACAAATCTAAAATATTTATAAAACTAACAGCAAAACTCCCGCTACCAAATGAAATATCCACTTACATTTAGAAATGAAAAATTAGTAAGGTAATACTTCTGCAATAAATTTATGTTTAAGAAGTAGTGCTACGAAACTATTCTATTATATCTTTAATAATGGGTACCTCACGCTTATCTAATTTAACTGATTAAGAAACTAGCGTTCATTGTTATTCTTTTATTCTACGCCTGGAAAAAGTTATTTAGGGTAGGCCTTGGAAAGAAAGATAGAAAATCTAGTCATGTCTTAATAATAACACAGATGAGAAGAATTTTAAAACTATTTTTATTTCTATCCCTTATAATTTTTTCAGATTTTGGAGATTTTATGCCAGACTTGAAAATTAGCAAAATTCATTTTCAATGCATTAACGAAGGTTGGTAAATTGCAACTTCGGTAAATTTTTTGTAACACACGATATTATATTTTGTATTAATGTTTCTCCTTTTTCCAATCCCCTTTCTAACCAGAGCTTTGCGTCCACTTCTGCTTCATATTTCTTCATGTCCTGTACTATCCGGTATAATGGATGAACTTAAATGGTGGCAATTTTTTTAATCATGGCATAGCTTATTCCCACTTCCCTCATACATCCTAGCATACCTGTAATTCGTATTCCATATTTTTAATTGTCATAATATATTACAATATTTAAAATTACTAAATAGTTCTCTTATGTGTCAGCGCACGAACCTCTTCTGTTGTTTTCCTATTAGTCCTTGGATTTTTTAACATCTTGCGGTGTAGCCACATTTATAAAGCTTCTAGACGATTAGTAATAGCTATTATAAGCATCCAATCTGTCCGAATGCCTTTTATCTAACAACCTAATTTTGGTGTAGCAGAGGTTTGGCAACGCTGTGCAACTGCGGATTATCCTAAGGGACAAAGGCAGGTACCCGGACGAAGGTTTTGGGTTAGTTTTAAGGCATTCGAGTTGTGCTCTTGTTAACAGTAACTTGTATTTGTATGAGATCTGTCTAAGTTATATTTATTTAATAAACATATATTTCCACTACAACATCTTTAATTAGCCTTAACCACGAGGACATAACACTAATTTATACCTCTATTACAAGACAAACTTTTTATTCGCGTAAAATTTCGTCTTACTGTATATCGTAATATTCTGCTCTAAGTTTGTTTTGTATTTAGGTACATTCTTTTTTATTCACTACTTATATTAGCTACGTTAATCTTTGACATTGCTTTTAATCTAGGCTTAGTTTGTAGTTTCAATCTAATGTCCGCAACTACTGCGTTGTGGCCCGATTGAATTTCAGGACTGGGGTGTTCGTGGGTTTGTATCTCATTTTGAATCTCCGATTTATTAGTATAGAATTCGTGGATCTCACTATAATTTCTGCGTTTGCGGTTGGTACTGCAGTGTTCGTGGTTAGATTAGCTTACTAACTGCATTAAATATTTGAATTTGTATTTGGAGAAAATGGAACACAAGGATTGAAGTTTCAAACATCAAAAATAATGTTTTTTTATTTATATGTTTGCAACATAGCAATGCGTAACCAGGTTACATGTAGGTAAACCTCTTCATAGCTTCCCCCCCAAAAATATTTGATTTGGTTACGTGGGATTACCTTTTAGAGAAGGAAACCATCTTACACGTAGGTAAACCTCTACAGTACGAATGGTTGTATGATATTTGTTTGATGGTTTGCCTTGAAGTTGTAATAGCATCTTTGTCTGAGAGCCGAATAATGTTTCTTATGGTATTACTAGTTTCACAATATGTGCTTCCATGCGAGTGATCACTTCATTTATTGTAGGAGAGAAATAGTACAGTAATTATACTTTACTTTCTATCTGGAAAACATGCCTTTATCCGACGTCTGGGGAGGCGTATTCTAGATATCACAGGCTTATCGAAGGAAATTAATTTAGTTGAATAGAATTAATTGCAGTATTTTCGTCCGCAATTATCTAATCATTCGCGATAAATTCTAAGGGTAGTTGAAGTCCAGCTAGTACAAATTGTTTATATAGTCTTGTATCTAAATAATAGGCTGTCGTTCGTTCGTTTTATGGTTGGTTACGGCTTTTCATTGTTTATTGCATAATTTAAAAATATTTCCGATATTGCTCTGTTTCAAATATGCGGCTTCATAATCCATAATTGGCCAGAAAAGAGAAATATTAAAATTATATCCATATTTTCAAGTACTCTATTTTAACATGTATGTATGTATTATCGATAACCTCATTTTACCTTGCGGTGTAGATGCTGGTTCGTTATGCGCTTGCATCCGGCGGTACAATGGTCAACTTGCCCCGGATTCGAGATACAAAGTTGGAGCGCGCCTTTTGTGCTTGGGCAGCAACAATTGTGTAAGGTGTGTGTGTCATAGTGATGTGTTGACCTTGTTACTCTATCTCTTAGGTTTGTGGTTCTGAGTAGAGCACAGTTAATTTGGTGCCCAACTATGAATGGTCTCACCGAGCCCGATTCCAATCACCAAGGCTCCGGAAAAATTTTGGCCTCCGCGGGATTCGAACCGAGGACTTGCTTAATGCAAGTATAACGCCTTCCCAACTGCGCTACGTGGCTTTTCTATTTTAACATATACATATCTAAGAAATATGAGATAACATGAGCAAAATAATTAAATTTTGGGATATTGTCAATTTTAATGTACCTACTTGTTATCATATGTAAAACTAAACATAGAAATTGTGTACTGGAAAGATAAAACGCAACACTAATATAATATGATCGTTTTATGCTTGAGAAAGTTGCATAATAATCACGACTGACACCGAAGATACAAATCACTTTATAATTGATTAAAAACTTCGATGTGACCAATTAGAATGCAGAATTTGAAATTTATTCGTATGCTCTATCGAATCTAGTACACTCTGTACTGTATGCATTAGAGTATACTACTTTTAATATGCACATGTCATTACCAGCTTTATTAACGTTTGTACTCTTGGTGCAGTGGAGTCTTTTCTGAGAGAATAATCAGGCATTATGATCCAGCATTGCAAAATCCAGATTGGGGGATTGTATAGGGGGTAGTAGCACAAGATTTAGTAACCAAATGATATCAGCGGCTCTTCAATAAGCCTGAGTCTTTGTCACTGAATTGAATCCACTAGTTCTATAAACTCATAATATCATTTAAAATTCAAAGTATAATGATGAACAGCAGCAAATCAGCGCATAGAATAAGACCAAACTACTGAACCAGTTGCAAAACATTTTTCAAGTTACAAAACTTCTTTGTAAACAATACTACTCACATGTGACATTGGTACATTTACTTGACCATATTTAAATACTGATTGTGGCAAATACGATATATTCCTACCTTATTCAGAGTTGGTTCTTGTGATTTAATTGCCATTGCAAATGCTAGGTGCACATGAAAATGTATTTTCTGAAAGCAAGAAGGTAGTGGAATATAAGAAGGTGGTAAATCTATACACGGTAATAATACTCTTCTGACTGTGGCTTGCCCATGTTGCAAATGTAAGCAGTTCCCATATAAATTGCGTACCATTAATCTTATCTCATTTATTAAAGCTGGAGAGACATTTTTTTTCAAAAAAATAACAATTGATCATATTTTCATTGTTAAGCAATATGGATACATTGCACTGAAATTTAACGAAACTAGAAATTCTATAGAAAATTATAAAATGTAGTCGTCATTATCTGATACAGGCAAGAGCGATATAATTTTGTTGTTGATTTCATCGCAATTGAGAATTTTGAAATACTTAGTGTGTTCTCAAGAGTTGATAAACTATCATCAAATATTTGTGTAATGGTGTAAACTCTCCCTTCTCTCTTTCACTCTTCGCTTCACCTGTAATTGTGGGATTTTCTCCATTTCCAAGAGAAATGTAGAGAACGGAATTTCACTTTCTTTGGCATACATGCTTCAAAAGAGTTTTAGGATCTTAAAATAGTGTCATAGAGAACAACAATGCATTGTTAAATCTTTAATTGGCTTTATCCATGTGGATATGACTCCGATTTATTTACAATAATTATATTGACAACTTGTAAACGTATGCGCCGATGGTTATCTTCACTCGCATAAACATAGAAGGAAATAGAGCGAAATACAGAATTGCCACTAGGGAGGATATTAACTGTTGTGTAAGATCTATGTCTCACGTTATTGAAGTATTGGTTGGCTCTTAATGAATTTTTGTGCTGTTATATTACACTGCTCCCAGCTCTCAGTTAGCAGTATGGTATGGCCACGTCTAACGAATGGCAAATGGAAAACTTTCTATGAGGAAATAGAATGGGTACCTCAAACAAAGAGGATAGAAGTAGGCTAAAGATAATTTGAAAAAAATTAATTACAAAATCGATGAGTGAACACAACTCAAACAAAAGAGATTGGGAGGATGGAAGAGTATGGAAACTAAGCATCGGATAACGTCTAAACACGTTTCAACAATATATTTATAATTGTAGTAACACGAAAAGTAGCGAACAAGCGTGTGGATAAGAACATCTACATAATAAGAATAAGCACAAAAACACCTTATAGCATCTGGGCAATACCAATTATCTTACAAATTTACTGTCACTTTACATGCATTTTGACATTTCTCTCACAATTCAGCAGGCTGTTCATTTTATTTTAAATAAACATTTAGTGCAGGTACAGTGGTCCATTACAAAACTCAGCAGAGCACCGCAGGCCGATTTCGAGAATATACTTGTTCCACTGCTACTGCATGGCCCACTGCAACCACTTGACAGCTGCAGTATGTTGAATTTTCTCTAAAAATTTAGGATTGTTGTGTAAATCTATACGGTGGCAGCTTTCATTTCAAAAAGAATTATCAAAATTGACCTGGTGGAAACCTGAAAATAGGTGTTGAAAGAAAACGCTTCACTTTTTAAATATATATAATAGATACTACTTTAAGCTTAACTGAAACCGTGTAGCATTGAACATTTCATCTCAAAGAGATTACATTATTTCCAGACTAGGTGCACACAGTTTAATTCTAATCCACAGAACCTGTTACAGGCATGCCCATAATGGCTTCCACTTTGCAGAATAACCACTCCACTGGCACAAAAACTCTAAGCAATTTAACAGAATTGCTCCGCGAGCTTAGTTGAATTCTTTTCGAAGAGCGAAATCTGGCAACAGAATACCAAATAGGGCTGTGATAAAACTAAGTGAGAGTTAGGGTCACACCACGCGGGAAAGCTTCGGAAACAAAAACCGGAACACAAGACTAATTGCAGCCCAACTCTAATTTCGCAGTTTACTACCTCATTTAAAGAGCAGAGTGGAATTTAACAGGAAACAGTATCGAGTCTGTTAGACTCCGATACAGACGTAAGTGAGAGTGACAGCATTCATTGTGTTTCAGTAACTAATCATTGTGATCTGGAAGTTAAGGGTGTATCATCACACATTACGCACAACGCTTACAATTTGCTAAAACAATTAATACAGGAATGGAATCGTTTAGGGACGGCCAATGTCCAAACATGGACAATACATGAATGTATTAATAAAAGTAATAAAACGCCTATGCTTCGCAGGCATGCTAACTAAATTTAATGTTCCTTGTATCGTAAATTTAGAAAATTTATAGGTTTATTATTTACAAACCCAAATAAAACGAGGCTAAGCCACACATCAAAACGGTTTAAGGATTACATTTTTTTTCTTGGCATTAAACAAAATCTTAAGATAAAGAAACGTTGATGATACATTAATAGTTATTAAACAAAATAGAATTTTTCAACGAAAGCACAGATAGATTGGTGGTTAATTTTTAATTGTTCATGTTGCCTTTTTCGATTACTTAAGACATTTTTCACCCTCTTTAGTGCCGTTAAGAGCTAATTTCACTTATCGATGTTACTACGATGATATATAATGCTTCTTTTAAGTCTATAACAGAAGTGCCCACTAGGATTAAGGTCACGCGATTGAGCAGACCACCGTAACTCAGCAATACTTTCTTCATGTAGAGCTTCACACACAACCTGAGCTACAAAGAGAGGTGTGTTGTGCTGCACGTGTTAAAAATTTCGCTCATTGACACTAACGAATTGGTTAACAACACCACGAACTAAGGCTGTCTTTCTTATATTTTTTTGAAAGCTGGCTTATTTGGGCCGAATACAGACGTTTTGATCAAATTTAAAGTTGACCAAAATAAAAAGATATATTTTTGGGGCAATTCTCTTCTTCAGGATGTTGCAGTTTTCTTTTGTGCACTTATTTCTGAAACACCCTGTACATTTCGATATCTCAAAGGATGCATAAGTGCATTTATCAAAACGAGACTAATTTGACCATCAATGCATGTTCCATACCAAACCATTATACTATCACCTTGACAATGTTTCACCGGATGAAGACATCTGAGTTGCACAACCGTCTGATCTCCATACAAGTATGTCTTTATTGTCAGGCCCAATTTTTCTCTGTCGAGTTAATTTCCCCATCGTAGTAGTGGATCCTTAGGAGGGCACCTTCAGGGCAAATCAACTTCGTGTAACTCATTTCTCACGATCTGTGTGCTCTTCCCGAAGCTGCTTCTTTAAATCACTAGCCGTAATTGTTAAATTTCGACGACTCTGGATTTTCACATATCGATGTTAACAGCAGTAGCCTATAAATTATCGCCTTTCTTCTTCCAATCGTTCGAAAAGTTTCGCCTCTGACGTGGTTTATATATTGGGTTACCGTGCTCTTTTGCTTTTCCTCCCTATCAGTAGTTTTCCAATCAGGACCCACATGACTAGTGACTCGATGACAATGCCAGTTGGCTGATAACGCTTTTTATTGTAGAAAAGGTTGGCTATACAATTTGGGTGTACACGATTGTGTTAACGGGCAAAGGCATATGCTGCTATGGACAGAGGACAAAGCAAAGAGAGGGGCAAATAAAATTTCATCTATTTTATCACAATTTCTGAATAGTAAAACTGACATTGAAGATCTTGTTATAGTCACTGATAACTGTCCATGTCAAAATAAAAATTGGTTGATGGTTTTGCTTTGGTTACAGCTGCTCAAAGAAAAAAAGTTCAAAAGCGGTCACCTTCCATCAGCTCGCTACTTCGCACTCATTGAAAAGAAACACCGAAAATATACATCAGAAATGTATTCTCCAGAATGATGGTGTAAGATTATAAAGGAGAGCAATACGAAAACACCTTTTACTGTAACAATTATGGAACAAGAAGACCTTTTAGAATTTCAGCCTCTTTTATCAGGTGTAACAAAACCGAATCGCAATGAAGGTGGTGGCAATTTGAATTTTTCGAGAATATTTTTGTTCCATTTCAAATCCGATGACACAAAATCCTTTTTTATTAAGAATACCGTCAACGCACAATATAAACAAGTGATTGTTTAAAAAAGTAGCAAATCTTGCTCCTTTAAACAATCTTACGCAAAAATCTGTAAGAATTGCTGCTAAAAAATTTAAAAATGTCTTTACTCAAATACAAGGTGACGCACAGCCGACTGATACATTTTAAATCACTGTTAGAGTAGAAATAATGGGTCATCCAACAGTTAGCGTGGATTTCTTCAACGAATAAAAATTTATTTTATAAACTTACACATGAAATATTTATTATATCAGAAAGTTTCATATGTAGCATTTATGTATGAAAAACAATATCATTCATATGACGTCCATGGCTTCCTTGACAGGAGGTTATTCGAACGTCAAAATTTTCGATATTTTTCGCAGTTTAAGTAGATCAATTGCATCTAATGCAGCTCGAATGTGGTCTTTCAGTTGGTGAAGTGTTTGTGGGTTATTAGTATACACTTTATTCTTCAAATACCCCCAAAGAAAATAATCGAAAGGAGTAAGATTACAGGATCCTGGGTGAAAATTCACCTCACAGTTTCCGGAAATGATGCGATCGTGGAACTTCGAGCGCAATAAGGCGATTGTTTTATGGCTTGTATGGGATGTTGCGCCATCTTGCTGAAACTATAGCTGATTCATATCCATTTCATACAATTTAGGCCTCAAAAATTCGCTTAGCATGTTATAATCCGTTGCATAGTGCCATAGGTCATACCCAATTGAAGTTCTTGGTTGTTCACGCACATTAACATTCACGGCAGCAATTTTTTTTAATGAGCTGTACGAGAATGCGGTTACTTTTTACGATCTTCCACGTATCCAGTTTCTTCAAATCGTCGCACTACTCTGCAGATTCATGACTCACTAGGACGATTATTTTGTCCGAAGTAGTCTCGAATTTTCCGAAATGTTTTTTTGATGGAACGATCATTTTCGTAGTACGTTTGAATAACTTTTACTCGTTGTAAGGTTGAAAAGAACTACATTGTTGCAATTGCCAAAGTCTATAACTGACTTTTGCCAACAAATGTTTTTATGGCCATTGCGATATATGTCAGATAACGACAATCAATATCCACGCTAACCGTTGGATCACCTATTATTTCTTTTAAAACAACGAAACATGGATTTTATAATAACCAAAAACACCAAATTTTATTTTTTAAATATTACATCAGGCAGGTGGCCGCCATCATTGCCGATACATTTATGCAAGCGATTCACACAGCTGTTAAATACCCTATGTAATAAGTCTTGATTAATTGTGTTAATTGCTTTACGTATTGCATTCTTTAATTCAGCAATTGTTGTAGGGCGATTTTCATTACTAAACATTAACTTGAAAACTTACACTAACTGTTGCGAATAGCAAAGTTTTGTTAGCACTGTCACTTCGACAGAAAAGAAGAATCACAATGTATCAGTCGGCTGTGCGCCACCTTATATATACCCCCTAAATTATTGTAAAGTAAACACTGTCTTCCTCATAAAAATTAACATATATTTTACATACGCTACATGGTTCGGATTATATATTAAACCATCTTCAGGCAAAACCTGAATTCCTTCAGGTTCCTTCATTAATGAACTCAATATCATAAAACAAATTGCTGTTAATAACGGTTACTCACTTAACCTTATCATGCCTATCTTTCATCGGTTACAACATTCACTAACTCAAACCAAATTGTTATCTACTAGATCTTCTGACACCAAAAGTGAGCTCACCACGTTTCGTTCACTACCTTACATTTCCCCTTTTGTCAATTTTCTAAAAAACATTTTTAAGCGCTTCAATATTACAATTTTCTTTTCCTCACCCTTTTCCCTTAATACTATCCTAGTCCATAACAAAGATCCTATCCCCCTCCTTAACAAATCAGGTATCTATCTTTTAAATTGTGGTTCATGCGACTCTTTTTATGTGGGCCAAACCGGGAGATCCTTCAAAAAGCGCGTGTCTGGACACATTTCTTTAATAAAACCAAATTACATTAATCATCTTGACTATAATAAATCGGCTTTTGCCTCTCACATTATTGAGAATGGTCATAAATTTGACCGGGACTCCAATGTTAAAATTCTTCACGTCTGCCCTAAGGGCAATAATTTAAATTTTTACGAAATCTTTGAAATTGTCTCCTGGTTAAACGATCGTTCCCTCAATGAGGTCACAGAGTTTGCAAACAGTAGCAATTATATATTTCTCAATCTAAAATTTGATTAATTGCTTAACTTATTCCATTTATTGGTTTTTGTGGCCTTGATACGTATTTAAAGTTCTCACCTTGGCTGACCGTTGTAGATAAACAAATAATTTATTTCATTTAACATGCCCAAAGTGTCGCCGACTTCAAAACTAATAGTTTCACGAAATAACTCGACTAGCACCAAAGTACCCGTAACTAAAAGAGGTTCCTCTCTAATGAGCAATTATTATGAAATCGCCACCAAAACCATGACTTTGCTGTGTAAATAACTTCATTTGACCAACTGGCAGTTGCTGCCACATAGGGTTTACCATTATAGCTACTTTGTAGCTGTGTATAACTTGTAGGTAGCTTTCCCGGTATTGGAAACGTCGTAGTTACCTTTAGAACGACCTTAACGTTTGAAGATAGCTGACGATAGCAGCGGCTAATTCATGCTACTACTTTTAAGTAGTTTTGATAGTTACCGTACGTTGCTGAGACCTTCAGTATCCCCTTAAAGCCGTTGAACTTGTAATTAGATTTAATAATGTTAATAACGTTTGCTACCTTCAGAACGGAACATTACTGTGTACGGTTACTATAAAGTGCCCGTCTTTTACTTTATTCACCATAAAGTAAACTTTTCCACCTAGTGCCCAATATTGATGAAATATCATACTATGAATTATCGTGTAGTATGTAGTAATATAGGTAAGTACTCGAAGTGGATCCTAAACATAATTAAAGTACATTTTTTTCTATAATAATTTTCAAGGTCAACTTTCTAGGGGATAAGTTGCATTCCTGCATGGTCCCTAGTTTTAATAATGTTGATACATAGATTTTTAGTTCTTTTTTTTCCACTAAAAAAATGATTTGTCATTTTGACAGATATGTCATGTCATGTAATAGTGGGTAAAACGAACAGCATAGTAAAATATTGCAAATTTATTAATTATTAAACTTACAATATTTGAAAATAAACATAATGAACGTTTGATTCTATGCAAAAAAATGAAATTTGTCAAGAGTTCAAATTAAGTAACCTTGACATTCAAAATTGACACATAACCATAATTTTGAAAAAGTTCTACCAACACGAGGTATAAAAATTTCCTAGCGTTTTGCTCACATATCTACGAACATTGTAATACTTTGACAGTTATTATAGAAAAAAACCGTACTTTATGTCTGCTTACAACGGCAAAGAATTTACCAACATTATACGACTTTTTGTAGAAAATTTTAGCTTTCCTTCTATATGTCATTATAAATAAACACATAAACACAATGTGCGACACCGGTCCCTGAAGAAAATGTGAGATTAAAACCTAGATAGAAATTAAAGTCTCATATGTAACCACGAAGTGGTAACGACAACTTTGAACAGGCAGTTTGTGGTAGTTAGACCTCTACCGGGACTTTGAAGTGACTACAGTTCCATTCGGTGCTTTTTCCTGATATAACTTTAAAGTTATATATTTATAGTCCCTGTCCCACTATTGTCAAGTAGCAACTATTTTTAAGTTATATTGATTAATTAAAGCGACTTAATTTTTCTTTAAATACGCCATTTCAATAGGCGAAACTTACTACGACATTATTGCAAAATATAAAACTTTACGTTAAAATGGTTTACAAAATTAATTTATCTTCGTTTCTTCATTAAATATAATAAACTAATACATAATAATTAGCTTCAAAAACAATAACAAAAAGTTTTCGGCAATTAGGGTCTCATATTCACGCATGATGTTGATTATTGTAAAGTACATTTTAATTTAAAAATACAATTTTGAATATTACCTTTATTATACAGTGTCCGCCAAAAAGTCGGCATAATATGGGAAAAATTTTGATTTTTGAAAAAAACTTTTTGCGTCAATAATTCGTGCTTGTCTAAAAACCTATTTAGCCTTTATCATATACACCGAGTGATATTTTTAATTAGAAAATGGGGTTTTTCGAAATTGTCAAAATCCAAAAAGTGCTATTTTGCGAAAATTAAGTAAGATTTCAATGAGATTTTTTTAGAGTGTGTTACTTTTAGATAACTGAACAATCTCAAGGCCAGAAAACACTTATATTTTTTTTAATTTTAGCTAAAAATAAATTTTTTAAATATTTTTCAAAATTTCACAGACTTGATATTAAAATTCAAATTTTTTTATGTGAAGACTTTAAAAATTTATAATTGGAAAAAATAATATAAAATGTTAATTACTTCTTTAGATTTTTACTGAAAAGTAGTATGTTTGCATAATTTTTACGTTTTTTATACAAGGCGCTTTTTAGGAGAAATATTTTGCAATTCTAATTAATATCTATTTAAATGGATTTTAGAAATTCTAATCTAGCCCTGTTAATGAAGTACGTTACAAAAATCCTGTAAATGTTCCTTTACAATTGTCTAAATAAGGAGATTTTTCTTTATCCAATTTACATGTTCTAAAAAGTCTCGTCATTTAGACAACTGTAAAAGAACATTTACAGGATTTTTGTAACAATAATTTACTAACAGGGCTAGATTAGAGTTTCTAGAAGCCATTTAAATAGATATTAATTAGAATTTAAAAATATTTCTTCTAAAAAGCGCTTTGCATAGAAAATGTAAAAATTATGCAAACATACTACTTTTCGAAAAGTAATAAAAAATCTAAAGAAGTAACTACCATTTTAATTTATTTTTTCCAATTATAAATCTTTAGTCTTCATATAAAAAAAATTAATTTCAATATTAAGTCTTGGTATGTGAAATTTTGAAAAATATTTAAACAATTTAAAAATTAATTTTTAGCTAAAGTTAAAAATATTTAAGTGTTTTCTAGCCTTGACATTGTTCAGTTATCCAAAATTAACACACTCTAAAAAAATCTCATTGAAATCTTACTTAATTTCCGAATAATAGCACTTTTTGAGTTTTGACAATTTCGAAAAACTCCATTTTCCAAATAAGTAAAAATTACTCGGTATATATGTTAGGGGTTAAATAGGTTTTTCGATAAGCACAAATTATTGACGTAAAAAATTTTTTTTAAATCAAACATTTTTCCCATATTATGCCGACTTTTTGGCGGACACTGTATATATTAGCTTTAGTTTCTGAGTTAAGAATGTCGACAAAGGGTCGTGCATCAATAAAGCATAAGTATAACAAAATGAGTTGCTAAACAAAGCAAGCAACACTAAGCTAAAATATTAGTAACCGTTACCTAACCAAAACGTCATTGTAAAGTGGCCGGGCAAAAGGTTTAATAACGTCGCCTAAACGTTGCGGTCACCAAAAATTATTCCCCATTATGGTTTCGTGCCCATAATGGCAAAATTCCTATTATGTGCCAGTGACTAGTGACAAAACACTTTAAAGTTCTTACAATAGTAACTGGTACGTTCCAGCGACTACTTGTGCTAGTTGGGAAGCAAGAACTCAGTTTTTGACGTGTTTTTCACCTCCTTTCACTTGCACCATTCCGAAAAGTGTTGATAGATTGGCCTATACCGATATTTTGATTTTTCCTGTACCTAACAAATTTTGATTTGATTGAGCTTCCTCTACTTGAATATCGTTTGGAATAGATTCTTCATCCAGTAATGATTATGTTTACAGAAAAAAACTCTTGTACTCTACTAGTAAATGTGAATAATATTTTGGTTTAATTTATTTATTGTCATGAAAGCAAACCCCATAGCTGCCTAACACCTAGGTACATATACCCGGTGCATAATCGCTCAAGTAGTTAGTCCTGAAACATGATTAAAATTTTGACTCGAACTGTCAAAAAGTGAGAATATATTTTGCAGTTTGTATTGTTTTGTGGACGATGGACACATGAGGAAAGCGTAATTTTGAAATGCCATGTAAATTTTAAAACTCGGTGCAGTCGATTCGGAGAACTTACATTCTCTTCACAGTCACTAGTTTCCTGTACTTATTACAAAAATAACCCATAGGTATTGCTGTTATTCAAAGCAACTATCGTATACACAAACTAAACTAACAAGCAGAATCTGTGAGAAGCAAAAGTTATTTACCTTTTCTAATTTAGCTGTACCTAATATGTAACCTTTCAAGAAGATTTATTAAATGGCAAATTAAAATTCTGCTAAAACATTTTGTAGTTGTAGTTGTAAATAAGTAATATTTAAAACAGTGCAAGAAGTCAATACATATATTTTTACTTAAGTCAAAATATGATTGTGCAGGGGAAAATGTATAGCTCGGTAATAAAATTAAATGGCTTTCTGCGTCGAGATTTATTATTCTGTTCGCAAAACAACACACGAACCTCGTTGACCGTCGGAACATTTTTCATTTCCTCTCTCAATCTCATTTTGTAAAATGCCACAATATATTATTTTTCAGTTTGCTGGGTAATAGACAGAAAGTTGTGGACAAAATAAAATATTATGTCTCAACGGTATTATAGCCTCCTGACCTGAATTCGCAAGCAACCCTAAAGCGATCCTCAGGCTAAAATCAATTTTAAATCGTAGTTGACTTAACCCACCAAATTTGAAGTAAGGGCGTTTGAAGTCGAAGCTTATATTTACTTCGATGCAAATTAACTTAGTTAATTTCATCTCTATTATCCCCTTTACGTTGTGTGCTTCCTACTGTGCAAATTTTCTCCGGAGAACAAGCAAACAAGTTAAAATTTAGCGCAACATAAAAATCCAGGTCTTCATTCTGTTGCGTCGTAAAATAATTGTAAAATAGGTATAAAGCAGAGCAAACGATAAAGCTGCGGAGTCGTATTCGAGACGAGGATATAAAGATATATTTAAAACATACAAAGTTGCAATTTACAAAGGAAACTCAGGTTTTAAATTCAGCTACAGCCAACGTTACTTTACACCGTGGCATCGTTTATTAAATTGAAAATCTGTTTGAAATGTGGGTGTAAAATCAATTTTCACGACGTGTGTAATATGTTTCGATGCCAAGTTTTACTGCAGTAAAACGTTTTAGGTGAAAGGGGGATAGTTTACATAAAAGAGTTAAAAATAAGACATTTAGCATCGACATCCAGTTTGTTCACCGTTAACTAGACATCCACACAGAAAATATAACATTAGCTCAAAAGAATTCACAGTAAAATATTTGTGAAAGAAAAATCAACACAACTTATTCTAGCGTTACAAAAAAAGGATAATGACAGAGAAAACAATTCATCAATATTCTACAGAGCAGTAAAACGCAAATATTTATTACGAAAACATTGCTTACTGTGTAACAGATCTAAAAATACATCAGCTAATTTTAAAAATATTCTCTAAGAAAAGAAAATAGTCGTTATTCCAACTTACGTATAACCAATTTTAAAGACGTCTAAAAAGATGAGAACGTTTTGTTTATTCTGAATCTACTGCTGAAGAATACAGCAACTCACTGAAGACAAAACCAATTAAGACATCCATTGAACTTTTATCAAAGTACTTCTAACAAGAATGACTAATACACATTTAATTTTAATATTTTGCAAAGTATAAAATATGTGTAGTCTTTCAGAACTATGTTTCCTTTAGACAAAACCTACTTATAAAATCATAAATTTGAAATTACCAATCTTCCAAATTAGCAGTAAAGTCAGCTAACCTGCCTTCGCTGGTTATTTACTGGAAGGGTCGTTACAGTACACTTCGTTACAATTATCTTCAAGCATCTTAATTCACATCATTTCATATTCCCTGAAAGGAAAAGAATATATTCTTATTTTTCCAATTCTTTGCCAATTCCCTATTTCTACTATTTTGATAGTTTCAATTGCTTCTAGATCGATCTTCATTCTTTATTCTTACAATTAGTCTGCTGTTGCTAGTATTTTTTAATTTCAAATCAAAAACTTAATTTTAAACCAAAATCATATTTATTTACAGGATGCTGAATGTTCAGAATTCTACTTTCAGCATTTACAGGTGAAAAAATATTTTAAAGTTCTTCAAAATCAGGATTCCGTAATATTTACTGTGAATTTTGAAATATTTAGATAAGTGATATTTACCATATCAAAGATACCTTAGTATTATATTTTAGGCTACCAAACGAAGTTTAACTCATCTCACTAACAGGATTTCATATTTTTGCATCACACGAATCTTTTCGAGTCAGAATGTGACAGCAGATTGTAATTGATGTGTTTGGCATGACATCTTATATTATAAGAGCCGATGCCGCCGGCCGTCCAGACCGTAAGCGCAAGTGGCGCCGGCACACGCAGCATGAAGGGCCTGCATACTACTACCACACGCGCGTTTGCTATATCCGTTTCTATAAGCGCAGGTTTCTGTAAGCGCACATGCCGACCGTAAGCACGTGGCGCCGCTACACGCAGGTCGCTCGCTTGCTATATAGGTTTCTATAAGCGCAGGTTTCTGTAAGCGCACATGCCGACCGACCGTAAGCACGTGGCGCCGCCACACGCAGCCAGACATAGGCTGGCTACGCGCGTTCTAGTATTGCCTATAAAACCAAACACATAAGCCATTCAGAAATATTTAATTATCTTGGACTCATTCTGAACATCTAATCGATAATATAATGCGTAATGAAATAATCTGCAATATAATATTGTAAACAGCTCTCCAGGCCAATAGCACAAATATCATCATGGATAGATTCAAATATATAGGAAACATAGTTTCTTACAGTAATTAAACGTCAGTGTCGTTTTCTTTTTTAATTCAAAACCACTAGCATCAGTTCTAATAATATCAAAGGAAAAACACATTATAATGTGTACCCAATCGCTGTGATCAATAGCAACATTTCATGAATCTTCTCCGTAATCAAAGCTACTGTTGTTCGAGGCATCAACAATATGAGCTTCGTTTGAAAAGGTGTTATTAAATAGTTATTAACGTCAGCTCGCCGACTTGGTTGATTATAAACCTCGGATACCTCGTCCGTTATTTGTGTATCGGCCGTGTGTCGTTCAAGAATTTTTGTAATACAAATTATACATTTTTGGAATAATTTAGTAAACATAATTTAAACATCACTTGATCCTCAACGGCCGGTAGCCGTTAAAATCGTTAACGGCCGGCGGTCGTTATGAATGACTTTTCATGGGTTTGTTTAGTCTAGTTAAAATACAATAACGGTGTAGTATTACATATTACACAAATAGCAGAAGCAAGTTAAAAATAGGAAAAGCAACAGGAATCGATAGGGTAACTACCGAAGCAATCAAGATAATGAGTACAGAGGATGTCAAAATTATACATAACATTTGTCAACTAATTTGAAAGGCGAGTAGATTACTTCCATACTCGTTCTCCTACACAAAAAATTCCTAACAAATAATTGTAGCAACTATATCAGTAAGACAATGTTATATAAATATCTATTCTACAGTGTAGACTTACGCACTTGGTGTCATAGCAAATATCACCTATTTATACGAGATTCATAACGAGAGATCAAATCCTGAATATTGGATCGTTGAAAAAGCTTCTGAATTTCATGTTTCCCAATTACTACTTATGCGTTATGTATGCCGAAAAAAATTGTCAATAATAGTTGTTTCGAAAACATTTAATGTACATAGTTAAACAAATGTACAGTAAAAGGATCTTCGGAGGTTAAAGTTGTCAAAAATCTCTCAAGTACCTGAAAGGGGGCTCGGGCAGAATGTGTTCTGCCTCCCTTGTTATTTAATATACATATATAGTGGGACAACAAAAGCCGAGTAGCGCAGTTGGTAGAGCGTTAGGCTTGTACTAAAAAAATCCTCGGTTCGTTTGTCCAGAGTCGGGCACCAAATTAACTGTGCTCTACTCGGAACCACAGACCTAAGAGGTTACAAAGTCAACCTATCACCAGCACACACGCCTAACACAATGGCTGCTACGCAAGCTCAGAAAGCGCGTTCCAACTTTGTAACCCGAAAACGGGACAAGTTGAGCTATGCACCGCCAGATGAATACAAAGCACCAACCTCTACATCGGTAGGTAGAAGATGTTGCAGATAATTTATACAGATAGTAGAGCAGTGATAAAAGTACACGATAAATGGAAGGGTGCAGTACTCATTGAAGGTATGCGCATTTCAAATCTTCGCTTTGCCAACGACATAACCCTAATTACCGAACGTCGAATAAAACTAGAAGAACTGCTGAAAGATTGCAAAACATCAGTAAAAAATGTGGATTAGTAATCAGTATCAACAAAACGAAAGCTATGATTGTGAATCGTCTAAACAACAATAACACCACACATAGTTCACTGCATTTAAAAGAGCAGAACAGCTAGGCAGCCATTTGAAAAATTAGAAGATATAGAAGCATGGACCATCAAAGTAGCCCACACGAGAAAAAAAGATGCTTTTAAACTATGGCGAAAAATGCTACTTGTTTTTTGGGCACTGCGACGAATAAATGCTTTTATTTTCGAATTTCATTGTAATATCACTTCTGTAAAAAGGTTATGACCAAAAAGAAGAATTCGAAATGCAAAATAAAATTGTATATACCCAGTAACACAGTCTGAGGGTGACATTGAAAATAGATCTTTAGTCTGGAAAAAATACTGAGAATAAATTAAATATAACGCCTATAAATTGAATAAATTTTTAATAATTCAAAATGCATACTTGTTGGATTATGGAAAAAAATAGTAGGTGACTTTGGTGTTAATTCACTTTGTACGGTTACGGTTAAAGCGATAGCGACATATTACAACAACTGAAGCTGTTTGACGATGATATTTATAAATCTTGACCTGGTTTACCTATTTCGTAATAAACAAGTAGATCATTGCCTGGACAATAGAACACGGTCGAAACTACATCCCTACATTGATAATTCATTATTGAGAGACAACAAATTTTGTATAAAGGTTGAGGATTCATCCTTTAAGGTTGCTTGTTGAACTTTTAAAATGATTAATTGTATGCAAGGCTGCTTTATTTAATTTTATCAAAAATATACAAATCACCATAGTTACATGAGGCCTGTTTTTAGATTGTTATTTAATTCTCAAGGTTTTAATAAAATTATCTAGCGAGTGTCGAGTAAATCAGCTGTATATTTACTATATAATAGCTATGTATGATACAAGTGCTAAAAGTGAATATTTAGTGCACGAGGCACGAAAATTATGGATTCATAACTTGTCGAGTGCAACAACACTTTTAACAAGAGTTTGCATTTAATATATTTTGTACGACCTTAAATTTATTGTTATTAATCCATAAATATCGATTCAACAAAGGTTTACATTCTTGACAGTTATAAATTATGTCATAGTAAAAAGATGGTCGTGGATAAGTAGCCAGAACAAGTGACTATTTCTGCAGGCGATAGTTGTCAAACTTAGTTATCAAAGGTAATTATAATAGTACACATTTTACTTGATTCATTACATAATGCTTTAATTGTTTAAACAACACTTTACCTCTAATGAAAGAAGTAACTAGAATAACTTTATAACCTCACTTCTAGTTTAAAATTCGAAAATCAGCTGTTTACTATTACCACACGTGTTAAAAGTTAAACAGCTGATCCTACTTTTAGCACGTTGTTTTATAATATGTCATTTTTAGTTCGACAAGCGATTAGTAAAAAACCTACTTTTACTAGGCGTCGTAGAAAAATTAAATTTCCACACCACTTCCATAGCGTAGCGGGTAGATAGCTAGGCTTGCAATATGCAAATCTTTGGTTCGAATACGCGGACAGGCGCAAATTTCTCCTCAGTCGGTACTGGCCATGTCACCTTACGATGTAGACTGTAGACTGGTCTATGAAGTAGAGTAACAGGACTACACATAACACATATACAGACGTGACTTGGAAGTAGTACAACGAGCTCGCCTCGAGGCCAAAAAATCCAAACATCCATAAATTTTCTTTAAATATGAAATTATTTGCTATTAAAAAAAATCCGTTTATTTCTAGCCAGTAAGTTTTACTTTAATACTCTTAAAAGGCCAAGCAATGGACGTAAGTTATATTATATGGAAGACGTAACTGCCTGGCAAAACGTTAGCGAAAGCAAGATGGGAAAAATAAATCAGGCTATTGATCAAAGTTTGACAAAATTTAAATTCAAACAATACCAACCTCTAAAACTTATAAAACGAAGCATAAAAATACGGGAAAGGTGCGATCTAAAAACCGGATATATTAAATTTCAGAGTTCAACTTATATCCTGGAGAAAAAGGGGTTGACGAAGGAACGTTGGGTGTATGAGTTGTTCTAAAACTAACAAAAAATGTTAGAAAACGGGATGGGGCATAATATCTTGATTATTCCTTTACTAGGATAAACTTAATAAAGACATTGCCGTATTCATGTGGTTGTAAACTCGTAAAACTATGCCAATATTTTAAAACAGGAGTTTTCTAAAGGGTTAGTAGAGGTAGCGTGTAATACTGAAGGCTCTATAGAGTTTCTATCTATAAGAAAGCAGTAATTGCGAACAATACGAAGCAAAAATCAGACGAGGAGTCCGACAAGGCTGCGGATTATCGCCTATGCTGTTCAATATATATATACAACAAGCCATTAATGAACTCAACACAACACAGACATCAGGTGTATACATACATGGAGAAAGAATTAACGCTGTAAGATACGTCGATGATATCGCACTAATCACTGAAACACAAGAAGAATTAAAACACGCAATAGAAGCTATGGACAAAGTTTTTCAAAACCGCTATAACATTAAGATAAACAAAGCCAAGGCGAAAGTGATGAAATGCTCAAGAAACGATCAATAGATGGATGACATGATCATTAATGGTGAAACAATAGAAGCTGTGAGCGAATTCAAATATTTAGTAAGCATAGTCACACAGGATGGAAGATGCACCAAAGAAATAAAAAATCGATTAAATATGGCCAAGAGAGCGTTTTACGAAAATAAACAACTACTTACATTCAACGGTCTAACAATAGACACAAGAGTACAATTTACAAAAACATACATATGGAGCCTAGCGCTATATGGTTGCGAATCGTGGACAATAGGAAAGCAGAACAAAAGAAATTAAAATCCTTCGAGATGTGGTGCTTCAGAAGAATATTGAAGATCTCATGGACGGAAAGGAAAACCGATGAAGAAGTACTAAGAACAATAAAACAAACAAGGAATATTTGGAACCCCATAAAGAAAAGACAATGGAAATGATAGGCCACATACTGAGAAGAGAAGGTATACTAAAAATAATGATTGAAGGGAACATAACCGGAAAAACCCCAAGAGGAAGACCACGCCTACAATACATTAAGCAAATAATAGCAGACTCGGGCAGTGGAAATTATAATGAAATGAAAGGAAAGGCCCTAAATAGACAAACATGGAAGGCTGCAACAAACCAGTCCAGAAACTGACAACCTAGGAGGAGGAGGAGTAATTGCTGAGTAATTGTCATGAAAATGAAACAAGTAAAGTAAGTTGAATTGACAGAATTGGCTTTATCCAGAAACAATACGTTGTGATAATTCTTACATTTTTTATAAACTTTTAGTAACCACTATGATAAACACATAGTTAATCTAAAGTACGTTTTTTTCCTATAATAATTTTGAAGGTCAAAGAATTTAGGGTTTATGTTGGCAATACTTGGATTTCTTTAAAAAAATATGTTGGTAGAATTTGTTTTAGTAACTTTTTAGAACTAAAAATTGGTGGGAAATTTAAAATCTGGCATTAAAGGAGTTTTGTTTTTTAGGTAATCTTTCGTAAACTTCTTCTTCTGGTATGAGCGGCTGCAGATCTAACAGTTCCTTTGCACACTTCAGAATTGCTTTTTTTACATTCAATTTTAAAAGATTCGCGTATTCATTTTCAAAAAAGAAAAGCTGACAATTTTATTTTAAATGTGAAAATGACACAAGTCGTTTACAGAAAAACCTGACGAAAATAAATTTTCTAATAATTTTAAAAAGCAGTTTTGCCAATTTTATCTTGACTTTGAAAATTTTTATAGGAAAACACTTACTTTAGAAGAAAATTCGTAAGAGACCAAATATTAATTTTATTTTTCTAATATTTCATTTCTACAAGACCACAGCATACTTTAGTTATATGTTAACAGACGTATGGTGGTAATACGCTTTCACATAGAAATCTTATAAATGTTAAAAGCCCCTTGTCAAGTACTTAAATTAAGTGACTCATAGTAGGTGTTAAAGGTATAAATACAGAAAATAAAAAACGTTGAAAAAATTATGAGTATTAGACGTAATATAGCACTTGATAAGGACTGGTATGTTTCGTTTCTCACTTTTCAATGCTGAATACACCGATATGCATTTGTGTATGACATATCACAGTTACTAAGTTAAACACATCGCAACCAAATCTTGTTTGTTTGTTTGTAATGGATATGGTCTAGGCATGCGGAGTACTAGGTACCTTAAACACCGGCTGCTTTGGTCATATGGTTAAAGTCCTACTTAGAATTTTGCCAAGACTAAGAAGTTCCAACTCAGCAAGGGATCTTTTACATATTACACATCGTAGTAACATGGGACCCACGGCGCCTTACATCACTTCCGAGGTTTTCAATCACCCTTTTTTATTTTTAAAAACCTCACCGGGATCGCGGGATCGAACTCTCGACCCTTAGATCAGTAGTTAGAATGCTTATCCACTGAGCTAGGTACGGAGCCCGCCTAACCTAATATTAATAATTTAATGTTAAATATCAGCTGCACCCAAACGTCAAGAGCATTGCTATTTTTTATTCCATCACTATGCACAGAAATGTATGTTTTTGTCATAGTTCGTCAGTGACTGTGATCGGGAGTACATGCACTTCTGTGATATCGTTCTTGTAACGACCAACAATAATATTTGTGAATATTGGTTATACGAGGATTCTTCAATAGAAACACGTTTGGAGGCTGTAGCATAATATCTAGTAACTCATTTTTTTTCTTTAATATTTCTTAATATTAAAGTATGAGGCCCAGTGCTGTATTAATCTACAGATTCCCTGCTGGTAAATGTAAATAACACGGTAAAATAATACAATAGTGATCTCAGCCCTTAAAAGTATTTATTCCTCACGCAGGGGAGCTACTACACCATGACGGAAAAAATTATAAATGCACAAGAAAGCAGCGCCAGCGTCTACCTATGAGCACATACCACATTTTATGAGCAAACAAAAACAAGCAAACTAGCACATCTCCGTTAGATAATGCAGATCTTCAAAATGTGCTTTTAATAATGCCACTTTACTGTCCAAAAGTGAATATTACATTCCTAACGACGAAAATAAACAATCTAAGGACGATGAAACCGACCTTCCCCCTGAAACACAGCAAAATATTCCTCCCATTTTTGTGCACGAAGCTCATGATTACCAAGAAGTTAACGATATCGAAAAGGTAATATCGCAAAATTTTACGACTGTATACAAAGCTACAATGCTACGTATTAATTTAAAGAATATGAAAGACGAATTGTTACAAAACAAATTCCCAGTAATAAGTCACACGCTTACTAAATAATGAAAAACGTCCCATGACTCTCTGTTCAGTAGAACTTCAATCTAGCAATGTAGGTAAAGAAATATATTAATTTAACTCCCAATTGCACTGCATCATTAGAGTTGAACCCAGGCGAAAACTAAAAGACGTATCTCAATGCACAAACTGACAAAGATACGGAAATATTAAAATTATTGTCGTTTGCAATCTATATGTGTCAAATGTAAAGGCAAACGCCATTTAAAAAACTGTCCAAAAATTTTAACCCAACAATCTGAATGCGTTAACTGCGACCAAAAATAACTCCCAGAACAATAGAAAACTAACAATCAACAACAAACCAATAGCGCCAGAACTGAACCATAAAACCGAAAAACTACCTCAAATAAGATACTTTATAACGACCTACTTTTAAAGTAAAATTTTTACATAAACAACTCACAGTCATCAAGCAATCCACAAACATCTAACTTTTGCTTTGTATCAAATTGTTTTACGCGAGTTGGATTCCAACCACCTCCCTACACTAATTACTATTAATCGCATGAAACAATCGCTTCATCACTGGATATGTAAATACCCATTTACTTATCTGTTCTATCAATCTCGATTCTTCGCAAACTATAGATGATGCAATCAATACTTTCAATACTCAAACAGTAACATTAAGCTAGCTCAGAACTCCACCACCATACAAACAAAGTGGGCAACTACGAACGTTCCTCATCTACCACTCCGCATCTTAACTCTGATCAGAAACAAACATCAGGTTAGAAGACTATGGCAGAGAACAAGAACCATATGTATAAAAACAAACTGAAGTCTTAATAAGGGGAGTTAAAAAGGAATTAGACAACCTTCGTTTTAATTCGCACAAAAAGTACATTGAAGATCTGCAACTTCGCGACCCAACCATGTGGCAAGCAACTATAAAAATATTGCAACAACAGTATGTTCTTCCAAAACCGGAAATTAGCATTCACTTATACACGTCAGATGGCGAAAAATGCGAAACCTTTGCCCATCCTTTATAGAAGTTATTACCAAAAAGATTTTCTTTTGTGGGTACCAAATAAAGATAAGTACCTACCTGAAAAATCTTAACTGAGCCAAATGATAGATTACTTTTGACGTTTCTCATTTAAAAATCATTATGGCAACTACATCCACAGCCGACCAAATGGCAGTTACTTTTAGTTCCTTTACAAGGAATGTAAGATTTACACTATCTAGGACCATTTTATGCCTGAGTGAGCGAAGCAAACGAGGGTAGCAAGGTGGGAGGTAGTGTAAATCTTCCTACATCCTGTGTAAAGTACATAACCTTTATCACTACCAATATTTCCTCATGTAAAATAAATGGCAATAGCATAAAATTATTACATTTTTCTAAATTATAGTAGTCTATTTCGGAAGCTTGGGGCGTTGCTCTAGTGCTGTGACGTTTGGTTTGACAGTTATAAGCGCAATGTGAAAAATTCTTGGAAAAAATCCGTGAATACGATTACGAGTGCTGTTTTGTGATCGTATTCTGATTAAAAATTGATAATAATACGAGCGATAATGATTTTCTTCATGTTAACCAAATGGCAGACATGGCATTTTGTTAGTTATAATAAGAGCGAGATATAAATAACTTACTTCTCTAGGGCAGTAAGCACATTGTCATGGCAACCGTAACAATTTTTGTAATTGTTTCCTACATCCCTCAAGTCTTTCAGTGTACAGGTCACTTGCAAAGAACGTAGTGAAAAAAGGTACTTTTTTGCATAGTGATCACAAAAGTCGTCTTTTTTAAACGAAAAATTGTGAAGAAAGTATCATTTTTTAACGAAAAATCGTTAAATAAGTACACTTTTTTAACTATTTTATTGAAATTGTGAATTGAAAATTTAACAGTTGTAAATTCCAAAATCTTTTTTCACTAAATATCGAGTTACAAGATATCACTATGCAAAAAAACTACGTGTACAACACGTTTTAGAAGTATGATATTTCAAAACTAGTTGTACAAATAACTATTTAATGCTAGGAACTAAAAGTGTTACATAGCAACTTACACTTTTTGTGTCAGTAAGAGTAACTTCAACTTCAACGACAGATATTGGTATTAAAAGTAATAGTAGGAGAGCTGGTGACATTTTTTAGTGATCATTTAGTTAAGGTCTATTTTTTGAGAGACTGTTGCTGGAGACATGTATAAGTTAGTGTCATCTGTAAGGATTATCCTTGATAGCGGTATCGGAGGGAGGCAGAACACTCCCAATTTTCACTGTAAGTATATGTCAAATTCGAGGTTAGCAGGTTAGGTTTAGCGTCATTCTGTGTCAAAAATGACGGAAAACCTAATCTGCTAACCTTGAATTTGATATAGACTTACATTAAAAAGTCCATAAGGGGTGGCTGTGGAAATTGAAACGCATGAATAATAGGTTGGTGGCACTGTAAGTTTATGTCAAATTCGAGTTTATCAGGTTAGGTTTTCCGCCAGTTTTGACACAAACTGACGCAAAACCTAACCTGTTGTCTCGAATTTGACATATACTTATAGTGAAAATTGGGGGTGTTTTGCCTCCCTTCGATACCGCTATCAAGGATCATCCCTACAGATGACACTTATACATGTCTCCAGCAACATTCCCTCAAAAAATAGGCCTTAACTAAATGATCACTAGAAAATGTCACCAGCTCTTAGACTATAACGACGGTTGCGGAAAAACAATTTTTGGTAACTTTGTCGCCCTCTACCGTTCGCAATGCCAACATCTCGATATCGAGGCAAGGACCAAAAATGTGTAGAATTTTATTTCCAACATATTTTTTTCAATAACTTTTTCTGTGCAACCAATGGATCCGGAGAAAAAACAAATTTAATTGTTTTCAAGATGGCGGCAGGTGGTGGGGGCACGGCTTTTTGGTTTTACACTTGTCTAATGACCCTGGGCAAGAGGAATCGCCGCGACCCATTTTTTAAGGTAACACGACAATTTTACTGTACTACAGGAACTAATTTAATAATCCACCTCTACCGAAGTGTTGCCATATATAGAACAGCAGCCCGAGGAACGTTACCCCAGGATACTTATCTCTCAATATCGACTTCTCATAAAAATAATTAAATATACCGAGTGGGCCAAAACACAGTACAGATTTTATAGCCCAGTATATTGGAAGGTGACCAATTTTTTATATGACTATTATACCATCGAAAAGCTCAAATTTTATAGATGGAAGTGAAGCAGTCGTACTCCAAAGAGATTCAATATTGTACATGGTTAAATAAAGCCATGCAAAAAATGCTGTTTTTGGTAAAAATTATTGGCCAAACAATAAAAGAAAAATCATTGCCTACTATTTTTTTTCACAGATTTAATTTAACAGATTATGCAAAGAAACCCCTATCTGGTGCCTGTTTGTAATTAATTATTTATTTTGGTATAAAAATAAAATAAGTTAAAATTACGGCCAAAAATCGTAGTACACACAATTCTCGGTTTACATTTTTATACTGTGTTCAACCTTTACCTGTCAGTAAATTAAGGCTGGTTCTATTTTATTTAACTGCAATACCAATTACGCTAGCTCTCAGCAAACACAAAACTTCTTATCTCATGGGTTGGGTTCATAAACAAAATGGTTTTTTGCGGACAGCGTGAAATTGAACGCTTAAAATCGTGAAATACAGTGAAAACGCGTCAGGTAAATTATTTGAATATTCCCGCTTGGCAACTATTAAAACATCACCTTCATTGTTTCTCAGGATGACGTCAAAGTCGCATTGATTGTTATTCTCAGGATGACGTAGAATGCACACCGATCTTTCATTTGTTTATGAAGCTCGATTCTGGCCGATTTCGCCAAAACCTGGTGACGCAGTTCGATTTTCCAAAACCACGAAGTTGTTGAACTTTTGGAAAAAACGCTAGGCCTCTTCGGCAAGGTTTAATCGTTGATCTAAATTGTTTTCCCGAAAGCTGACACTCAATTTTTAGATCTATTTTACCTCGTTATGACCTTCTCGTGCTGGCTTCGGAGCTGGTCGTAGTGACGCTGCTGGAATTTCTCAGTTTGTAGCTGCTTGCCTGCCCGCCAATGTTAATTCGAACGTTCTTGCAGATTCGGCTGATGTCCTGGACTGCCAATCTCGGGCTTCCAATGCTAATTCTGGCCGTAGTCGAAGATTATAATTATCAGATGCTCGCTGCCGATATGCACTTTCGGAGACAAAATGTAAATTTAACTTTTCCGTTGCGGAACTTCCCACAAACGATAGTACAGCTTCCTGAACACCTGGTGAATAAAACTGGGCAATATTTATATTGTAAAACACTCATTAATGTGGAGCACAGATTCAACAACCTTTCAATTAATTTTAATTCAATTGTTCCCCCTTTTTAGAGACAAAAGAGCATCATGTTGCTAAGAAACGGTGTTATTCTACTATTAACTGGAAATTAGGTTTGATAATATTTACCATAAATAGAATAAAATTTGATTACATAAATTACAATCTAACATTTTCTTAAAATCTAAAATATTGTCTTTTTGCTTATAACTAATATTGTTCTATAGCGTTGCACTCACAAACGTTTTTTATTTCACTGCTCTACTTTTGCACTATGTTTTTAATTATTAAAGCACTGATTTTTGAGTTCCGCACTTTTTACATCTTGCTCCCTTCAGCTTGCTCACAATTTTCACAGTCTTCTGCTTTTATTGATAACTGCGCTCCTTTTATGCACGTAACAACCTTTTTGTGGCAATTACTTTCGTTGGATCTGGCTTTACATGTGCGCAAACCTATCATTTTAATTATATTACTTTATTCACAAGCCAAATTTAAACCCTCTGAAATATGCTTTGCCTTTGCGTGCCTTTATCCGACTAATTACTGTTTCTCGCATCTCATAATCATTGCAGTTAATATTTCTATTTTTGTTTAAAATTGCAATTATATAAAATATTCTGTGCTTATTGATTTGGTTGAATATTTTGTACTGCAAACAGAGCCAACTCCGTTTTCGCACGGTCTTTATTAAAGTGTCATAAAATCGAATTGAAACGTTGTATTATTGCAAATGAGATATGTTTTCAATCTCCAAAGTGTATTTTGTTTTTGAAAGAAATTTTGAAATTGATTAGTTAGTATTGCCAATACCAGCACTTAAAGTTTGTACCGGTTTTTTGCCAGCTGTATCTAGAAATATTAATGTGCGAGATGTCTTAGTATGTCTCTATAATGTGCGTTAATTAAAGTGAAACATTCTTGTATTAAAATAGTTGCGAGGAAGCTTAAACAACTAAATCCCTCGATTTAAAAAAATATCCGTGCAAGCTTTTCAAATTTCCTTCATCGATGATACCGTGTATAAAATAGTCCTAGTTACTTGAAGCAAACTGGATAATCTTTGACTTTCGACGCGTAGACCAATTTAAGCATAACATATTAGTGCGAGTGTAAGGGCAGAAAATGGCGAAAGTAACCAAAAGCAGGGTTGCAGAATGATAATTTGTTTATCTAAGATGCCTTGCAACTCCGGCTTCTCATTCAAACGCCGAAATTGTCGGCATATGACATCATAGTATGGCAAAAAGAAAGTTCATCAAAGACGGCTTTGGAATATTGAAGTCTTGTGTATTATAACACCAGAAAATTCTACCTAATCCTTGTCACTGACATTTTATAGACAGTAGCTGACAGTGGCTAATGTAATAAATATCAAATGACAGCTTACTATTTTCTGGTGTTACAATGACACATAACCTCAAAATTTCAAAGACACCCTTGATGAGTTTTCTTTCTGCTCATACGATACAGGCAAAATATTAATTTTTAAAAATGTGAACAACTACTGCTGAAAGGTGAATATCATATAATAACAAGTAGATTTACACTACGGCATCGGGCATCGTGCGTACTAGATAAACCAGCAAATATAATAGGGGATAAAAAGTGGAAGACTTGCAGGTCAGGTCACGTAGTAGTATGTGATAATGCGCAAACACTGAAGAACATTGGCTTGAAAACCAAGGAAGGCATCCGAAAATAGGTTGAACAGATAACATCAAAAAGGGAGCTGCAGACCCTGCAGGTGAAATATGTAAGCAGCCAAACCCAGAACCGATTGTAGAACTCGCCTTAAGACTGTAAATAATTTTTTCTAGGACCACTACTAAAAGTAGGCCTTTTAGCACTAGCTTGTTTCACTAAAAATGACGTTTTATAAATCAGCGTGTTAAAAGTGAAATCAGCTGTTTACTTTTAGCCCATGTACATGGGCATGTGCTAAAAGTAAACAGCTGGTGCGGAATTTAGAATTTTGAACTGGAAGTGAGGTTATAAAATTATTCGAGTTACTTCGTTCGTTAGAGATAAAGTGTTTTTTAAATAATTAAAGCATTATGTAGTGAATAAAATAAAATGTGTACATTTATAATTACTTTTGATAACTAACTTTGACAGCTACCGGCTGCAGAAACAGTCACCTGCGCGTCAAGGGCATCTCTTTACAAGACATAAATTATAACTGCCATAAATGCAAATCTGTGTTAAATCGACATTTATGGATTAATAAGAGTAAATTTAAGGTCGTAGAAAAAATATTGTGTACAAACTCGTGCATAAACGTCCACTTTCAGCACTTGTTGCACAAATAGCTATAATAGTATTGAATACGCATTTTTAATGTAGTACCTTTTCAACTAATAAAATTTTAGTAAAGGTTATTTTCTAGCATTACTAAGACTGTGATGTTAATTGTTTAAAAAAATAATTTTATTGTTATTGAAAATAGTCTCTCTTAGCCATAATATATTCATTCTCTTTAAAAATTTCTCCAAACAAGCAGATAAGGTCGACAAACATCTGCTAAAATTCAGCACCTCCGCATTCTTTATCTAATAGACTTGTCTGTCCGGGACGCTGTTTTGTCTGTCCGGGACGCTGTTTCAGCAGCCAAACCGTAAGAGATAGAGAACAGTTATGAAAGTTATATGTTTGGAATGGTCATGTCAGGTCAGGAACCGAATTTTAGTCACGTGACACTTCCGGTTTTCGAGAAATCGCGTGATTTCCGTCCTTCCGGGACGCTGGTCCGTCCGGGACGCTGTTTCAGCAGCCAACCTTAAGAGATAGAGAAAAAAGTGGACGTGACTACCTCCCTGGACTTTCCCATACTGGAAACTGTTCATATCGTCTTTATTCAACAGTCTTTACAACATATCAAAATTTCAACTCGATGACTCACGTCTTCACCGTGATAAGCGTTTACACTTTCACGTAAATTGCGGGTAAATATAAAAGAATGTGTAGTTCAAAACGTGACCACCGAGCTTCTGTAGATGGCGCCAAGTGGACAAGCCGCCACTGTGCTAGTTTATGTATTATTTTCCTCAAAACAGCTGTAGCACCGAGGTGAAATTTTCTAAGTACCTGGAAATTATATTTTCTAGGGCATACAAAATCGATTTTTTTATTTTCGCGGAAAAAGATTCTTTGACGCAAAAATATAACAACCGTCAGAATAAAAAAATTATTTTTTTAAAATAGAGGGGGAGGGGGCCGGTGCGCTTACATATATCCACGAGTGTAATATTTTTTTTCCATATTCATATGCTCCATTATGCACTGAGCAATTCAGTGAAAACCCCAGCTACCTATCTTGTTTTGTTTATTAATTAAAGGGGTTTAAATTTTCAAACTTCAAAGCTTCGTAGAGGGCGCCACAGATAATTCATGAGATTTTTTAAAAAACAAATCGATAGCCCTTTTCGGGGACTATCAGTGTATGAAGTTTAAACAAATTCCTGTGGGCAGTTTTTGAGAAATGATTTTTAGAAAATTTCCAACATTTTGAAAATTTGTAATTTAGGCCCCTTAATATTTTTCAAAACACTTTTTATATCACCTCATGTTAGCCTTCATATACTATTCAGAAAAAAAATCAATTGAATCGATTCATCCGTTTTTGAGTAATAGGGCGTTAAACTCAAAATCTTCAAAAAATCATAGCGCCCTTCATTTTAAACCTAGCGAGTTCGGCAAAAAACTAACAGATTTTTTGTCTTATGACCCTCTATCGTTATCCGCGATAAAATTTCAAAATTTTAATCACGAAAACAGTGATACCAAAAAAAACATGCGTAACTTCCGCTTCCGTTTCGGATTTTTTGAAAAGATTATTTTGTCGATGAATTTTCGATACAACCCCGCATTCTAAAGCGCATCAAAATCGGAGCAATGCTTTCGGCTGTAGAGCGTCACCCACCCACACACCCACACACAGACAGACATTTTTTAAAAACCACTTTTTTGGGTTCCTAGAGGCCCAAAACGGATATTTCTGTGAAAATCTCGATTTGCAAAATTTTCATGATTCCAAGACTTCCCTATACCTATGGGTATGGGAAAGTAAAAAGTTATGAAAGTTATATGTTTGGAATGGTCATGCCAGGTCAGGAACCGAATTTCAGTCACGTGACGCTTCCGGTTTTTGAGAAATCACGTGATTTCCTTTAAAAACGGTCTTTTTTGTTTTATTAAATGAGAGATTTGTCTCACTGGTTGCTAGTTTACGTCTAATTCATGAAAGCGAATTACGATTATATGTTTGTAATTCCTAAATCTTCTGTTAATAGAATAAACATTTTTGTGTCTCAATTGTACAACATTTTGTATACGAAACATGTTCGTAAAATCGAGATACAGATACATTATAAATGATTAACGACCACGTGTCCAATGAAGTTTCTGAGCATTGGCGTCCTGGTTGAATTCTCACCTTGTACTAATTGCCTAACTCACATACCTTATTTTATTTGCATCAACAACAGTTTCATTCAGATAAAAGTTACTTACTTTTCAATTGTTTTGGGTAAATACCGTACTAGCATATGCCATATGCCAACAGGATTGAATGGGTTGCCTATATTACGTGGTCACTTGGTTTTCAATATTTTTCATGTCTCTGTACAAACTTCTTAAGAATATAAAAAAATCTGTTTATAAACCTCTAACTGAGAATTACTTATATATTTTCGACATAAGTACCACCATTGCCTAATTATTTCTTCAATGAAGGAACCACTTCTGTTTCTCCAAGTAATAGAGGTCTGTCAATGGAACCAACTCACGACATCTTTTATATCATATTTCTGAAGCGGCTGCGTCATTTTTAAGCAATATCACTGACATATTACTTTAAAAAAATCTATTCCCATGCTAGCAGACCAAGGCGAAAGAATCAAAGCTAGTCTAACACCATCAGCATAAAAATTGTCTTACCGGCCTACATAGATGAAATGCATTTTTTACATTACGGACACGGCGCTTATCATAAAAAAAATCAATAGGCACTTCAGACTATTAATAATATTAGCTATTTATGCAACAAATGCTAAAAGTTGACGTTTATGCGCGAGACATGAAAGTTATGAAACGAAGTCGTGCATAAACGACTTTCAGCACGCGGTGCATACAATATTTTATCTACGACCTTAATTTTACCGTTATTAATCCATAAATATCGATTTAACAAAAGTTTGCATCTACGACACTTATAATTTATGTCGTAATAAACAGTAGCCCTTGGCGCGCGGGCGAATGTTTGCGGAGCCAGTACTGCCAAGGTCAGTTACGAAAAAAAATTATTAATACTACACATCTGGCTGTATTCATTACATAACGCTTTAATTATTTCAAAACCACTTTACCTGTAACGCAAGAAGTAACCAGAACAATTTACAACTTCACTTCCAGTTCGAAATTGTAGTTTTATAACCTCACTTCACTTTATACCACACATACGACTAAAGTAAACAGCTGATTTCTTTAACCACGCTAAACTATAAAACGTCACTTTTAGTGAAACAAGCTAGCGCTAAAAGGCCTACTTTTAGTAGTAGTCGTAGATAAAAATATTTTCAACATTTAATCACAGTTAAAAATAAGCAATTCAACATAAGTATTGCTAAATAAAACCATGATCGATTAAACAAAAATCTAGTAGAATCAAGATAAGTTTGACAAATTTTAGGTTCTAAATAGTACACTTCGTAAAAGGCACGATTGTCTAGGTTTTGTTCTACATACTAGTAGATACTTTGGAAAAATTCTGACTGTATCACATTTTAACCACTGCCTTTTTTAATTCCTGTTCTTTGTTTTCTTTATCCCTTCATATCAGTTGAACATTATCATAGTTATCTGCAGCAATTTAGATTTCCCTTGCTACATTACTAATACCACTTCTGTTGTCTTTCATAACATAAGTATTGCACGTAAGCTTTATAGTGTTTCTTATGAAATATATTATTGTTGTATAAATCTGAGAAATAATTAGTACTTGTTTTCTATATGATGTCATTTTTGGCATTGGTCTATTATGATATTTACAGTACTGATATAGTACAATAAAATGTAGGTATTATGAAAACAATACACCCCTTTTAAATAGTACTAATTATGATAAGTTTTATCGGACTTGTTACGCTGTCTCAGGTGTCTCACACGACGTTTCGGGAGTTTTTGATCTATTCCCGTCCTGAGGTGTTCCTGGTTCGTCCTGAGAAGGACTGGTATTTGCACGTCTTTTCACGTACAGTTGCTACAGTACCCCGGAGTTTGAACGTTTAAACGTCGTGTGATAAACACCCGAGACAGTGTAACAAGTCCGATAAAACTTATCATAATTAGTACTATTTAAAAGACGTGTATCGTTTTCATAATACCTACATGTTATTGTACTATATCAGTACTGCCACTGTCTGCTTAATGAAAATGTCACCCATAACAGCCAAGGCCGTTAAAATTTAACAGCCACGGCCGTTATGACCGTTGCTATAGTACTACCAAATTACATGGTTTTAATTTATTCGAAAACAAATTTGTCAACATTCGTTGCTACACTACCAAAATACGAGCGGGGCTCAGGTTACTAGTAGTATTTATATTAAAATCGCATATCTTAAAATAGCCACTTTTAGTAGGTATTACGAAAACTGTTAAAGAACATACGGCCGATATTACATATAACTAACTCGGATAATTTGTTAGCCTCGGCCTATTCGGCTCGGCCACAAAATTTGTGTTCGTGCGTTATAATATGCTCAATATCAGCTCAATAACATTAAAAATTATTACAGCAGTTATATTATGTTAAATGTTAGCTTCTTGTCTGGTGTCCCCAACAGTTACCTATAAATATTTAGTAATGAAAACATATCAATACATCTTTTGTTTTAACCAAACTCAAATAACAGCATAACACTGCTACAGATCTCTTGGACTTTGGCAATAAAACACTAACTTTGCAGATATACATCAAACACGCATTATCTAAAATTAGTTTCACTAAATTTCACCACACGCTTCTTATCCCCAAGTTCGGGACTCCGAGGATGGGTTTTAGGTGAAAATAGGGCGAGGTTGCAACATATGGTCTTGAAGCCAACTTCCAGGATATTTTTCCTAACGCCAAGAAGTACTCGCATCGGTGAAATCAAAAGATAACAGTGATTATTATATCCGTGACGATATCAACTAAACTATTCCTGGCGAATTTAATTTAGCAATCAAACTAAACCAGATCTGGTTAGTGGGATCCTGTGAGCACGGATTAAGGCGGACGTTTAGGTCGCTGGTCGTCTTTGGTAATTTAACGAGATTGCAGATAGAATTGAAGGAAGCGAACCCTAAACAACGTCTGAATTTGTTCAGAATTATATACCTTGCATTGGTGGTCTAGTTTTGTGAATCCGAAGTGGAATTAATTCGTGGAGGAATTGTTGCCTGAACCGGAATGGGGCTTATAGTTTAATATCATATTCAAAACAACGTTTCTGGACATTATGTTCCGGAAACTGCAATTAACCTCCGCTCTTTGATCGATATAGAATTTCAAATAAATGTTGGGGGCTTATAATTTTGGTAATGTCACGACAAATTTCAAATTTCTTATTGTCTATCGACTCGAGCATTGTGTTTATAATCAATACATAATTGTTATTTACGGGCTTGGTATGCCGTAATTTTAATAAAAACCGTTACAACTAGATTAAGCTAAGGATGTAGGATAAAAGAAAAATTATTGGTTCTTTGTATCATTAGAAATGATTTATTTGAAGCACAAACCTATATTAAAAACCTGATGTGATACACGCACACAACTTCCTTTTACAGTGATCTTATAATTAGCCAAAAATTTGATTTTAAATTTTTAAGCATTCCTAAAAATTTTTCAAAAATTACAAATTCTACAAAAACTGTACAAAATAGAGCGTTAGTTAAAAATACAAATTTTCTCTAGAATTTTAAGCTGAATTAAAAATTTTAGAGGTATTCAACTGGAAAATCACCTATCTCACATCAATACACATTAAAATGTAATAAAAATGTAAAATTAAAAAAAAATCGTTAGAGCCGTTTTTGAAAAAATCGAAAAACACTGAAAAATCACAAGAGTAAACACCTACTTCCGGTTATGCGATTTTCTTCAAAAGCTTGTTGTCGCATCTACATAGTACACAAAACTTATATATGAAGTTTCAACGCCATAACTCTTTCTGTTTTTGAGATATTCTGTTCACAGGCAGACACGCAGACATACAGACAGACAAATGAAAAAAAATATGATTTTTGGGTTCAGGAGACTCTAAAACGTGAAGATCTGTTGAAAACTCAATTTCGAATTTTTGGGGTGAATCCAATACTTCCTTTATTGTAAAAGGAAGTAACAAGTTTAGTTGTTAGTTACATACACACTTAACAAAAGAAGAAATAATATAGGGTAGTCATTTTATTTACTTTTACTTTATCTTTGTTTAGTTAAGAGGTATTATCTACAGAGTGTCTTGCAATATCACCGATAAGAAAATGATTGTCGATAGTGTTTGTTGAACGAGATACAAGCTTTTAAAACTAATCTGACTGGACTAAACTGGTACACTCTAAATTTTTTAAAATAAAGTGCTCCTGTACATTTCCCTTGGAAGAATACTTTTTAAATAACCAGTTCAATTTTGCAAAAACAATCTCTCTTTAATATCTATTGTAATTAGTTATAAATCTTAATAGAAAGAAGAAACGCTTTACAAGCTAGATCTCGTTAAGCAGTAATAGATATCTTATTATTGACCACATTCCCAATCCCTATAATCTAAAAAAATGTATTTTTTAAATCTGCTGGGTTAACCTAAATAGTACTTTATATAGGTTGTTTGGAATCGCATAATTATTTCATTCTTGGTATCTTTTTAAATTAAGCGTAAAGATTCACATACTCTCTGTTCCAAGTTCAACATCAAATTAAATCAGGTGCAGAAGGTATAGAAAATGTTTTCCTATATTTATAGGAATTTTGAAGATGGGTCGTTGTTGTTTTGCTATCTGATAAGGTCGTGTAGTGCCTAGAAATCGCTAGCTGTGCAGCATAAATTAGCAGAAAACTATTTGTGGAGTTTGTGCTACGCGCAAGTAAGTTCCTAGTGTTATAAACTGAGCAATTGGTGTCTCAAGTGACAAATTGCATCCGCAATTCAAGTGCAAAAATCACGCATTTAAAAAGTCCGTTTGGCAACATTGCGCCATCTGCGAACTGCAGCGGATCCAGGATCAAACAATAGGTAGACGCTCAACCCTTTTTGGCAATAAATAGCGGCTGCGCAAGAAGCGTGGCATTTTCATCGAGCGCCCATAGACGGGATGTCGGGCAATAAAACCCTCGGGTGACGCCATCCCAACAAAAGTGACACAGCACTTCGCGGAGATAATATTCTGGCAGAAGGGTAATAAAGCAGTTCCAATGCTCCTACTTAGAAAAGAGGCACAATGGCTAAACTGCACTTTCGACAAAACGACGAGTCCATCTGGCCATGGACAAGCAGGAAGCAACCCTCCATTATCGCAACTGAAGAAGCTATATAAACAGACATGCAAGCGCTAGCATCTCATTCATTCATTCCAGTCATTCGTTTTACAACCTGACTCCGTGTCTAGCACGGCAGGCACGAGTCAAACTAGCGCCACTTTCAGTCCGTCTGTTAAAAGAGTCTGTTCAAATATCAGGACGCGTTATCTATTGTAAATGATTGTTGCTTTCTCTTGCTCTTGCTTGTTTTTATTTAGAAATACTGGTGGTGTTACCATCAACACCCGTGTACAAACAGCACGTGAACTACCTTATCAATGTCAAAAAAAGTTTGTTTATTTACAAACAACGGAAACGCATGTGTAATTCCAAGTAAGTTTTAATACCGTGTGTCCCAACAAATCTTCATATCGGCGTTAGCCATAGAGCAAGAGGAGCATGTCGTTTCTAGGGTGTACAGCATGTTTCAAATAATCAAGTTTCATTGGTAGTTAGGCTAGATGAACATTGGTCTGTTGAGAATACAGATAGCTTTCAAGTATTACTATTTCGGATGATCCTGACGTTAGTTTGTATTTTTAGTGTTGCTTATGTTAAGCAATTTCATTGGTTATAGGTAGACCCGATACCAAAAAATAATATTTGGTCATTTAATTAATTTATGTTTGTGAATTAAGGAATGACCTGCTTCTCCAAATTCATGACAAGAGCTGATTCCAAGTTTCTTGGGACACCCATTATATTGTTATAACGGTAATTTAGCAAAACAAAATTAAAATATCAATAACTACACGAACTATTCAGAACTTAACCCACCTGTTTAATAGTCATGTACAGTTTATCTTTGTCTTTTCCTTATGATCTATCTAGAATGTTATTCTCTATTAACAAGGTGGAAACACAACTGTAGATCGTTTACGTGATTGGTTCATACGCACGTAATGTCAGGGAAAAGATTCCTGGGACTAACTGTACTGCATTATGGTACATAGTACCATGTGAGTAAACCTGAAATGTGTTATTCACCTTAAGGTACTTAAAAATATGGTAGAAAATAGGTTACCCTATTTTAAAAATGTGTTGTTAATACAATTCTTTCTAAGATCGTATCAAAATGACAAGTTTTTGCACAGGTTCTGGTTTTTAAAGTAACGTTTATAGCACTCAATTCATACATAAATAACGCACTGCCGTAAATTTAAATGTCAACATAACGTAAAATATCTAACATGATGTCACGGAAAAAGTGTCACCAAGCTAAGTTTTTATATTTCTGTTGCGATTATAGAAAAACCAGCGTATGATACTCGTGTATAAGTGCCATTAAAGCAATAGCGACTTTAAAAGCACTCCGCTTCGCGTCGTGCTCTTAAACTCGTCGCACTTGTTTTAAAGGCTTACTTATACACTAATATCATAATATGCTATCTACTAAACTCTCCTTCCTTTTCTCATCGCCGCGCCGTGGTTGATCCACTAAATTCAAATCTAGCAGTAGTATCGAAGGGCGTAGCCGAGGGCCTATTAACATGGCCGACGGTTAGCTTAACTTCAATAACTCATACAAGATGGAGGAAGTTATAGGTCCACCATCTTTGTTGAAAAGTTTATTATCTCCGTTCTTTAAAATGGTCAAGTTTTCAAAAGAATTTAGTTGCTTTGTTAAAGTTAACTCCTTTACAATTTTTAGGTCAGTTTCCGTAATACTATGACCCGTTTCTTAAATATGTTGGGCTGGGCAATACTGGATTTTCCGAATCTATGGAATCTAAAATGAGCTAGATGCTCTTTAAACCTAGTACCAAAATTACGACGTGTTTGCCCAATATATTTTGAATCACAATGGGAACATTTAATTTCGTAAATTACAGATCCCTCTAAATACCTCAGTTTGTCTTTTGGAATTTCCAACAAATTTCTAAAAATTGTAAAGGCGTTAACTTCAACAAAGCAACTAAATTCTTTTGAAAGCTTGGCCATTTCTATGAACCAAGATAATAAACCTTTAAACAAAGATGGTGGATATTTTCAAACCACAGGCTCCAGCAGTGTTTTATTTTTATTTTATACAAATGATGTGATAAAATCCAACGGATTTTTTTTTTTATTTTTTATCACTATAAAAACACAGGATTGGTTAGATTTTTAAAAATCGTGGCCTTTGATTGGATAATAAGAGATGCGAAACATAGTCGTTACCATTCCCTACTTCCGTCATCGACATCATTTCTGTGTAACTTTATCAATTCTTTTTCTTCTTCTTCAATCCTTAACCCTGCGAGGGCGTAGTGACATTATGGAAGTTTTATTTTGAGACAGTTTTACCACGTTTTGCGATCTTGTGCCAAATGATTTAAGTTGACCATCTCATCGGGGATCTACACCTTGATCGCTTTCCATTGCTTTTTCCTTCGATCACTAGCCTTTTTATGCCATCGTTGCGTCTCTCTATGTTGCCTCAAAATACCTGAGATATGTTTTGTTTACAGCCGTATTTCGACGAGTTTCGGTCTTAAATTGTTCTAATATCCACGTCTTTGTGCATAGCGTTGTCCATGGTCTGTGGAGCATACGTCTGTAAGGCCACATTTCAAATGCATCGGTTCTCGCCCTACACGGGTTGAAAAATAGTGCTAGAATTTGGTGATTCGTCCAATAACAGGAGCAATAAACGACAAAAACAGCACAATGCTCCTAAAATTTACGACAGATAGTAATACTGCGGAACGAGACGTAAACGAGAGTAGGATACTGATCCATTTCGGCTTGTCGGTTAACTCTCGAATACTAGGACTAGATTTAAAAGCACGTCAAGAATATTCCGTCTTAAATGCTAATTGTGTGCAAAATATGTATCAATGGCTACATTTAATTAAATTTCGATTTAAAAATCGAACATACATATACTACCCCGCTTTGTAAGTAATTATTGCTCGCCTAGCAGTTTTAGCGAAAAGGCCTGTAAACCAGCATATTTTAAATTGAATCCCGTAGCGATTCGAACTATAAACTAAAACCACTATTTACGCTATATTTTCACCAGAACCCTCTTATCGCCCCTTAGTTTATATTAAAATACGTCGACATCGTTAACCCTTAGATTGCATATCATGTTACACGTATCTAGGTTTAATTAAATTATTGTGACAACTAGGTGTTTATTCATTTGGTGAGTCTTCATAGTTTAATTGTGAAAATCTTTTCTTATCTGCATTAACTTCGCTCCTTATTTCTGAGCTTATAGTCAATTATACAGTTAACAGTACTGCACTATAGAAAACACAATATTGTCAAAAAGATAAAAGACAGTACCATTAAAGGTATTAGATGCTGTTACTAACGGCTTGATGATCGCTAAAATGGTAAACGTAAAGGTTCAAGGTATTTTAATGTTCCCGGTTGGGGGCAGACTGTTCTAGGGATCTTACGTCCCTCCTATCTAAAATATTAAATATTAGATGTTGGTATTCGTTCTTTAGTGTCAATATTTTATGTTTTTTTTTCGAATTCTGTAAAAACTTTGTAACTACGACTTTGTGCATTTATTTTTGTTTTAGAATTCTTCTTCTTCTTCTTCTTAATTTAGGCTGAGAGCCTGTTATTTCCACACATTAAGTGCGGTTTTATAAGCCATCTTAAGCCGCAGCCGGGGTAGGTGGCTAGCCTAACCCCTTGAATTAAGGAAAAATGCCCTCATAGGGGTCACGACCACCAAAGATATTCGTATGATGGCCGGAGAGCGTTCGATGTTTCCAATGTACGGGTGTGGGGCTCGAACCCACTACCTGCCGACTGCTGGCGCAAGCACTCTACCTGCCGGCCACACGCTCTCGCTGTTTTAGAATTACATGTATCAACTGTCAGTATTGAAAATTTAGTATTTACATTTTCTTTTTTGTGAGTTAATAAGCACATTTCGCTGAAAGATTCACAACGCCAGTAAAACAATGATCTAAACGTCTGTGCTCAAAATAGTGAATCCTTGAGTTTTATTCATTTTGAGAACCAAAATAAAATAGAACGTTGTATGTAGCCCGTGCACTCAAGATTATGTTTTTAATTGTCATGGGCCAAAAGTCACTTTTCGTATTAATTTAACGATTTGCCTTATCCCTGCCTAATTCAAGGCACTTTTCGCTCTAACTATTTACCCTATAATAGCCTAGTTTTAGTTACCCATTTCCTCAAGTAAAGTCACTGCAGATTAGGCCTCACGTTGTACGCGTGCTATGTTGGTTGCAGATGCGATTTTTCTGCAAATTTGGAATTTTCTGGGCCTAGCTGTCAAATTATCATTAGCCATTTTGACTTGTCAGAAGATGGATGTGGTGAAAAGCATCTTTGGTTAATCGATGCACGAATATTTGTAATTCGGTTTTGTCACGCTCATCCTAGCATTAAAATGTATATCTTGGTGTGATTTTTGTCTGGGAGACGTCCCCGACGTTTTTGTTGTGATACATTTCAAGCACGGATTTTTGTCCGGAATTTATCTGACAAGCACATGTAACTACTTGGGCGATTTGGAGCAGAACATCTCACGGTATGCTATTTTGACAATTATTGGTTATATTTCTAAGGCAGAATGTTGTCCCTTTTAGCTCCCTTTTGGTACGGGCGGTGAACGCACTCAGCTCCCCTTTGGTACGGGCGGTGAAAGCACTCAATTCCCCTTTGGTACGGGCGGTGAACGCACTCAGATTAGGAAGCAGTCCTTTGGTATGAACTAACGCATCTCTGTTGGTGAGCGGCGAGTTTGTTCATGTGGCGCAGAAACTCTTCGAAGCGTTTGGTCGATGGATTTGGCCCCTCTTGGAGAGCACTCTCTCCAGGCAGTTGCTGCAGTCGGCTGGCTGTGAGTTTGGGAGATTTCCAATCCCTAAAACAGGCTAGCAGATTTACTGGCCCGAGATCTCTGCGTTACCTGCGATGAAGCCCGTTGGATCACCTGGCTTTCTCGACATCGTGCAGTAGGCCTCCGATTTAGCACGTTCGTCACCTGGTGCAGCCAAGGTCTGTCTTTGCAATTTCCTTAAGCGTTCTTGTGCAGTTTTGAGCTCGACCAACTTAACCTGTGTTATAGGCATGATTTTAATGTGTGTTTAATTATTATTCATTGTAGCGTTTGGGCTACGGCCAGATTTTGATAATTGATTAAATTAACTTACTTTAATGTTGTGATAACTCACCTGCAGTCTAAAAGTAAACCTATTTTGTTGTTTACATCTTTATATTTGCAACTTGACATTTTAACCCTCCATTAGCCTTCAGGCTGTGTCTAATGTAGATGCATAGGGACGATAAGGTTTCCCTTATGTCAATTTTGTAATAGCAATTCTTGCATACGCCCATTTGAACGATTTTAGACTCGATCTCAGTGGAGAGATCCGTCAGTCGGTTGAATTTGGCTTAGTGCGGCCCCACTTTGCAAGAAATTAGCGAAATCAGTCCGATCTTTGTTTAAGCAATTACGCCCCTTTAGGGCGAGATTTATTTAGCGGGTTTCGGGTAATATTGCGCCCCCTATAAACCAAGATCTTGGGTAATAATGGGTTTTGTGTACATTTGATTACTAGTACAGTTATGTATTTTTGCAACTGAGGGTTTAGCGTTGATTTCAACTTGACAAACAAAACAAAACCTTAACTACCGCTTAAATTTGAGACGCGTTTGGTCATACATGCGAATTGCTACGATCTACGACTTTATTTATTTAATCTGGTGAGTTTAATCTGTGATAAATTTTACGATATTATATTATATGAAATCTGGTTTGTGATATTTGTTGTTGTTGTGATATACTACCGAGCACTGTTAATATTTTATTAAATTATGTATACTCGTTACTTATGCCTGCGAATTTGATTTGTGTGTCCTTGTCGCTACCTCTAATTTTCAGGATCGCTTAGTAGCACCTTCCGTAGTGTCTGGTTTGATGATTAGCAAAGTGCTGGGTTACTGCTACTTGGCGCCCATAAATTACTCATCGTTTCAGCTTACGCTTTAAGTCTTCTGTTCGACCCACGACCAGCTCCGGCTGAGAATCCGGTAGCCTTTGCTACTCCTTATTTTATAGTCAGAGTTTGGTAACATAATACTTAAATAACTATTATAATAAATTTACTCAGTTTTTGTAAATGTTACATTACTATTTTTATTAGAAATAATATATTAAGTAGATAAATCTTCGAGATTATTGTATTTATGTGTATTATAGATAGCCATCTTTGTTATTTAAAAGATAATAATTTGTCATAGGTTGAAACACTAATTTTATCTTGCTGAAACTTACTGAATGATTCAGTACCTACAATTTCATCAGCAATAAATCAGTCTACATTTATTTTAAAAATGCATCGGCTGACATAAACATGACAAATAGGTTTTGCTGTAAAGCTAACAGCTTATAGCAGACACAGGACAAAACTAAACGTTATTTTCTTTGCTAGAGAATGTGTAGATTCTGTCAGGAACGGCTCACGCGTATTTAAATCCTTTTCAAGGTAAATGCTGTTACTATGCATCATTACCAAATAAAAATACAAAGCGGAATGTAGATCACTATCACCCAGCGGATGTGCTAGTCAATCTTCTTGTGTAGAACATTCTAGTTTTATCAACCTCTAACATACAAAATAGCTGATGCAGCCTGACTATTAAATCTTTACTGAATTTTCCCAATAGATTTCAGCTCTAATTGAGTATCTGCGTTCATTGTGAAGCCAGGAGCAAAATAATACTACAGCTGAAATATTCTAGTCCACTTTGATTCATAAAAGCGCCATGTTGTATTAAACAATAGATCACCACAAATATTTCCAACTGTAGAATTTAAAAAACTGTCTCATTCATTATTTATGGAAAAAGCAGCATTAAGGGTTACTTTTTATTTCAGATTCGGAGTTCGTGTACAGAGACTCCCATGGAGGAATAACATTATACAACGCCGACAATCTGACTACAAAGGTCTTAATGACCAACTCCACATTCGTAAGTTTTTAGAGTTTTATTAAGCGTTCGTATTTACAAAAGACCCAAAAGCTCCTTTGGTGGCAGCTGAAAATGCAGCATTTACACTCGTTCAAATTAGTTGGGCGAAGTTGGCTTTGATATATCGCTCTGCCTCGACCGCACGCAAGCAGAGCGAGTACTTTGATAAGTTAACTTGTTGAAACATACTGCAAGCTAATGAAGCATTTTTATTAATTACAGAGGCAGTACGACGCAGTCGACTTCAAAATTTCAAGTGACTTAAAATATGTGCTTCTCATTACCGACGTAACTCGCAAATACAAGTACACTCAGTTGGCGAGGTACTACATTTACGAAAGAGCAACTAGGTATGTATAGAATAAATTCTGCATGTCATGTATATTAATAACACCACAAATCAATCAAAAACATTGTGTGAATACTGAAATTGTACTAAATAATTGAGTTGCAAATTTAAAAACGTTAGAGACGTTTTCTATAAATCAACAACTGTTCAACAATGGGAATTTAGTTTATTAAGCAGGTGCTTATTTAAATCAATATAGAAAAAATATTCCCGATACAGCAGTATTATAGAACCACATTTTCGTGAACTAAACAGTACTTTAACGACTTTTGCGGACGCGAATAGTGTATTACAACAAAAAATATACTAGTAGACCACCTGAACGACAAATTAAAGAAGTCAGAATTTGGAAGATACGGTGCTATATCTATAGGTACAAAAATGCATCAAGAGCTCGTACCTGCAGATTACAACACAAGAATTTTATACTGCTACTGGTTTGAATAGTAATAGTGTTTTGAACAACCTTTTTCTCTAATAACTGTCAGTTTTGCTTAAGAAAAGAGAATTCCGAAGTAATGCGATTGCGATTCACTGACAACGACGTTTTTTCGTGAATCGTCTTTACATTCTCCTAAAATAATTAATTTATCTAAATTAGAATATTTCCCAGTTTTATATAATTCCCAAATTTTCCGACTCATAAACCAATAATCAATGAAACATTATATATAATGTTCTTTCTGGTCTTGTATATGCTGGGTTGTTCTGGGCTTCGTTATGTTTTTTTCAAAATTATGTATTAATTTAAAATACTATGCATAATATATCCAAAAATATTATATATTACATTAACTAATTATAAGGTACATGCAATGAATAATTACTTATAGAAAAAACTCCAGTGACTGTAGCACACAGGGTAACTTTTGGGAATTCAATGTACGAGGGTTATACAGCATTTATTATCCCTGGCATACATAGCTTTGCAATATGTTGCCCTTAGCAACGGGAATTGGTTTGCTTTTTTATTGACAACAAAACTGCCAAATTGCATTAGTTGAACTTTAATATTTTAGAAGACGTACAAGTTGGAAGTAGTGGTTGTGCAGAGATTTTGACAAATGAGAAAAAGATCTTTAATCAGTCGCTAAATATCTACCAAAGAAAGCGTTAACACCAAAACAAATTAATGCAGATACGGTTGACGTGCCTGTGGATTCTACTTCTTCCTATCAAGTAATACAAAATTTATCTCGGCAATTGTAGCTGCGAATATGCAAAAGATGCTGATCGGCAGCATTCTGGTGTAGTCAATAAAGCATGAACGTGTGAGTGGCACAGTCAGAAAAGATCGTAGGTTAACAACACTGGTCAAATTATACAACATTACTTACACGACTTGGTTATTGTATTCAAGAAAGAAGACGAAACAAATTGTACCAGGGAATTCTCCTTCATCACGATAACGCTCCTGTTCATAAAAGCCTTCTTCCATAAACACAATATCTAATATTTGGTTTGTAGTTGTGGATTATCAACCCTACTTACAATCATGAATAAAATCAATGCCTTCGAAATGTGATTATGCAGGCGAATCCTGAAGATTTCCTGGGTAGGGCGAATAACCAATAAAGAAGTATTAACGAAAATAGGGACTGAAAAAGAGCTAATGAATATTTAAAAAACCGCCTACTTAGAACATATTCTCAGAAACCAAAGATGTAAATTACTGCAAACGATCATAAAAGGAAGTGGGAAATGTGGGAAGAACAAGATTATCCTGGCTCCGCAACATATGGAATTGGACAGGAATGACGGCGTTACAAATGTTTCGAGTAGCTGTTGATCGATATCTATTTTACCAAGTGATAATCAACCTCTGAAAACGGAGGTCTACAAGAAGAAGAAGACCCTGCTTCCCTAACCTAGTTCCTAGCGATTTTTATTTATTTTCAAAGCTCAAAGAGAATCTTATGGGATCAAAATTTAGGAGTGATGACGCTTGTAGCAGCAGTTCAAAAAATGTTGTGTAATCAAGATTGGCACTACTATTCTTAAACATTGGTGAAATAAATAATGTCTTCATGTACAAAGGAATTGAAAAATAATGTGATGTTGTATAGTAGGTATCGAGAGATCCAAAAAAAAAAAACTGTTCCTCAGCGGGCTGTGGAAATTCAACGTATGAATAATATGTTGGTGACACTGGACTTCAATGTCAAATTCGAGGTTATCAGGTTAGGTTTTCCGTCAGTTATGACACAAAATGACGCAAATCCTAACCTGCTAACCTCGAATTTGACATTGACGTACAGCGTCACCAACATATTCATACGTTGAATTTCCACAGCCCGCTGAGGAACAGTTTTTTTTGGATCTCTTGATACAATAAATACTGTACATCCCTCGTAGCATCGCTTTGTTCAATTTGAAACATTTTCACGAATTAGTTTGACTTTTGGAACTTTTAGTAATATGTGAAAGATACAGTGTTAAATTAATTTCTAGCCACAGCCTGCTCTGAATCCTATACTAGCGAGATAAACTTTTTACATTATACTGCTAGCAGTATATGCAATATGCAATGCTATAAACTCATAATCGTTGCAAAAAAATTGTGCTTACGAGAAGAAGGCAAGCATGTTCAACACCTTTTACAAATGTGTTTATAATGTAGTTTCTTGTTGCTTGTGAATTTCTAAATTTCATTTTTTAACATTGAAAATGTTTAACGAATTGGAAGTGTGACGATAATACGGGGCTCCAGTAGCGATATGGAATTTACGCGAATTTTTGCAAGTTATACGTATTGCAGGTGAATGTTGTTGGATTCATTTTTAAGGCCAACTTTTTGGAGAGACTGTGAAAATGTAAGATTTAAGGGGGCGAAATGAGGGTATTAAAATTATTTTTTGAACATGAAAACGTGCTGTTACTTCGCATACTTCTTGAAAGATTCAAATTTGATTTGAGGCTAGTTGGAAAGAGGATGAACCAACGCTCATCGTACTGGCTGTTTTCTGGGGTCTGCGATGCACGGGGGGCGAAGTTATAAAGGTGAGGTGCATTTGTAGCAAATTGGATATTCGCATAAACAGGGGGAAAGAAAAAATGTAGAATTTTGTTTTTGGCAGTATGTGGATGAAGCTGTGGGTTTCTAAGAATTTTGCGGCCCAGGTGGATTTGGGGGTTGCAAAATGGGGAAAACGTTATAATTATCAGAAAACACTTAAAATCAATATTTGTATGAAATTCGCTGTTTGGAGACTTTCTACTGGTCGATTGTATTTTTTAAGAGAATTGGGGGTGCGGTTCTGAGAGGGGTCGATTTTTTTCCTTATTTTCTCAATATATAAATTAAAAAAATGTGAAATTTTGTTTGATTCTGGCCTTTTGTGAAATTGTAAATTTGCAAGTAAATATTAAATAGCGTGATGCTGACGGAAAGTCGGATTGTATTTTTCTCTACCGTGAATCTTTCGTGAGGGTAAGGTCATTGCCGCGTTGCACTTGTTGGCAGACGGTAGTAGAATAGTAGATGGTCACTGGCAGGGTTGGGATGTTAGTGTTAGCTCTTGGTAGTAAAATTTAATGCAGGATTGTAATAGAATATAATATAAAAAATCGGTGGAGACTTTAAAAATATAAATACATATGTATATGTACGGAAATTATAAAGTTACCTAGTTTAGACAATATAGAAGCTCCTCAAACAACAAATCATTTTAAAAAATATTTATTGAACAATTAGCACAAAATTAAAGATACATATCGACTAAACAACTCAAAGATCTATTCGCATTTAGTCCCTTTTTCACACTGCTCCCTTCCTCCTAATAAAAGTAATTGTTATATTTTCTATTAAAGCACGTTTAATGAATAAGCAACATAAACTTTGAACAGTAATAAGTTGAGCCGCCGAGCGGATAGCTTGTAATTATCAGATCTCCTTCACAACAGCTAACAAATGTAATAAAGAATGAATCATAAAAGCAATACATTTAATAAAGTTATATAAAAAAATTAATGTAATATCGAATTCAACACCTTTATCTAATAATGGCAGATTAATATTAAATTGTACAAGATGCTGAGAAGGTTCAAAATTGTAGTACGTATTATTTATTAATGATCTGCTATGCAGTAGAATTTCGCAGTAACGTTTCGCGTGGCGCATGATAAACAATAATAAAGTTTTGAAAAATTTTTAAAAAATTCTTTATTTCTATCCTTTGTAAATTGTTCAGATATTGCAAATTTTATGCCAGACTTGAAAATTAGCCAAGTCTATTTTCAATGCATTAACAAAAAAAAATTAAACAACAAGCTAGTATGTACTTAAGGTGAGGATTCGAAAGCACAAGAAGAGTATTTGCGTCCTTTTATAAAATCGTGGACAAGACCGAAGGGTTTTATTGCTTCATATTAAGGCAACTCCGCTATGACCATGACGGATCTTCCTGCTCTTAAATATATTTTTGGACAACCACTGCTATAGAATTTCAACCACACTAGTTAGCATACCTATATCTACCAGAAACAGCAATTGTCATTTGCCTTAATAACTAGATGTTTCCTTTATTTAGTTACTACAACCTTGAATGCAACATTTCCAGACACTGCTTTTCCCTTTTTAGGAAGACGATTTAATTTTAAAAAAATTTTCTTGTGATAAAAGCAGTTGAATAAACTCACTTAGATATCAAAAACGTCAAATTGACGGATTGCAAGTGCGCCCTTGTGCAAAAATGTTTATAAGCGCACTGTACTATCTTATTTTTTATGCAGAATAACGCCCTTATATTTATTCCGTGCAAATTTGAAACACCCTGTATTCGTTTATTATAATTAAAAATTACTTCAGCCATTATGCCTTGGCAACTAACGACTAAGATGACAAATATTCAATTATTAAATTTGAAGTTTTCCCAAGGATTAAGTTTGAAGCCCAAGGGAAAGCCCAAAGGCGAAACTTTTTAAGAAATAATAATCACATTATCTCCCTAGGCAGAATTGTTTTTATTTGTGTTACAATTTTTGTAAGCCAGTAACTGATTTTTATTCCCGTCGTGAAAGATCGTTTTCTATACAGGGTGATTCAAATTAAGTGCGCACCATTGCTATCTTTGTTATTATTAATTTTACAAAGTAGGTTAAATTAGCAAACTAGTAGTGTTTTTGGCGCTGATTAGTATGCAATTAATAAAAAAACAATCGAATAACGAGTTTGCGACAAAATTAAAAACCTGTAGTTTTTTTAATGGAACACCCTGTATATATTTCAAAAATTTGAAATAAAAATTAATTTGTGATATAACAGTCTTAATACACTATTGTCTTAAAATGATTCAGCGCCAAAAACACTACTAGTTTTCTAATTTCAACTACTTTGTATAATTAATAATAACAAATATAGCAATGATGGGCACTTAATTTGAATCACCCTGTATACCTATTTATCACTAGCATTTCACTTATAAATTTTTTCTACAGCCGTGATTTCAAACTGTTTCCAAGGGTCATATGCGGCGTGCTTTATGTTGTCTATAAAACACGCCATTCCATTTAAAGCACGGAGTACTTTAAGAGTTTATAATAGTAGATTATGCAATGAGGGAGAGAAATGCGTTATTTTGCTGAGGTACAATTTCTGACTCGAGGGCGAAGCCCGAGAGTCAGAAATTGCACTGAAGCAAAATAGCATTCTCTCCGAGTTGCATATACTATTTTTTTCACGTTGCAGGAAGATTTAAAACGAAAACCCGTTTTTTTAAATGTCATTTATTGACATTTTAGTTACAATTATTTTAAAATTAGTAGCCTTTGGTAAATTTTAAAGTTGATGGCACTGTAAGTCATTATGACAAGAGCTCACAATTATGTCAAATTCGAGGTTAGTAGCTTAGGTTTTGCGTCAGTTTATGTCAAAACTGACGCGAAACCTAACCTAATAACCCCGAATTTACCATAGATTACCATAGATACGGTAACATTTTTTACTTTAGTCCCTAGGGGCTAAAGTAATTACTTCTGTCCCTAGAGATTAAATGAGCTACTTTAGTCCCTGAAATAAGTGACAAAGGGCCGGTTCTACAATCCAAGGATAAAGTTATCCCGGGAATATGTACCCTAGAAACGATTGTTGTAACAAAGAAAACTATGACAATTATATTTCAGATAGCTTATTCTAAGTATATACTTGCATTGTAGAATCAGCCCTAAAGGGCCAACTTTAGTCCCGCAAGTGCAAAAAACCTTATTTGTGAAGATTAAAAGTACAGTTATTATATCGGACCGATTTGTATGCGGTGCCCCTAGTGCCCGATTGGAGAGGGGCGGAGCCCGATGGCCCCTTTGGAGAGGGGCTGAGCCCCGAGGGTACCCTTGGAGAGGGGTGGAGCTCCAAGAACCCCCTTGGAGAGGGGCCGAGCCCTGAGGGCCCCCTTGGAGAGGGGCCGAGTCCCAAGGGCCCTCTTGGAGAGGGACGGAGCCCCGAGGGCACCCTTGGAGAGGGACCGAGCCTTTAGGGCCCCCTTGGATAGGGGCCGAGCCCCGAGGGCCCCCTTGGAGAGGAGCGGAGTCCCGAGGGCCCCCTTGGAGAGGGGTGGAGCCCCGAGGGCCGCTTTGGAGAGGGGCGAAGCCCCGAGGGCATTTAAGCTAACAAACTCCTCGGCTGTAGAAAAAATATTGAAGCCAACTCGTGTTTTACAGTTTAAAAATCTCGGTCGATCATAAAATTCTCGCTTCGCTCGAATTTTAACATGATCGACCTCGTCTTTTAAACCCTCTGTAAAACACTAGTTGCCTTAATAGCTATAACACCTTTTTATGTCTACATTTTTGCTTAAACACTGCCGTGGGAATGCACAAAACTCGACAGTTATCACCAATTATATTGAAAGATAAGTACTTCAAAAGTCGATTTATTACAATGCCTCAACTTAGAAGCTGACAACTGATACAATGCCCCAACAAGAAAAAACGTTTTTGAGTTAAATCAATACTAATTCTTCTCTTGAATTGTAAATTGTCAATGATGACAAGCTGCAATTTGTAGTTCTATTTAAGCCTGTTTCTCTACTTTCAAAGGAATTCAGTGTCATACGCACAATTAAAGCTACCCAAGCTTTTCATTGTTGTGTTATTCACGTAGAATAAAATATAGAAAATAGACAATTGATTATGCTTAAAAAAGTAGTTTTTCAAAAATGTATACAAAAGTTCACCTACTTCAGTTTAAAATTTTATTTGAGAAATATTGAGAATATTTTATGTCAATTAAATTTGGTAACGCCAGTTAGCTTTCGTACGCCACCTTTGTTAAAATTAATAAAAACCAATCCTGTTAGATATTAATTTACATTTCCAAAATTATCTACTTATCTCGTATCATATATATAGACGAACGTGGTCGGTAACGTCAATTGAAATGAAATAACTGACAATTTTTAGTCTAGACTCTAGTCTCTGTACACGAACTGTTCATTCCATTTATTTCGCTTGAAAACTGTAATAATTAGTATAACGGAAAATCAAATTAAGCTTTCCTGTTTTGGTCTTATTCTTCAAGATGGGCTTAGAAAACATAATTAATTAAACTGAACTTTAGTTCCAAATCTTCTTTCTAACGAAAACTAACTCAAACAAGTTAACATTAGGGTACATTCTTCGTATTCAGAAATCATGCTTTACAATGTAACTTAAACACTACTATACGCCTTTATTATTGGAAGGAATTAAGCAGTTCTATTTGTGCGCTTGTAATGAAAAAACCTTTCAAAGAGAAAATTATATTTGTATTTGTGTGCTATCCGGTTTTTATTTCCAATTCTTGAAACTTGGGGAAACTCTATATACTATTTACTCAAAGAAGGGAAGTTGCTTTTGGTTTTAATTAGACTTGTCATAAACAGAGGTTAAAGTAGCTTAGAAGTTGAGCTTGAGGCAACGAAAAGCCAACAGGAGAGGGGAAGCGAATATATTAACCTTTAGATACAACCCTTTGATCATCTTAAGTATTTACACAAATCTGTTAATAGAATTCTGCATATTCTATTAGCACAATAATTATTAACAAAGGACTGCTAAAATCTTAGACTTGATTTTTGCAATTTTTAATAATTATGCTTCTGCTACTAACCCATCTGAGAAAATATGAATAATTCCCACAGGAATAAGGAAACCTCTTTGTTCGTATTATTTTGAAAAATCGAAAGCTTAATACGTATACCCAGCTAGTTGTGCAAATTTTTTAAGTTCGTTCAAAATGTGTGTGTAACATTATTAGGGAAAAATTGTAACAATTAGTATGTTCGAAAACTCTTAAACCATCAGCATGTTCCTGTTACTATTGAAGCATCAGTTGATATTAATCCTTGATTTATACGTAGATTAGCTCTAAAACTTTTCATCCGTTTCATGTAAAATACAAGGAATAATGACTGCACATGTTGCCAGAAACGAATATTAATGCACTTCGTACTCTACTGACGCAAACCATAATTTATATCTTCTCATGCATATCTGACGGTATAATCTCAAAATAACAATTTCGTCTTCCCGGCTCCCATGTAGTTTACATGGAGTTTTCCTGAATCTCTATACACAATGTATATGCTATAACTCGCCTCGCACGCAGGATACGGTTTGACTAGTCCCTCGTCGGGCTCTACCCAATCTTCTTTAACAAATTTCATAACCGTAGATCCCAGCAAACAAAGGCTTCTGTATTGTGTAATACCTCCGGCACTAATTGACAAACTCAATGCCCTCAAATGTCGGTGATTCAAATATAATTAAATACTGCTCCGTTTATCTTAAACTTGCTTTTGCAAAGTAGCTTGAATTTGCATTTCATAATCAGGTAAAATAAAGTTGAAGCGCCCAGTAAGTTTAAACAAAACCATATTTTTATTTATAGAATGGGAAACAAAGAAGTTAAGATAATTTGCTATGCCAACGACGCGACGCTGCGATAATATCGGAAAATGTGGATGATCTCCAACGATCACTATATCAATTCCAACTAACGGCCGTAATATACAATATGGAACTTAACACAGATATCGAGAGAACCCGTCAGAAGCAAACTTAAGTCGATGACAAACCAACAGAACAGGTGCGGAGCTTCAATTACTTAGGGGTAAAAGGGCGTATTCAAACAAGACAGTAAAGCAGCCTCGATCTCCGGTAGCATGAAACAAATAATATGGAAAAATAAATATATGGACATTGACAGGTCAGAATCTATGAACCTTGTATAAGACTAATAATGACGTATGACATTGAAACGAAAGCTGACGCAAAGAAAACAAAGAGCTTACTCCTTACAAATGAGATGGAAATAGTAAGAATGATAGCGAAATCTGAAAATATAAAAATGGAGAAGACAAACTAGAATAATGTAGAGAGAGAGCATATACAAATAATGGATAAGAACGAATAAGGATAATCTGAAAGAATGAAAAGCCACATGGGTTCCACCAGAAAGACAGCTAAAAGATGGCGAGACAGTTGAACATCTGTCTCACAAGACCCACAACCAAACTAATTCCAAAAAGAAATAACTTGTCATTGACATTCTTTAGAAATGTTTGCTCTTTCCAAAGCATCTCTATTTAAAATAGAGCCGCATATTGCAGTATCTAATTCAGACAGTGAACATTATCCAGGTATAAAAGCAGAACATTGAAATATCCATTCTTATATACAGGGTGTCTCAAAAAGGTGTTGCCAAACTTGGTGAGGTTATAAAAGACATTGCGGTAAACAAATATTGCATAATTACCCCTAGTCGAAAATGAGCGGTTTTGGCCCTGGAGCAATTTTTGTCCTTAAACGTAATGTTATCTTGTTGATACAAAAATACTTTGATATTTAACTAATTTTTATTAAAGATAATGCGAAAAGAATAAATTTATAACAATGCTACAAAATGGTGACCCTTAACCTCGTTACATAAATGTGCCCTTCGATTCATGGAATCGCGCACCCGTTGTAACATATGCGGATCTTGTTCCTCTTGTGTGGCTACAGGGGTTGCATAGACGAAGGACTTGATGTAATAAAAATTAACTACATTTTGAAGTCTTTTTCTGTCAACAAGATAACATTCCGTTTTGGACAAAAATTGTACTGTACTGTTTATATGTAAACAATGTTTGCCGCAATGTGTTCTATAACCTCCCCAAATTTGGCAACACCTTTTTGAAACACCCTCTATAATAGTTGAACTAATATAAATGTAATATTCAATTACGAAACTTTTAGTGTATCAAATCAAAGGTAAATACGAAAGGATTTTTTTATTATGGAATACAAAGTCATGGATCTGTTCAATTCTATGTTGTTTGATAAGTTTCTTTCAGTTAGAAACATCAAAGTACGTTTTTGTTCCACCAATATCTTGTTTGAAAAAGCGAAAATAATAGTTTTATTCACTTCTACAATTCTAATATCAAATTTCATGCAGTGATTGGGTTTCTCAAAAAAGAAAGGAAATTTGTGGATATTATTAAAAAAGCATTGCATCAGTCTATGGCGATAATCGCCCCAATCAAAAGCACATTTACAAGTGATCTTGCTTAATTATAAGAGGTTGAGAATTATGAGAAAACGATGATCGAACTCGTACACAGAGGCATAAAATGTGTTATCATAACTATTCGATTCGTCGGTTAATCTCTAAAAAAAAAAAAACCTTATGCCTACTTGGATACAATTGCCGGCCGGAACTAGCTCAAATGCAGACTGCTGACGTGCAGTTCTTTAAGTACTCGAATTAATTAAGAGCCAAAAGGGCGCCAACGAAACTTTACCAAGTAATGAGAAGTGTATCCAGGCATTCAAGGAGAATTCGTAAACTAAAGTAGCACAAAATATTCTGAAAGAGAAGCTCAACACAAGTGCAGGTAGCAGTAACAGAATCGAAACCACAAGGCTGGTATCACAGTATTATTGTCATTAATTCATTAAAAATTTATTAGAAATTTCAGGTAATTAACAGTACAGATTTAAGATTCGCGAAAACACTAAATTACGTAAAAGTTTAACCAACGGTACAAATACCATATACAACAAATTAAAACTAATTGCGGTGACGATATACCTCCGCTCCGTGGCTGGGAAAAATCATCAGGTATTGAATTCGAGACTAAAACGGGCGATTATAATTTTCCTTGGTTGATCTCCTTGTGCACATTATATACTATATGAAGCGGGGCCCAGATAAACAAAATAGCGCGCCTTCCAATCATCCACAGGCTGGAAACTTGCAGGTGTCACAATCGCTGGCTCAAGGCCGACATGCTCGATGGCAAAGCTCAAGTTTGCATGGAGCACGAGACACCTCCGAAAGCGGGGTTCCGGACTAACCGCTAACAAAAATAAAACCCAAAATATAATTAGGATCGCTTTCGTTAAAGCACATCTTGAAAAGTGTCAAATAACTCACCCCAGATGGTATTGGGCCACGTAAAAAATAAGCTGAGAGCGCTTCTAATCCGCCCAAAACGACAAGGGAAAAATATCTCACTAAAAACTGCAAGTACTACTGGTCCGCAACATCAGGTGAGAGCCGGAAACCAATTCTAATACTTCTACTTGCATGCCCGCAAAAACCACTCGACAAGTTTTACAATGCTAGACCATTCTGCATCAAAAGAACAACAGACGCCGACAAGCTACCGCGCGAAAATACAAAATCGAAAATAATAGATGTCAAAACTAAGCGTAACAAATGGTCTTAAAAGTGGGGCTTACTGTGATGGCAAATGTTGGAATAAAACTGAAATAAATTAGAGCAAGGTTTAAAATGTTGAAATCAATGCATTCGGAATTTTGCGAGATCACCTGGGATGATAAGAGGTAAGTGTTCCAATAAACCTAATGCCACTTAAAAATTTTGCAACTAGTTCTTGCATCTGTGTGGCTGGAATGCACTTAATGTTATGGATAGAATTGCAATTGGAGACAAAACGTGGATCCCTTATAATCCTCAATTAAAATAGCATACGAATTAGTAATAAGTACACAACAGCTTAGCTCCTGAAAAGTGTAAAGTTGTGTTTTCGGGTGAAAAAATTATGGAAAGAGTTTTTTGGTAAAGAATTTTGGTGATAGACTACCGAATGAATGCCAGACTATCATTGCAGCTGCATACTATGCTTATGTTTAAAATTACTTCGAAGCGATTGCTGAAAAATAGGGAAAACAAGATAACACGTTGCAAGCCCTTGATAATACTTCGACGCTGTGCGACATATTGGGCTAAAAGAAATTTACCAAGAAGAGGTGACGCCTACGCGGAGGAAATCGGTTTAAAATCGAATCGGCGATTTATTAATATCGTTTACGGAAAGTACAATTGGGGCAGACAGAACTAATAACGTGGCATTTCAGATTTAAAGGTAAAAAAAGATAGACATTTGCATCCGCATCTTTCTATAAGTTGAAAACGGTAATCTGTACAACTACTTTTGAAAGTCATACTTTTTTCATGAATTTTCAGTTTTATTAACGCTAGCTTAATCAAACTGCAAATTTATTTTAAAAAAAGACTTTCAAAACGTGTTGTACCTACACGTAGTTTTGTTGCATAGTGGCATAGTTGAAAAGGACTTCGAAATTTACATCTGTCAAGTTGACAATTCATAATTTTAATAAAATAGTTCAAAAAAGCGTACTTTTTTTCACGATTTTGCGTTAAAAAAGTGGTACTATCTCCACGATTTTTCGTTAAAAAAAGACTACTTTCATGATCACTGTGCAAAAAAAATATATTGCCGGACCGAGATTCAAACGTAATTAGGGGCGCTCAATCGACAAATTTATATAAAGAAAAAAAGCGATCAATCTCACCCAAAATCTTTTCAGTTCTTTACATTGATATGTCAAAAAAATTATTCTGACACGTTGTGTCGTTCTCGAAGTACCATATTTACAGCATCAATGGTATGCTCGTCTTTTATTAATTTTCGGACTTTCATTTAAATCCAAAAGCGGTTACTGTCTTCACAAAAGTTATATATTTTTATGAGACCTTTCATATAATTTTAGGTTAGTCGCGATTGATTGATCGATTACGACAAAAATTGTAAATTTATGAAATGATCGGCATCGAAAGCAGAACTTCAGTAAGTTGTATTGACGTAAAACAACGGAACATTATCTTGTTTTGTCATACTACAAATCTGCATAAAGCATGTGTACGTATTACCAATGCTGCCATGAAGTCATATGGCTTCGAAAGGCTAAATCGTCCTGCAGTCCTAATGACCGAGGTGTAACTGATGTGAAGGATGACATTTGTACTTCAGAACCTTCACAATATTAAATTCTGGCCAACAGCTAAGCAAGCTTGTTCATACCGTAAGAGGAGAATCTACCGGAAGTTGTAAGTAGGAACTTCAGAATATGACTTCAACAGAGGCTGATGAAGTCGGTACGATCAAGATCATCGCAGTAGTGGGTGGCATCTTGAAATACTCGATAATAGCTGCCACACTGCGATGTAAAGAGAGAGAGAGAGAGAGAGACCACCTAAAAGGTAGAAAGATAGCTGTGTAACATCATCAGCTAGCTCACCTCCATAATATAGGCACTTGGTAAAGAAAGAAACTAATTGGTCTGATAAAATAAGCAGAATAGGTACGACGAAGACTGCTGTGGCCCATGGCATTTAATACATCTCATGAGCACTGCCATGATGCCAAATACAAATAATATGTACGAATATTGTGTGTTAAAGTGACCCAACGTGATCCAACTGACAATCGACGTAATTCGTGCTCCAAGCTTAATGAGTGTGAAATATGCTGCCGTAATGCAAATGCACGAAGAGATTATCAACCCTCGGTACATAAACCGTAAGGGGTCATTTACAGATCGGTAAAATATACATGGTTAAAAGACCACTTAACCGTGCCTTCATAAAGATCTGCAATTTAAGTGAAACCAATTGGAAAGATTGTGACCATTTTTGTACACGAGACTACACAATCTACTTCTCGTGTCCAGCTACACTCCTATCAATGACCAAATTATTGTACTCATCTTAGACCAAAAGACCATTAGTACAACCTATTGCTGAATCCACCAAAGAAGAAGCAGAGGATTTTGACACCGGTCTAACGGGGGTAATAGAGAGGGTATCTGGGTATCACTGTTTAATTATAATAAACAGCTTTAAAAAGAAAGTATAATAGGCTCTATTGAAGGTGAAAATCACCTTCGCAATCTCATGGAAAAATTCGGATTAGGTAATCACAGGGGGAGACAAGCTCATATATTTGCAAAAAAATTAAATCGTTATGGGAAACATCTTTTTTCTGTCATCATCAACGACGACTCTTTACATAGGCTTTCCCAGATAGCCAACACCACAATCAGATATGACTATAATCGAATTAGAGACTGCTCAATCAACTATGAGCTTTTGACTGTAAGAGTTGCATTGAAATGTCATGTTCCGTGTAAACTAACATCAAACGCGAGATACAGGATACTTGCGGTACTATCAAGGTACCACAAGGTTCTATCCTGTCTCCCCTCCTTTTTAAGATCTACACGAACAAATTCTGCGACTTGTCGTTGAAAATGACACTAGAGTATTGCTATCAACACAAAAAACATGATAATGGATTCATTCAACAAAAATCTTTCAGATATACAACTTCTCGGATACGACATTGTATCGCAGTATACCTAATTACCAACTCCGGAAATTGACGGAAATGCTAGGCATCGAAGTAGCTAGTAACGCAGTTGTGAAACTAACAAAGATCTGGAAAGACCCTGCAAGAGATACAAACTGTGTCTTCCTCATTCGCTAGTATTTGAATACTGCAACCTCCACCAACGTATTCTGCGGTTTTTAAGACGTAGATGGCGTAGAAGGCCCAGATGCCGATCAAACCGAAGGTGGACAGATCAAGATCTTAAGCTAAGTAGAAGAAATATCAAAGAAGCAACACGTGGTGATTCTGATGGAAAACATTGGAAAGCGATTCTGACATTGGCAACCATTACGCTCTTGTGAGGGGTGTAGATTAAATTAGAAGGCAGTCCTGATCTATGTTCAAGTGATTACTACCCTTTTCCCAATTGATAGATTTACCTTCGTGACAAGTTCAGGATGATGAAGTCGCCGAAGGGTATAACAAACTATTATTTTATGAATAAACTTGGAACTTATCTCCTTAAAGGTTGATCATATTATAAAATGTATTGATATTAGTGAAATTATTTGGAAAAATAAATCTATAAAACCAAACACTAACTGGTTTTTCTTACTAATTCCACGAATAAAAAAGCTCCCTCGTATATAGTTACATTCTGAAATTACAGTTTCTTATTAATATTTTGTTGGCATAGATTTGACACATCATATACACTTTACAAATGAAAACTATGGAGTTTTACAGCATTTTAACACTTACGTTGCTTTGTTTAGCATACCAGGTGCATTTCGCGGTATAATCAGGGCGTCCCGGATAAGCGCCCCATGTGAGGGAATCGTGTAAGTAGTAAAAGATAGAAAGTCAGTTAAATTAGAAGAACAATTACATCCCGAGTGCTGTTTTGATAGACATTTAAATTCCAAAATGTTTCTATAATTTTTACTGCAAAATGGAAAACTTAATATTTTTCGCGTTTGTTTTTTGTCTATAGTTCGGTTCGGTGAAGTTAAAAGAAACATTTTTTTCGGAAATTTAATTTTGCGATTTTTTCAAAAACTATACCAACACAAAAACATTTTTAACAAAAGCTATAAATAATTACGTAATATATAGACTCTCATTATTAATTTTTCGACTTTGAGGAAGTTGTTTCTAAGAATCTAATTTTTCAATCAAAAACTAAATAAAAATTGTAGATAATGCCACAATATATGATGTCACTTAATGAAATTTTATTTTTATGAAACAATTATACAATTTTTCCGAAAAATGGTAAAAACATAAGAGAAAATCACTGGAATCTCCGAATTTTTATTGAAAACGAAAGATATAAATTTAGAGGCCGATATTAAATCATCGGGGCAACCGAGTGGACGCAGACCGACTGACGCACAGACTAATAGAGTCACAAATTGACAGACACACATACCGACAGACTCACAGACAGACAGACTTACGGACTGATAGACAGAGATCACTTCCAAAACCATTTCTTCTGAATCAAAAAACACAAAAACGGATAGTTCCGTAAAAATTACGAGTTAAAAAAAATCATGATTACTATACTTTATTTTACAAAGTAAAAGACAATCAAACGTATCAGCTGCAGCAATTATATTTTTTTAACCTCTTCTACACAATATAATGGTTTATTAATATAATCATTAAATTTTTAGCTGATTGTATGACAAAGTGTATCTATCAACTAAGCTATACATAATGAAACATCATTAATTTAATAATGCGCTAAATAGAATGTCCAGGATAAGCGCTTATGTATTAAATGTGTGATTTGATTTAAAGACAATTTTTGCATTATGATTCAATAAATCGAAAAGCAGCGTAGTGTGTGAGGAAGGTTATAAAGTTATATAAATGCAGTAGGCGATGTTATTGTTTTATAAAGAAGTTTCCATTTGTTTGCATAAATTATGTGTATCATAAAGCCTACCATAACGTATGAGAGATGTCTTTATTTATATGAATGTGGTAAAATACTGCCTAAAACCGTTAACTTAATTTCAAGTCCGGTATCTAGGTGAAGAATCGTGTTGAAATATAATTTTCATATGAAGTCATAAACGCAAGAGTAATTACTTAATGTTTAAAAAAGCTATGTGTGTCTTATAAACTGCGCCGATAACAGAAGTCTTGTTCCTAGAAAATACAAATTAAAATATTCTATCCATACTGGTATTACCATTTATCACATTCTAAATCGTATCAGCCAAACACTTCCCATGTTATTAGCTTGTTATTTAAAAAAAATTGTTTATCGTCTTAAAGCATTTCAAAAGCCTCACATTAACTTTGCTATTTCCTAAAGAGTATAAATATTGGCAATGACCACGTATCTTGTAAAAAATATAAGCTACAGAATATTTAATCAACCACTGACATTATATTATTTAGAGTAGTTGAGAATTATACACTATACATTTTTGTACTACCTTTACTCTATGTGTCTCTCTATCCAGTTAAATATCAAAGCTATAAACAATTAAGATTTATTTAGCAATTATATTTAACATTTACTGCAAATGAATGGACTTTACTATACACTAAAATTAAATAATAATAACTTGAAATAGTTTTATTTCATACTGATGTCAAAAATGACATTTTCGGATTATTTATGGTACAAAAAATGGAACATTAAAGTCTTAGTACTTTAAAGTAAAATATTAAAGTTCAAGTACTTTAATAGTAGTTTATTTATCTAGAACGAAAAGTGGCATTTTAAAGACGAGAAAGTTGTTTACGTCCGAGGCGTCAGCCGAGGACGGAATTACTTGCGAGGACCTTTAAAAACACTTTTCGTTCGTGGTGAATACAACGGTTTATTTCATACTGCAAGTTTAATGAATTTTAAATAAAAAGTGGTAAATCATTTCAAATTTCATGTCAACAACTGACGTATAATTTTAAAGTACTTGAACCTTAAAATTTTACTTTAAAGTACTAGGACTTTAATGTTCCATTTTTTGTACAATAAATAAGTTTTAAAGTACTTGAACTTTAAAATTTTACTTTAAAGTACTAGGATTTTAATGTTCCATTTTTTGTACCATAAATAATCCGAAAAGTGTCATTTTTGACATCAGTATGAAATAAAACTTATTTATGGTACAAAAAATGGAACATTAAAGTCCCAGTACTTTAAAGTAAAATTTTAAAGTTCAAGTACTTTAAAATTATACGTCAGTTGTTGACATGAAATTTGAAATAATTTACAACTTTTTATTTAAAATTCATTAAATTTGTAGTATGAAATAAACCGTTGTATTTACCACGAACGAAAAGTGTTTTTAAAGGTTCTCGCAAATAATTCTGCCCTCGGCTGACGCCTCGACCGTAAACAACTTTCTCGTTCTTTAAAATGTCACTTTTCGTTCTAGATAAATAAACTACTATTATAGACTGTAGAAGTTCGTACTGATATTCTAAAATTATAAATAACTTAACGAAGAGTTGGGAGAAGTTTAAAACTTACAGTTAAGCATGTACTAACCTTTTCAGTAAGCACTTTGCATCTACAGTATCATTAATAAACTATTATGTGCTCGATATCTATTATCCTCTGCTAGCCAAACTTATAGTTCCTTGTCAAATTAATAGCCGTAAGTGTATTAACGTGAAAATTTCACTTCAATAATAATGGAATCTCTCTAAAATAGTAGAGCAATTGTCTATACAAAGCATTTAATTTCGTAAGTGAACTGGAAAATCTACTACACCTATCTCGATTTATTTTTTTTATTTCATATCAACGTTTATGAAATATTTCGTCGACTATTAACACGTACATTCATTCTTGCATACACTATTCGCAGTTACTATCACAGTCTCTATAAATATAAACCGAAATTTGTCTTAGTTTGCTTTTTGCACTGTACATTTTATAACATAACTGTTTGCTTTCAGATATAAGAAAACTTTATCACCATTCGAGCTCGATGAAAACGCGCCCCATCTTCAATACGTTATGTGGTCACCCAACGGTTCAAGCCTGGCTTTTATTCACGAAAACGACATTTACTTCAAACCGTGGATACACAAGGATTTGGTGTGTAGAATAACAACGTCGGGAAAATCAAATGTAATGTATAACGGCGTTCCTGATTGGCTATACGAATCCGAAATACTTCATACGGACCATACAATGTGGTTCTCCCCAGACGGACAGTATTTGATGTACTTATCCTTTAACGACTCCAAGGTCGGGGAATATAACTACCCATGGTATGACAGCAAGAATACGAGGGTTAAATATCCAACAATACGATCCGTACGATACCCAAAGGTAAATTTTACAATATTTGGGAATATACAATGGCGTAAGTAAGAAAACATTCAAAGTTACCTATTTATTTAATTAGACAGTTAAGCATACGACAAAATATTACTATTGATTTCATTTCATGCAAAGATAAACTACATACAGGGCTGTTAGAAGCATATTCAGGTTTGCTAAAAAGTCTAGAAATGCAGCCCTCCAATTCAAACACTTTGAGAATTAAATTTTAGAAAATCGTAATTATTTTTTGTATATTTTACAATGAACACAACAAGTCAGCGCAGAGTTATTTGTATACCGCCATAATCATAATTTTAATATTAGTCACTAGAAAGCGTATCGCTTCACAAACATACCAATATCAAGCTGCAGAGAAGTTTGCAGTTTATTCAACGTTCTATGGAGAGCTTTTACTAATTGAAAAGCTCATATAAATGGTCACAGCACATGAGAAAAAAGACACGCATTTGCCAGTCAAACAAGCTAGAATGATTATGACTTTATATGATTTATAATCAAACAATATAAAAAAGAAGCGGACCGTCAAATGCATGAACCCTAGTTCTGCGAGCGGAGCTTTGAATAAACGTTCGAGGTAATCCGATACTCGCGCAGAGAGAGACGCTTGACGTCACAAATCCCGCGATGGGTACAAGCCAAGCCGAAAAGCGTCACCTGATTTGAAACGCCCGGCAATGCAATGTGGTACAACTTGCTACTTTCACAGATTTCAAACGCGAAGACCAGCACGCTTTACTAATTGCTTGCGGGTATGCAAATACACGTTCCTACACCTGGTGCTGGCTTTCTCTAGTTTCTGAAAGGCGTTAATCCATCTCCTAAAGTCTTACACTTCCTGGATAGAGATACTGTTACCTTGTATCCACACTGAATACTATGCAAAGTCCTCAGAATTACGACGGAATCTGAGTTGGCCCAATTTCTGGAAGCCGCGGCATTATTTCAACGTCTCGCACTAAAATGCACCTTTCGGGTATTGGTCCAATTTAGCATAGGAACAATATGTATTTTTCCACTAATGCCGCTGTTACTGTCGCGTTTGTCGTACTTAGCATGAACACATACACGGGCGGTAGTTCCAAACTTAACTAAATTTACGTACACGTAATTATTAGAATATACAAACGTACAAATTGGCTGTATATTGAAAGATTATTATTAATAACTGTTACTAATCTCAGGAGTAGCTGTGCCAAATCCCGTTTCACGTTGTTGTCAATCAGTCAATGGGAAATACCTCGAATATCTTATTAATTTCGCTTATTTTATTCACCCAACTGTATTTATTTTTAGTAGTTTCCAGATTTTAATTCAATGAGTGGTGGTCACATTATTATACTATAGAAGCTGCAGTCTTATCTTTAATGTTGATGTTTTGTTGATAATGCGTGTACACATCCATTGTTCCTGCTGCGCAAATTCTTGATTTTCTTTGTCCATTTTAATATTGTAGTCTAAATAAACATAGGAATACAAAAACAAAATCCATGGGTAAAAGAAAAATGGGTTGGTCACTTTATACAAGCGACGACATATGAGCAAAAATAATTGCGCTTGCATTGGGCGCGTTCAGCCGGGACAGCGCTGAGGCAGCGCTGCGTTGGCGATTGCGCAGAACGCCTTGCTGAGCGACAGCGCTGGGTCAGCGGTTGCCATTTTTTCCAGCAAATTTATTTTCGCTTCCTTTCCGCTAAATTACTCAGCGAGAGTGGTGGGAGATAACCGCAAAGCGCAGTTTTAAATTTTAAAAATGGAGCCTGAAATGACCGTGCTGCATTTCTGCATTAACGGCGAAATTGTAGAGGCACATTTTGGAAAACCGAAAAAATTAAGAAATTAAAATTACCATATTCTCAAAATCAGTAGTTTCTTGAAATTATTGAAACAAATAGCCACTAAAATGTGATAGAATAGTAATTTAAAAAATTCAGTCTAATTTTGACAAGAGTTAAATGCTCAAATCCAAAATTCTTCATGAGGTCCATCCTCATTCTCATTATTTTCTTCCACATTTAAATGGAAATTTTGCAGCCTTTGTCGTCCTGGCAAAAATACGTCATTACGCAATTTCAACATAACTGACGTTTCTGTTTGTAAACATAGCGCTCGCTAACCAAGGTCATTCAGCCGTTCGCAGCTGCTGCAAGTCAGCAAAAAGCGACAGCTGAGACAGCGCTGCTCCGGCTGAACGCGCCCATTGACTGCCAAAATTGAATTAATTATGTTGCAATTAAAAATAAAAATATACCCCAAAAAATGTCTTGTATTGTGAAATATGCAGAAAATAATCCAATCTGTCAGCACTAATTGTTTTCACAAATTCGTTAAAACCCCTCACCAGACGAATATTTAACAACGGCTAAATACCTATTTCAACAGCCAGGCTGTCATTATCGGTAGCTACGAAAAACTTACACAGCGAAAAGGCAACGATGTACTCGTGACCAAATCACAAATGGAAGTGGGCGATGTCAGCACATTTTACATCTATTTATACTGTCTGACCAGGAGGGTGTGGCCGAGGGCCAATGAACTTGGTCGACGGTCAATGTAACTTCAACAAAACATATAAGACGGAGGACGGTATTGGTCCGCCATCTTTGTTCAAAAGTTTATTATTATACTAATTTTTGTATTTATATTTTAAGAACCTGGACGGCAGAGCTGCGTTTCCAAACTTCTTAGCAACGCTGTGTGTGGTTCTAATGGTGCTGAATAGTAAATTATAATTAAAAAGTGCCTTAATGTTATCCTTCCGTATAAAATTTAAAATATATGGCCACATGACTAAAGAATGTTTTACTTCCCTATAAAATTAATTTTCCTCATAAACAATTCATTAGTAAAACTTCTCCACAACCAGAAATAATACGTTAAAATATTTTTTGCATAGTAATCGTGAAAGTCATCTTTTTTAACAAATCGTGAAAAAGTACACTTTTTAAAATATTTTATTGAAGTGTCAATTCGACAGTTGTGAATTCCGAAGTCCTTTTCGACTAAATTTCGACCAAGAGATCACTATGCAAAAAAACTACGTGTACAACACATTTTGAAAATCCTTTTTTTTTCATTAATTTGCTTGATTAACTCGGGCTTTGCCCTCGTTATCAAACTGCAAATTCATGAAAAAAAGTATGACTTTCAAAACTAATTGTACAAATTACTATTATGATATAGCAAAAGTAGAGCAAACGTAATTATTAACAAAACTGTCAAATGCAAAATTGTCCGTCCATAGAACTCGTTTAGAATAAATAAACTTCAGTATTCGAAGTTTCTTAATTGACTTTATATTGCTGAAACATGCAAACAAGTAAAACTCTCAGAAACTTGGGCGTACTAAGATTTCTATACGCTACAGGCTCAGCAGCAAAGCAAAGTACCAGATTTGCTTTCATGTGATTTTGAATTTGGAACTCAAATAACAGCTACGAAATTTGGAGAAGGTAACAGTTATTTCTCGAATATCTGCATGAAATAACAGTTTCAAACTTGGAAGTTATAACTAAATACCGATTTGTATTTGTTCTTTATAACATTTACTTAGCTACAATAACAGAATCAATGCGTAATAATTAAGGGTGAATGATTACGATATTTTTCAATGTCTTCAAGAAGACTCAGAAAAAACATATTTATCTTCTATTTGTGTGAATTATTTTATACAGGGTGAGTCAATATTCACTCCCCAGCCTTCGTATATGTGTTCTACAATTAAAAATATGACAAACATGAAGAATACTAAAATTACGAAAGAGAAGCCATTTTCCTAATAAATGGATTGGACGAGGTGGACCAATAGTGTGGCCACGCCGGTCTTCCGACTTAATAGATTTTTGGCTGTGGGGATACATAATAGAAAAGGTTTATTTTACTGTGCCCACCGGAGTGGATTGCCCGGATTCACGTAGCAATGGCAAAAATAAATGATGATAATTTCAGTCCTATTGCCAGGAACTTTAGTCATACGTTACATACGTGTATTAACGAAAATGGTATCATTTCTTAGGGTTTCTTAAGGAATTAGATGTTTTGTTGATTGTTATCTCTGCCTAGATGGTTTTAACTTTTTTAATATTTTAAGTTTTCTTTTGTGTTTCAATTTATTGAGATTAAACGAAACTTTAAAAAAATATATTTCTATTTTACGTGAAAGCGGCTTCTATTTCGGAATTTTAGTATTCTTCATTTTTGTTTTATTTTTAATTTTAGAATACATATCGGAGGGCTGGGGAGTGAATATTAACTCACCCTGTATTACCAATATACAGTAACGAAGTATGTAACAATTTATTTCAAAAATTTCTTTTAGGTAGAACTGTCCAATCCGGAGGTGAAAGTGTGGATACTAACTCTGAGCACTCCCAAATACCTGTTTCCTCTGGAAATAAAACCTACAAACAGCGTTGTACCGGATAGTTACGTCACCAGCGCAAGTTTCTATGGCGATCACCAAGTGGCCGTTGTGTGGATGAATCGTAGACAGAACGTTTCCGTGATTGTCACTTGTCGGTCCCAAAATAACTTCAATTGCACCGACGTAAGTAAGCACGTAAATGGCAACGCTTCAACGACTTTGACGATTTCTTATTAGTTTCACGTTGAAAAAGAAGCGTGCGGATGGACGGAACCGATCTTTCACCCAGTGTTTTCCTCAAATGGGGCTCAAGCCCTTGTACGATTACCAGTCAATGACGGAGATAATGGAAACTACATGCATGCCTGCCAATTACATTCGAACAATGTGGTTCCATTAACCCATGGCGCTTTTGAACTTACGAAAATACTTGTGTGGGACGAAGAAAATCATTTAATGTAAGTAAGAATTCATTAATTTTAAATCGCTGTTATATATAAAAATTGTCTTATGTAATAATATTTTATTGCAGCAACTTTTATTGTGACCATGCTTTTAATACATAAATCCATTCAAAACATTACGTCTCCAAATAGAGAAATTCTACAATACGAAAAGCAATTTTTATTAAAAATTGGTACAGAAGCAATTGTTTCACTTAATGTCGATAAGCCATTATGATTAGTCTTCATAAAGTCTACTAGTGCCCTTTAAGATATGTAAGCAACAAGTTGCGTGGCGGTTCTGTTTTTACAACCTCATTGTGTTTACGACTTCTTCTGTTAAAACTTTATACCTAGTCTGTCACAGTCGTAAGCTGACTTTCCTTCAGGTCCCTTGGAAGAGGCGCCGGATAAAAATAATTACATTTCCTGCTGAAAGAGATTGTCGACATTTTATTACAATTTATTGTTCCTTTGAACGAGTATGGATCTGATTGTGTCATGTTACTTTGTTGCCCTTTTAAGGAAAGAAATATAAATACAATTGCAATACCTGAACATTGTGTTAAAGATTGACATTAACTACAACTTACCTCATGCAATTATATGCCTTACATAATTTTTCTTCTATGGTAAGATAACAACGTGCAATAGGCAATTTTGAAAATTATGCAAGATTAATTTTCGATATAGTTATTGGGAAGGGTAGAATATAAGAAAGTATTAATTATTAAGTAAAACTAAAAAAGGATATTATCAACAAAATGTGACATAAAATTCAATTTTTAACTTAATACCGTAGGTACACTGGCCCACGTTCATTATTTAGTGTTTCTGAAAGATATATATAGCTTTACGTTTATTCAGCTCCTCTGTCGGTCCGCTAAAGTCAAATAAGACAGATCGTACGCCTTAGTATTTAGATAATTAATGTATGCTGTTTGTTTACCTTGCTAGCTCAGTACACATAAAACTCTTTAATTACTCCAGTCGTAACCGCAACGTAACGAATGATCACCATTTGCTAAAAACATGAGGCCAGTCTACAACTGTAGTGTTCTCGATCTGAAACTGGCGAAAAACAACATAATTGTCCTGAAAAATACAAACTTTGGAATGCCTGAAATCGGACATGGCTGAAACTAGCCTTGTTCACGATTGAATGCATAAAAACACATAAGCACATTCTTTTAATCGCGATTTTAACACAGTTGTAGCAGCTGATTATTACTTTAAACTGTAAACATTTTCTGTAGGTATCAAGTTACCTATGAGTCCTTACAGTATGCTTACTGCTGCATCACATACTGAGCTCAACCTCAAAGTGCGTCACTCAATCTTGGAAGGTACGACACGTGAAAAATTACCATACCTGCTGGCACCTTAAAGACGCCTGACCTTACATTCCCACAATAAACGTGGCTTTTTCACAATTTGTATACTCATCAGGAACATGATAAAAATGATATTCACTTGAACTGTAAACAATAGCTTGGTTCACATAAACACTTTAGATAGCAACTTATTTATTGCGTGGTTCTCAAAGCGCTTAATTTGATAATTGAGTCACAGGCAAGTTCGCCTCCAATCTTGGCGAGTCTGCGACCGATCCTGTTGCTAGTTAAAAATTCCGGCGAACAGGCTTTGAGTTGCATTTATCGCTGCACCCTCGATATGAGTTTTATGGTTCGCTTACAACACGGAGCCGGACTCACACATTTTGTTATGCTGGATCTTTTTTTTTTTTTTTTTTTTATTATAGATATAACCAGATCAGCAATTTATTCGCTATACATGGTAATGTGTTTTATAATTTTTGTCTTTAATGTCTTTAATGAGGACGTCCTGTGGGTTCCTCTGTAGTTCTTGCGTTTGGTGAAGAGATATTTAAAACCTTCCTACGGGTTGACTATCACTATTTAATTTAGTTCACTGTCACTGGCTCTAGAGTCCAACATTAGTACTATGACTGTCACTATTTAATTTAGTTCACTGTCGCTGGCGCTAGAGTCTGACGTTAATACTATGTCTTGTGTTAACTTTCTTTTGAGACGCGTGTGAGTGTTCTTTTTTCCTAGGTTGTAGTAGGCCGCACTGTTACACTGATTTATGTTTTTAAAGAACTTTTTACTTGTTGTTTTTATGAATTTGTGTATTGTTGGAATATTTAATTCCTTGTGAATTTGCTTGTTCCTCACAAACCAAGGAGCTTTGGTTGCTATCCTGAGAACTTTATTCTGTTGTGTTTGTAATTTATTCATGTTAGTTTTAGCAGTGTTGCCCCATATTTGACATGCGTACGTCATTATTGGTCGAAGTATTGCTAGGTAAATAGTTTTGGTACATTCTATTTGCAATGATGACTTTTTGTTTATTAGTGGGTAAAGTAACGCAAGTCTCGCATGAAACTGGTTCAGCTTTTTGTCCAGATGGAAACCCCATGTTAGTCTCGCGTCTAGATATACACCTAGATACTTGATTGCCGAGTCTTTTGGATTCCATGTAACTGGGTTTTGGTTGATCACTAAGTTACCGGGATTGATAAACCGCCTGAGAGTGAAGATTTTAGCTTCGCATTTTGTTGGATTGACCTGTATTCGCCATTTATGGAACCAGTCGCATGTTATATCTAGGGATTGTTGCAACCGTGCAATTGATAATGGTAGTTCACGGTGTTGTGTAATGATCGCAGTGTCATCTGCGAACATTGCAGTATACGCTTGACCTTGGATTGGGATGTCATGAACATATATATTAAATAGTAGTGGGCCCAGTACACTTCCCTGAGGGACTCCAGCCTTTATATCCTTGGTTGTTGAAAGCGATGAGTTTAATTTTACTGCGAATGTTCTTCCTTGTAGGTAGGATGATATGATTTTTATTAGATAATTGGGTGTTTTTAGCTTGATTAGCTTATAAAGTAGTCCTTCTGTCCATACTCCATCGAATGCTCTTGTTAGGTCCAGGAAGGCTATTGTTGTGTATAGCTTTTCTTCGTAACCCCTTTCTATTATTTCGGTGATCCTTAGAAGTTGGTGGATGGTTGAATGTTTTGTTCTGAACCCAAATTGCACTCTAGGTATGATATCTTGGTTGGTTACATAATTATTCAGTCTTTTGTGTATGATTTTTTCTAGTACTTTTGACAGGGTGGGTAATAAGCTTATTGGTCTATAATTCTGCGGATTGGTTTTATCCTTCCCTGGTTTGTTAAATGGTAGTATATGTGAGAATTTCCAATCGTTGGGGAAGTGCCCTTGTCTTAAGCAGGTGTTAAAGATAGTTGCAAGATATGCCAGTGCTTTGCTTGTTAAGTTTTTGAGTACAACGTTAGGGATTTCGTCTGGACCTGGTGATTTTCTTAGTGGTAATTTGTCTATTATGGCTTTAATTTCTCTGGGTGATGTGGGTTGGATTTGGCAAGATTCCTTAGGTACTTGGCTAGATACGTATTTACATACTTCTTTTATAAAGTCTTGTTGGGTATTTTCTGTTGACGGTTTAAAGGTCTTTTCCAGAGTATCAGCTAGCAAGTTACTCCTTTCTTGGTCTGTTTCGTATGTACTTCCATTATGTTTAAGAGGGGGAATTGTAGGTCGTTGTCTTAGTATTCTGTTTGTTGCCTGCCACATAGAGTGATCCCTTGGCTGGAGTTCTTTAATATATTGCTGATATGAGCTTATTCTTATAGCATCTAAATCTTTTTTAATGCGATGCGTTAGGTTATTGAGCTGAGCTCTCAGCTGTGGAGTTCTGAGTCTTTGCCATAGTCGTCTTGTCCTATTTTTAATCTTAATTAAGTTCATAACCTCAGCAGGTGGTGGAATATAATACTGTGGTTTTCTTGTCTTGCTTATTGTTGTGGCTTGTTGAACGCTAAGTTTAATGGCTTCAGTGTAATTTTCTAGGGCACTATCTATTGCTTCTGTAGTTTGTAGGTTCCGTGGATTTTTGATGTTGCTATTGAGGTTGTCACTAAATAGTTCCCAATTTACTATTCCCTTGATTAGTTTTGGCGTTGCTTGCTTAATTTGTGGGCTACTGTAAAAGTTTATCAAGACTGGTGTATGGTCCGAATCCAACTCGGGAACTACGTTTTGATATATTGGGTGGCGAACATTTTTGTAAAGAACTACATCGAGAATGTCCGGTTGGTGATCGGTTCTGTATGGGTAGTGCGTGAATTCGGTGGGGGCGGAGATCTGTATTGAATGTGTTGATAAATAGTTGTGTAATTTTACTCCGTCTGGGTTATTTGCTCGGCATCCCCATATTTTGTTCTTGCAGTTGAGATCACCCACTACCATGGTAGGTTGTTTGCTGTCAAATAAGTGCGCAAGGTCATGTTCTTGTAGTTTCTTGTTAGGTTGTTTATAAGCTGCTATGATGTTTATGAATGTGTCTTGAAGTTTTAGTTCAATTGCTACTGTTTCTAGACTATTTAATTCCAGTTTTTGTTTTTCGTGATGGATGATTTGTTTTTTAATTAAGATTGCAACTCCACCCGAGGCTATTACTCCTTCTCTATCTCGCCTGTATATGACGTAGCCTGGTATTTTTAGGGTTTCGCTATGAATCAGGTGGGTTTCTGTTATACATGCCACGTCTATTTGATGTCTACCTAGGAATTCGATAAATGTGGAACGTTTAGTTTTTATGCCATCGGCGTTCCAGTTGGCAACTGTTATGTTATTATGCTGGATCACAACGTTTGAACATAATTAACAACAAAAAATCATGTAAATACAAATTAGCCATAAAGGTAAACATGAAAATAAACAATCCAGGCGAGAAACCAGATTTCCGTTTCATATACCGCTCCATCTAAATAAAAGAGAATTAGATTAAAGTCGGCCTTGATTAAATGCGTAAAATAGCTATTTCTACATTGTGTGCATGGAAACACGAAGATGTATACATTAAAGTAGAGGAAAAATATTTTCTTAAATCTTCGCTACCCTGTATTATCAACAGTTGTTTAGATTTAAAGCAAAATCTGTTGTCAAAGACTGCTAAATATTACAATATAATTGTGATACTGTAATGCTTTATGAGATTCACCCTTGGGCTTCAAACTTACACCTTGCCATCATGATTTTCTCTCCTTTGATGTATAGGGTAATAATACTTATAGGTGGTGCGGTGTCCTTGAAATAGCGATATTAGCAATCATACATCGTCTAAACTATATTTTTACAAACTCAAAGTACCGAGAAATGAACGTAAGTGTCTGAAAGACTAAAAGAGCGAGAGAGAGAGAGGTGATAATAGCTGGGAAAACGGGGAGAAGAGAGTTTTAACAATAAAACCTGGAGAAAGTCAACTTAATGCAGAAATTCAGGCCGCATATCGCCCTCATTAAATATGGAAATATGTAACAATCAAGAAATTGAAGTTAAGCCCACCATAAAAAAAGAAACCACAGCCATCAATGTTAAAATCATTATCATCTCAACGACATTGGCTTGAACACATCTTGCAACAGAAATGAATATAGGATAGATCGGCATCAATTACAGCAACAACTATTTTCCAAGATTTGGAATTGTCGAAAAGACGACCCACTTAAAGTCACAGATAGAAGTAAAGAATCTTAACAACGCTTTTTTTAAACAATTTGCAGGGACTTTATTTTGATGGAAAGAGAGGCACAATCTTAGAGAAGATAGGAGATAAGTTCCATAGGAATACAATTGTCGAAAGACATATTGTTTTGGTACCTGAAGTTAGAACACAATACGTCGGTTACGTAGCACTTTCTTTTGGAAAAGTATCATGCATTTCTTGAATACAAACGTTTCATATTTCGCCAATCCTTCAGCTATTGAATGTTACAGTCGGTAGCGAATACTGGTTTAAAACTCGAATGGTAGCATATTGACGTAAAATTAGGCCATCCATTACTGTAGTTCATTTGCTTACTTGACGCAAATAAACTACCATTCTGTCATTTATTCAAATTTATTGATGGATTTCATCATCTATCACTAGATTTGAAAATATCAAAATAGGTTTGCCTGATATTGATCAACAAAATCACCAGTATTTATGGAAAATATATTTCTCTATTTCAGAGGGAATTGTATTTTGTAACATAGAACAGAAAGAAACAACTATAATAGAAAATGCTAGGTGACTCACTACTATAACAGGATATTGCGTTTGAGTATAGCAATTAAAATGCAGCAATTACCACATTGGTGAGAAGCGTTTACACCGTCTCGTAAAGTTTTACATAGAAAATACCCTATATACAAATACGGCTCATAACAAGCCTTGGACATGACTAAAAGGTGTCAGTACTTTACTGAAGATCATGGGACTGTAGTGTCTACAACTATTTATGAAAATATTCGTGAATTCAAAGTATGTAGCTACATTTTAAAGCTGGAGAATATTTTGGATTGATAAATTAAAGCGATGTCTTAATATAATGAAACAGAAACAAAGATTTGAAACAAATGATGCGAGTAGTTTCTGTATGGGAGAAGTTATATATCGCTGAATTTTCATGTCTTTCCAAAGCGGTAAAAATACATGTACAACTGGCTACAGAGACCATTTCGTCTGTTTGTGGAGAATTAGAAACGAGTGGCTTTATAAGAGCTCGAATTTGCTCTAGAAAAGAGCTGCAATACTCAATAGAAAATGCATTTTTTTCAAAAAAAAAATTAGTCACTGGAAGATAATATAGTAGAATAAAAGTATTCTGTAGGATTGTTAAACACACCAATAAGTAAATACCGGAAGTTTAGGAAAAATGCTTAAAATTCCTAAAAATACTTATTTTAGTGGAGTTTTAAAAGACCACCTGAAAGTACTTTCTTCTATAGGTTTTTGCTGTAAATTCCATTTCCGAGTAAATACCAACAAAAATTCCTTTATTCAACTGTAGGAAATGCTTAACGAGAGCTGAACCTACCCTTAAAGGTTACCTACCTGCAGGGAAGCTATAAACCAGTCGTTACAGAGATTCAAGCACTGGAATTATTATTCACAACAGTTGAAGAAACTCAGAATTTGCAATGTGTTCTTACCCCTAATATTAGAGTGTAGTTTTGAACTTTGGTCTTATCGTGGTAGCAGTTCTCGTATATATCGTGTCTCGTGCACATTTAAAAATGCCGAAAGTAAAAACTTTTTAAAGACAAATTACCACTTTTACTCCCTATTTTATATTTTTAAAGCGCCGGAATGTCTGTCTAATTTAAAAATTTTTAGTTCTTGGTCTTTTGACCTTTACTGCTAAAAATGCGAGAAACAACACATTTAAAATAACATATTTTTACCACTTTTACTCTATTCTAGTATACATACATCAAAGTTGCAGTATGTGCTTGGTATTATTGGAGTTATAGGAAAAAGGTTTTGGCCTTTATATACTTTTCGTCACTTCAACCATTATCGGTGTTTTGTAATGTGTGAGCCCTTGCTATTGATGGCAAATTTTTGACTTGTATACTCGACTTCTAAATTATCACGAGACTATATAGGCACTTTTGAGGGCCGGTCAACTAACCAATGGAGACGGTGTGCTGTCCTTTGCTCAGATAGAAACGAGGCCTCATAAATACAAAAACTGCAGTCAATTCCAATATATCTGAAATAATAGGGATGGAATGACAAAATAAGACAAGTGCTAAATAGTAACAGCTTATAACATTCAAGTGTAATGTATCAAAATAGCTAGACAATAACAATGTATAAAATATTAGTCAGTACAGGTGTACTTACGCATACGCACCCGTCAAATAAACAACAAAGCTAAAATGTCACAGATTTGCCTTATAGTCTGGATCACTGTTTCATACAGACAATAAACGATCAAATCTAAAACTACAAATAGGCTTACGTCTAATCTACAAACATAGTGCATAAAAAGGTTAACGTTCAAAAATTGAACAGCAGCGGCAGCGTTCAAAGGATGCTGAAGGAATTCTATCAAATTCACTAGCAGTTCCCATAGCCCAAAAATGTCTCAACGCATAAATTTAAAGTAAAATATGTTTTCTACAGATTTCTTTGCCCTAACCTTAGCATTAATATTAGCCTTAGCAAAGATGAATCATTGAGTTGTGCCACCCCCCCCCCCCTCCCTTAATTCAGCACAACAAAAACTACCCGATACAATGTCACAATGTCCCCAGTGCTAATAAATACTGAACGAATCTCTGTCACCACAAAGGGGTGGCTTGGGAGTTTACGCTCGCGACCTCTCAGCCGCAGATGGGGTGGGTTCCAAAGAACAAATTACCTGATATTTCAGGTTCCGAAAGGGCGCCACCCCGTTGTCTAGCTTCGGTTTTATTACTTCCAGATGAAACTGGTAACGGCGAACCTAAATAGCTCGATAAAGAAAAACAGAGACTCGCTGCAGCAGTAAATAAAAAGCCAGAGGACATTACTTCACATATAATCACAACAGTGATTCCATATTATTTGATGCAGCCTGGACATAAGGGTTAAGAACAAATATGCAATGTCGTTAAAGATACAACTCGATTTAGTGTAAGTACGAGTACATGGTAAAATGTAGTTGCGATTTTAACTTTAATTATGACCCCCACTTTTAATTGATATAGTTAACGAAAGAAACATAAGTAAATATGTGAATACAGAACATGTAATTAAGTTCTCAAACGTCGCGTTATGGCACATGCCAAGTGATGAGCAAACGCAATTTATGCGATTTTGTTAAGCGCGTTCTACACCTGATAAGTACCCTTTAGACAGATCTCTATAAATGCGGCGCTTCCAGTAGCCAATAGGCCTGTAATGAGCCGAACGTGTGACAGTATTAACTACGTTCAAGTTACAGTAGAATCATAAAGAAATATTTAAATGTTAAACACAATTGACAGTGTCAAAGCAAGAATGGATCCTTCCATAAAGCCAAATCTAATTTACAATATAACCCATAAAATTTGACTAATTAAACACGGTTGACCATGTTAACTATAGCAAAATCTAATTTGGAATATAACCCTAAAATTTGACTAATTATATCACAATTAAATTGGCCGCATCACTAGGATGCTTCAAACTAAGTTAACTGGTTAACAACAACAATTATAATTACCACTAAATAGGTTAAATAAAATTTGCATGCAACGAGTTGCAGTCGAATGCTCTCGACGCTACAATTAAATGAATAACGGGACATTACACTCTAAGGCAAATTCCCCAAATAAAGTCCTTGAGCTATACAGCTCCTGGACGAGGTGTGCGATGCCAAAACAAATCAGCTGCACTCAGGAACTCGACGGCAAAGGGCAGCACAAGACACGCACATAATAACAATTTTACAGCACCTTAGTTTGACGGTACTATGATGGGGTAACAAAACTCTGAACCCAGCAGGGAGCCTTTTCAACGACAGCCACCTGGCAGGTGAATTTCCAACATGAACCAAGACTTCGGCACGGTGGAAACTAGGTCGTGGCCTCATTCAACATTTCGTAACAGAGCCAGCGATCCCTCAGAGATTGCACATGCGACTCGGCCATGGGAAGCCGGCACGAAGCTCAATGGCACATCCAAGCTGGCTACTCGAGACCTCAAAACGAAATGGCGAGTTGAAATTCGAACCTCGAACACTTGCACCTCAAAAATGTCCAGACATTAAGGAAATCCATTTGCATTTGCAACAACTAGCGGATCTGCATTCATGTCTGGAAATTTTTGGCACAAAGCGAAGTAATTTACGAAGCCATCAAAATGGACGCTAACGGCAAACGGGCCCAAAAGAAGTCAATTCACTTCTTTCCAGAAATCGATAAACGAGTGTCGTTTTACGGCATAACAATCCAATAGCGATCACCGGAAAAATAAATGACATAAAAATCGCCCAATAACGTTCGATATCGACATATTATAATGCACGTCAGGTACGCCACCTAAAGGTCAAGATGTCAAAGCTTGAAGAATTGTGAACTACTGACGCCGGTGAAGAACTAGACTAAATATGCACTTTGTATTGCCTAACATCAAGGCGCCCGAGAGTTGCCAAAATTAAAATGTAACAGTTGGTACTGAGGCGTTTATACAGTCTTAACTTAGTCTTAGTCCCGCTGATCCTAAGACCTAACCTTAAGAGTTCCCCAACTTTTAACTTAGTCTTAAGAATTTCTTAAGATACAATAAAATTTCACAGACGCAAATGCGATACTAGCCGACATTTGAATGGTTCAGTACTTAGAGTATTTTTAAAGGGAAACAATAATTGTAACATCATTCTGAGCTATAATCTGCAAAAGTAATTAGGGAAGTACTGACACATCTGGATTATAATAACAAAGCAAGCTTAAAATTTTTCCTTGAATGCAATAATCTTAAGAACATTTAAAATATTAAAGTTTATGATGATTCATTGGAAACTGTACACATATACACTTATTTGCTGTTTAACAACCCCTCATTGTAAATGAGCCGCCAGCTTTTGGTACTTTCTTGTTCTAGAGCTACCTTAAGCTGTATCTACCGAAAGTGATTTTTAAAATTTGTGGTTATCAATTTTTCTATTTAATATTTTTTTGTGTAAATAATGTTTTAAAGTATTTTTTAAACTCGTAGTAATTTTAATGATTTGTGTTAATTTTTTTTCTAATTATTGTTGCAATTTATTTCTTTAATCAGCTTGTTCTAAATTAATATTTTAAATAGCTTTCAATGATAAACAATTAATAGAATTAGTAGTGTTCTATGATAAAAAACATAAAAACTATATAAACAAGCTGATGGAGTATGCCTTCAAAACCATTGTAGAAGGTTTAGGATGATCACGTAATTGCAATCTATATAGAATATTTCTTGTAATGTAATGGTTCAAATATTCACAAATGTTAAACAAATTTACTTTTGACATTTGAAGACATAGTATAGCGTGCGAATCACAGTTGCACATGCACTGTCGTAAATTTCCTAACCCAAAATATGTCTGTATAATACTAGGGTTAGTGCAAGGAAATCTGTAACTTAACATGCACGCATGGGGACCTGATGGGCACCACTCGAACTGAGGTCAGCATTGCATTCTAAAAGTCACAAACACAATTAGGTAGTAGTCAAATTGCAAAAATAAAACCTTTCCCTGCTGCTCCCATAAAAGAATCTTATTCCTCCCAATGCGCCAACATAGCTCTAGACACAACCACCTGCAGAGTCTTGGTTATTGGGCCAAGGTCACGTTGATATAACGGACTCGCCAAAACATAAAGAACGGTTAGGAAACCACAGAGCGACATCCACTGGAGAAATCTGATCATATCCTAGCGTTCTTTCACCCGATACTAGCGGCTGCAAGCCATAGCGCAAATTAGAACGGAACCGTATAAGCCACGGCGCAAACAAAAGATGCAAAAACTCACCCCAAGGTGGGCCAAGAAATACTGAATTTCAGCAAACACAATCCGGCGATAGGCGAAGAATACAAGACTTTTAAAACGTCGCTGCAAAGCCAAAATCCACCTGCCAGCATGAATTACCATCTTCAACTCTAACGTGAGACGATAAAACCAAAACACCCAAAGCTCTGGGAAGCGACAAACCGCAGCGATCTTGTCTATATCACGGCATAAATTGGAAAGGGAAAAGCCACACGACAGGCAAATACCAAAGTCAGCGCCCAAAAACAAATCCTGTTGCCGTACTGATAACCCGAGGCACAAAATATGAATATTAGCGCTAAAGGCGTGACACTATGTTTAGAAGAGTTATAGGCTGTTGATACACATTAAAATATCTTTAGATTCCATGCCCCTTATTTCTTTGGGCGTTATAATTGCCTTTTCGAAGGAATTGTGCCTGCGTCGATAGGCAGCAATTCAATTGCATAGAATGTGTTCTGGCATTTCCGTTGCCTCATTGCATAAACGACGAATGTGGTCTTCAGTCTTACTAATCTTGAAGAAATGGTATTTTAGTGATGTATGGCCTGTAAGTAGACCAGTGACGGTTTTTAGTTCCATCTTACTAAAGGACAATGCGATTTTTGCTTTCTTTTGCGAAATAGTTATATACTATTTTACCTGGTGTTGTGCTTGCCTGTTTTCTTTGTATGAGGATTTTATATGCTCTTCACGTAGTCTGATCTCATGTTTTACGTGGCTCTTGTGTACTCCATAGCAGGGTTCTGGTTTGGTAAATGGCATCATTGCTCAGCGTCTAGCAAATTAATCAGACTTTGCATTGCTTGGTATCCCTTCGTGTCCTGGAACCCCCCTGGCACTCCCAGACAAACTTGGATCCACACCTGTAGGTTTTTAAAGCCTGACTGTGTGAGAGAATGTCAGTTGTTACACAGCTGTGTCTATTTTTAAGCTTCATCTTGGTGCAAAAGTTTTTAACATAGAGCTCAGCTTGGAAGATGTTAGTATTAGCCCCTAATGGTTCGGAGATTCGGCAATCGGTGTTGAAGATTCACATGTAGGCAGGCGATTGTTTTCATCTTTATTATTTCTTTGGGGGTTTAGGTCCTGAAGAATCTCGAGTGGGCGGCGAGCGCCCTTTTTCCGTTGATTCCTTCTGGATCTTCACTCCCTTCTTGGGTGGGTGGCGAGTCTCTTTTGAACTCTTCTTTTTTCTTCTTTATCAGGTTTGGATGTACACTTGCTTTCAAAACTTTGGCGTACACATTCAAAATCAAGTAACAACGATTTTGCAAAATTTTAGCTGTGTGAACGGGTACTTTTGAGATTAGGTTAAAGTAGGTTAAAGATGACATTGACAGCATGTGGTCTGTCAGTCGAGGCATTTTGACTTTTCACAAATTTAAATGTGAGAGCTGATTAATTACAACCCTGATTTAATACAGCGAAAAATAGGTGTACGCGAAAGTTTTGAGAGCAAGTGTACCTGCAGAGCTCTTTCTCTTGACCTTTAGGATACCTTTGGGGGGTTAGTTGTCTTTGGGCGTCTTTGTCTGTACCTAATTTGTCCTTTAGCCCTAAATAGCACTTCTCCAAATTTGTAGCTTATTTTGGCAGCTAAACTTCGTTAGAGTCTCGGATGACTCATAGTCCACTGACATGGTAAGATGTGTGGCCGTGTCTTCCGCCTTTCTGTTGAGGACCCTCCAGAACTCTGTGTGTAGGTCTTTATTTTTGGCATTTAACCAGTTTTAGAATCCTCTCTGCAGTGCCTGCCCCTTTGACCGTTTGCGAAGTAGGCTGTTATAATGTCCACCTGTCTCACAGACAGGGTAGACCTCTCTCAAGAGTTAAATTTGTGGTTGACCACTTGCTTCAACCACTTCGCGGTTTTTTTTATTACCATAGGTTTTCAGTAGCCACCCCGCTTTGCAAGTGTTACCGATAAATTTAGGCTTCAGAAAGGCTCTTTCTAGGTCAACAATGCCATCAAGTATACCCTTTAGGATGACCTTCATACCTTCCGTGGTAAGGTTATACCTGAGGTACTTTCCGTTTATGGTATCCACTTGGACGGATTTTAAGGCGTGTTTGATGTTTCTAACCGTTGAGCAAGTCGGTGCCTCTTGCTTGGAGCTGCGCTCTCCCACATCACCTTCTTTCTCTTACCGGCCACCTCAGGAGTGGAGATGATTGTTCTTGTCCTTTTTGGTCCCTGGGTCGTTTAGGAGCTCTTTTACCTTCGCTCGGGCCTCTCCAGGATTGTGCCCTTACTTAAGGAACCACTTAAAACGTTTTTTTGCGGCTCCACTTAGCCGCTGTTTGTCTTTCAGCTTAAGCTTTGAAACCTCCTCAAGCTGTTGTACATCGTCATCTTTAGTTTGTGAGGCGATACAATCAATGCAGGAGGCGCTAAAAGTCATCTTTATCTCCATTTGCGATTGGGGAATTTGGTGCCTCTAGGGTAGGTGAAGGGTTCTTACCCTAATTAATCTATGTTCTTTTCATAAAGTTCCTACGAGTAGCTAAGGAAACTTAGCCCACCACTGCAAAGCCCCACAGCACCGTGGCAATCTGGAGATCTCCTGGTTATCATAGTCCTCTTAATAGAGCTTATGTTGCTTTAACATAAACATTTAATTTACTTAAAGAATGTATTATTGATGTCCCAGTGACTAAATAATATATTCTTTCTGCTCATTGTATATAAAGTCGGCTTTAGGAAGCAAAACTGCAAATTCCAACTAGCGCCAGCGGGAGGTAATTTTTATTAAATTCTGACGGGAGGTGAGATTTTTACCTCCCGTATTTGTGTTTATGTTATCATGGATACCACACCAAAGCTTTACAGCGTTATTTGGAAATTAAATAAAATGTCACTACAGAAATTTAGAGTCATTCAAATGATTTCCTAAAGCAAAATTGTTGAAATTTCAACTAAAGAACATGTATCATTAGAGCAAAAGATCACTTCACTTCCTTCATGTGCTTAATGCTTGACGGGTAGCGGAGCGCATTAAATTCACACGCGAGAGCGAATAAATCCCTTTGCTCCCTCGATAGATAACGGGTGTCCCAATAAGAGTGCCCGAATTAAATTTTGTGCCATTTTTTTTCTTTGCAAGTGGCAGCTCTGAAATTTTACAGCTGCCATCTACGATTGTTCCAATTATTAATTATGGAGCGCTACACAAAGGAGCAAGGCGTTATCATTGTGAAAACTCATTACAAAAATGGAGAAAATTACGCTGAAACCGCTCGCAAAATTCGCTGAATTTTCGGTCGTGAACGTGCACCAAATGTGACAACGATTCGAAGAGTGATCAAGAAGAAACTGGGTGCATTATGAACAGTATGTTTTCTGTGCGTCGACGTACCGGTCAGTCTCTCGAAAAAATCGCTGCTGTAAACGAGAGTGTCGACGAAAATCCGCGAACATCAATTCGGCATCGTTCACAACTTCAATTTTGAGAAGCACCACGCAGCGAATTCTCACGAAGGACCTCCATCTTCATTCCTACAAGGTTTAGCTGACCCAGGAGCTCAAACCAACAAACCACGCACAGCGCCGTCAATTCGTTCAATGGGTGATGGAGCAAAATGAAGTGAATGCCAATTTTTCGAAAAAAATTATCTCCACCGATGAGGCGCACTTTCATTTGAACGGATCGTTAACAAAAAAAATTGTAGAATTTGGGGCTCAGAGAATCCGCACGTGATCCAACAGAAACAAATGCACCCCCAACGAGCCACTGTTTGGTGCGAATTTTGGGCAGGCGGCGTGATTGGGCCGTATTTTTTTTTAAATGAGGCTGGCAATGCTGTAACTGTCAACGGTTTGCCGTACCGCAACATGATAACGGAGTTCTTGTGGCCTCATCTGGACGGTATGGATCTGGAAGACATGTGGTTCCAGCAGGACGGCGCAACCTGCCACACCGCGCATGAAACAATCCATTTATTGGAGGAACGATTTCCGGACCGAATTATCTCCCAAAATTCCGATGTCAACTGGCCACCGAGTCCGTGTGATTTGACGCCGTGCGATTTCTTCCTCTGGGGTTTTCTGAAATCTCACGTCTATGCCAATGCGCCACGAACTATTCCCGAGCTCAAGAACGAGATCCAACTCGTCATCGGTGAGTTAGAGCCGCAACTCTGCGAAAAAGTCATCGAAAATTTCATGAAAAGAGCAAGGGTCTGTGTTCAGAACCGTGGGGGCCATTTGGCAAATATTTTATTCCATACTTAATCGGAACATGTCTACTTGATAACGCAATAAAAACATCACCACTCGCTCATAAACTATGCGTTTTATTTTTAAATTAAATCGCACACCCTTATTGGGACACCCGTTACATAGCTATTACACATTTGCACACAAACTAACGTAGTCTCCTAAATCTATTAATGAATCACATATATTAAAAATGCTATTTTTGTAGTTGTTATACCTAGAAAACTCTTAAGCAATTAAGTACTTAGGCAAGAAATATTTTTTTTACTTCGAGAATAATTTACACCTGTCTGTGAGACATCTAATAAATGTAATAACAGAACAAAACTAAAATAGTAACATGCAGGCAGTCATCCATTGAATAATGCCTCTAAAAGTTGACATCTTAACTAAATACTTCTTAAGTATTGTCCCTAAATCTGTCTGGAATTTCTGTAGGCTTAAACCGCTTGAGCCTGCGTATGTCACTACTTTCACTAAGAAGTCTACGCGATAACACATTTGCGTGCACTGCCAGTTTATCACTATAAACCTCACTAAACGTTCTAGCTTCTTCTTTCACAGTAGGTATCGATACATCTCTTCTGAGTATAAGATTGTTGACAAACCAAGGTGCATTTGTAACGACTAGTAAAATCTTAGATTGAAATCTTTCTAATATCACAATATTGGAATTTGCTGCTGTGCCCCACAGTTGTATACCATAATATGTCCATATTGGTTTCAATTTTGTTTTGTATATATTAGTACTTTATTTTCTAGGGTTAACTGAGATTATCTGCCTATTAGCCAATACAGAAATAAATAACGGATAACTTTAAAAATGTATTTAATCTACTCATATGTATTCACTACAAGTACAACACTGAAAACTGTTATGACAAAACAAAACATCACGATTGTATTATAAGTACTCCCGTATTTATAGTCTCGGTCTTGACGAGTCGAGACCTATAGTGGTCTCGATCTCGATATCGGTTCAAATGTCTCGGTCTCGGCCTCGAAAAATTTTGTAGGTCTCGGTCTCGGTCTCAGTATCGACGAGAGTCTTCACTAATTTTAATATGCAAAGTAAAATTTGATGTTACAACATTCGACCTTGCTTCGTATACCGATGTAGATGACGTTCTACTAATCGCAAATCTTAAAATAGAACATATTGTGTGCGAATGAGGTGATTCATTAGTCGGTACTTCCCCCAATTCGATTTTTAAATCAAGTCAGTGCAGCATTTTTAATGTATTTCTCGCGCCTGCGAATACTTGCCCTCAGTATGCAAATAGTACACATAACTGCCTTTTTCCGTATAACTTAGAATAAGTAATTTTTTTAAGAATAAAATGTTAAAAAAAAATTGAGACTCTCGAAGAGACCGAGACCGAGACCGCTCAAGTCTCGGTCTCGGTCTCGTCTCGAAATTCGAGCCAGTCTCGTGGAACCGAAGCACTACCATTCGAAATAATAATTGTCCACTATTTTACCTTCAAATTTGTTGCAGATATGCGATAGCTACCAACGAGAATAGTCCAGGAGTCCGACATTTATTCAAAATAGGCGATACGAACTCTTCCCAACCATGGACTTGTTTAACATGTCGTCCTACCATAGATTTTAATATGACATACGATGAGTCTGAATACATGAACGAAACTACTTTTAATAATTCCATGCTAGTGGACTACGTTTGTGAATACAATAATGTGATATTCAGTAATGCAAATAGATTTTACATTCAAGAATGCTTGGGACCAGATATTCCTGTAATATTTCTAGTTGAAACTGCCACAAATATTAGATTAGCTGTGCTTGACTCAGGCCACATTTTGAGGAACAAAGTAAGAGTTCTCTCAATTCCTCAGATTAAAAAATTTCAAGTTGAAATCGAAAAGGGATACAAAGCCCAAGTGAGACTATTCTTCCCGCCTGTCTTGAGAGAGTATGAAGAAGTCGCTTTCCCTATGATTCTATTAGTGTAAGTAAACGTATTAATGGTAAATCATCAAATTATTCTAGTAAATTCTTGCCGGCATATTTAACTTACTTTCACTTCTTCCTTTTTAGAAATTGTAAGCCAGGATCCCAATCGGTATCCGAAAAATGGGAACTGTCTTGGCCATGGTATTTGGCCAGTAACAAAAATTACGTAGTTGCTCAAATTGATGTTAGAGGCTCTGGCTTCCAAGGGGAGAGGATGAGAAGAGAAATACAACATAAGTAAGAAAAGAGAAACATGTTTTAATCCAGTATTCTAAAATCTTCTTTGTTTGTGGCAGTTTTGGTTCAGTAGAAGTAGAAGATCAACTAGCTGTACTCACATATTTAGAAGACACCTTCAAATTTATAGATAAAACAAGGGTGTGCCTTGTAGGGAAAGGCTATGGTGGATATGTGACAGCTATGTTGTTGATGCAAGATTTTCAACGAGTAATTAATTGCTCTGTTAGCATATCTCCGATCACCAACTGGCAGTACTACAGTATGTATATTACTCCCAAAATAATGTAAATTATGTTAATGACATACTTTTAAGATTCGTACTTCACGGAAAGATATCTAGGTTATCCTTCCGAACATCAGGTGGACTATGACAACGCAGACTTGACGAAAAGAGCTGGAAATTTGAGAGACAGACATTTTCTATTGATACATGGTACTGCTGATACGACAGTTAAACCGCAACATTCAATTTTATTCGCTAGAGCTTTAATAGATCAAGGAGTCCTGTTTCGACATTTGGTAAGAACGTTTAACTTTGCATCTGTTAAAAAACAATTGTAGTTCTTCAATATTTTTTTATAATTAGACAAATATACTTTTTCTTTGCAGGTTTACCCAGATGAGAGACATGATTTTAGTGTAAATTCGCAAAACCATTTATACAAAGAAATAGATCAGTTCTTTAATGATTCGTTTGGGCCCAGTTTAGACGACTGGGACGATGGAACTGGATTTTTTATACAATAATTGTTGTTTCTTAACCTAATTGTTATACCGTTAAATTCTAAAATGAATCAAATATGTGCAAATTGAAAAGATTGAACTTGAATGACTGATGGCTAATAATTTTGCTATGACAATTGTAGATCGGTACCTACTGAAGTAAAAATTAATTGGAATATTGTGTATCTTCAATCGTATGAAAATGTACACCTACAAATCAAATACGTTATGTAATTAAGACATAAGTCTAGACATTTAACATTCTATGCTAAGACGATATTTAATCTTCGTATTAACACATTTCCCATTACATAACACAATATAATGAGTAAACAACAATGGGCTCTACTTCTTATATCCATTATGCTTTACTTCAGTAAATAGATGACCTAATATTTGATTCATTTTCATTAGATTGAAAATAATGCCATCGTCTTGATGGGCCCTTCCATTTGGACATTAACGTCTAAGTGCTTTAAGCTTAATAAGAATACGTCCATTTCCCTTTGCTGGTTATTGGAGTGTGGGCTATTCCTAATTTATTTTTATTTAAACACAACGAATCCCTAATTCACGTATTAGAGATAGATTTTATAAACTTGTAAATATTCCACGAAAAGCTTACATTCCAATTCTTTTTTAATGTATATATGTGCCTAACCTTAGCTTTATGGTTGAATGTTAATAAATAAATTAAATATATGTTATTACATCCATTTTTTGTTGCTAAAAAATGTAATAAAACCATATTTATTGTTAAAATGTTATATTTGTATAATATGTACTGAATTTGTAAATGTGACACCAAGCCAAATAAATGTTAACGTAATTCTTAAATATAGCTAATTTTGTTTAAATTAGTTTATTTTTATTTATATCAAACTTAAATTCAAAATAACAACTAAAATGCATTTGGCTACACCAGAGCTAGGAAGTATCTACCTTAAAAATTCATCGAGAACTGTAATTACGTTGGTTTTATTTTGCCAGTAGATATAATAATATTTACTTTTACAAAATGGCTGTAGGTAAGGAACTTTGATTAAAGGTTATTGTAATTAGATGCTATACTTTAAAATATCTAAGTGACTTTGAGTTTAATAGATATCTATTTTAATAAATATTAATAACTAATTCTATGTAACTGTGATCGATCTACTTTTCAAAAAGCATAATTTTCTAGCTCTGGGGCTGCTGAGTATTTTAAATAATTACTTGATAAATTTATTCTTCATAAATATTTTAAAAAGTTAATACAATGAATCTAAACTTACCAACCTCTATTGTAAATTTGTTCCTTCCTTTTGTACCTAATATTTTACATATTGTCTAACAGAAATAAACAGCAATGTGTACGGACACTGTATGTAACTTATCTGATTCTTTATCTAACTGAATTTTTCTAAGAAAATACAATGGAATGAAGCATTTTATTTGTTTTTGTTGTATTAGAACAGTGTGTTAGAGTACTGAATAACAAAGAATTGTAGAACAAATTTTGTTGTTAATACTGTAGACATCATGTTTTACCAAATTTACCAAAATTAATATGAACTACCTACTTGCAAGGAAATAATTTCAGAATAAGATGGATCTGACTTTTCCCATATGATTTAAAAACGTCTGTCAGTATTCAACACATTCTAAAAATATACGTTAAGTATTAATAAAAAATCTGTAAAGTGGTTTACACGGAATTTCCCTGGCTCGAACTATATTAAATTGAAAAAAATATGTAGTTAGCTGGGATTCGAACTCCGGGCTCCGCAGCGAATATTTTGAGCCAAGTTTCTAGTCCGCCGCTTGCAGCCGCTTGAACAACTGAGCCCCGACCGTGCTTGAATTATACGAGTTTCTGCAGCATTATAAAGACACCATATTATTCTGTCCCATTTGTGATGTTTATTGTGTATCTGCTATGTCTAATTTTCGTCAATGATAAAGCCTGAGCTTTGTGCAAATTATTACTCTCAGTTAAAAAAAATTAAGAGCTCACCCTGTATATATTTCTCCGAAATGTTCTCGGTTTCATGTGAGGTAAACATATAATCTGCATGCAAAATGTCTTCTTCCTTGAACAAATAGTTTTAGAGTTATACCGCCTTCAGACAAACAAACAGTGATGGAATTGAGAGAACCTGTTTTTCGTCATCTAGAGACCCTGAAATTTAAAGATCTCAAGAAACCTGGAAAGATGATTTTTTTCGCGATTACAATACCTACAATACCCGCTCTAATTTAATAATGAAAGAGGCTGCATATAGAATATTACTTATACGCATTCTCACAAACACTAGTTGATATAGAAACGCTCCCTGATTGACAATTGTAAATAATAGTAATTCTTAAGAAAAATCTATAAAGAGGTTTAATCGCAACCTCCCTGGCGCGAATTAGATCAATTTGACATTTAAAAAAAATTTGTCCGCTAGGATTCCAACTCCACGCTCCCAGGAGAATATTTTGAGCCCAGTTTCTAATCCGCCGCTTGAATAGCTGAGCTACGACCGTACTCGAAATGTACGAGTTTCTGCTGCGTTATAAAGACACCATACTATTCTATCCCATTTGCTATGTTTATCCTGTATGTGTTAGGTCTCATTTTCGCCAATAATAAAACCTGAGCTATATACAAATTTAGTACGGTGACGTCTTGGGACGTTTCCAAGACGTCACATTTAGAACATTTATTTGTTGGTTTCCATTTTCGTCAAGGGTAAAGTTTGAAATATGTGTAAATTGCTCCTTTTATCTATTTTTCAGTTAAAGCCAAAATAAAGAAATTTTTATTTTTTTATGCGGTCACCTTGTATATATTTGTCCAAAATTTTCTAGGTTTTATGCCAGATAGATATATAATCTGCATGCAAAACATCGTCTTTCTTCAACAAATAGTTTTTGAATTATGCCGCCAACAGGGAGACGGATTTGAGTAAACCTGTTTTTCGTCATCTAGGGCCCTAAAACGTGAAGATTTGAAGAAATCTCCGAAGATGATTTCTTCATGATTACAATGCTTTCGCGGCACTAAACATAGAATATAGTTAGCAATCTTAAATCTGTAGAAACACGTAACACTAAATATGCAAAGAAAATAATCAATAGGAATGCAATACTCTAATGCGTACGGATATTTCAAGGCAAGATAGATAAAAAAATATTAGTTAATTTCACTCGGAAGCAGTTTAGTCGGGATCAAAATCTCTAGAGCGTAAGTAAGTGTAAACTCATTTGAAAATCTATTAAATTAATACTTTAAATATAACTCGCACATCAAGCAAAAATGCCATTTTGCGTAAGTCATAAAACGTAACACTATCTAACGTAAAAACGGCAATTGTAGGCTTTGATAATTTCCTCAATTAGACGCACAACATAGATTTTTGTCACATTCAGTCATAAATCCGAATCTATTTACCATTAATGAGTTGAAAATTGCCAAAGACAGCTATTGTTACAAAATTAATACAATACAATAAAATTAAGTAAGTAAGTAATCTTCCTTAAGACCAAAGTACAGCGAAGTACAGCGAGGAACCTGGATTCGATTTGCTACGATACACACAGACCGGAACAAGGACAGGAAGTAATAAGAAGATCACGAATATGTAGCATGAGACTGAAGAAAGCACGCGATTCCGCCAAGAGAATTGCAGACCGGCAAAAAAAGTTCGAATAAATACAGTAAACATTTTCCCCAAGCGAGAAGTGCACTCGAAGTGTGAAAGGTGTAAGTAATAGCTCCAATAGTACCTCGATGTAAATTTAAGGCTATTCAACTGTTACTCGTATCTAAACGTAATTACAAATTCTCTTGACGATGACTTGAAAATAACGGTCAAAGGCTAGTTGCTTCTTAAATATCGCGAGAACGTGGTTGAACCAGTCAAATTACAGCGAATCCCAAAACCGACACAATTGGTGAACCCAATCAAGTACGTCCGATTTTAGAAGATGAAATCCACCATCAAGGCGTGCACCAAGAACACCTTAAAAATGTGTTCTAATTCATGACAAGCAATCTCTCCTCCATTTCATGTAGGAACATGAGACAAGGCGAGTCAATTTGGACCTTCCATGAATTAAGGACTGTATTTCTAGAGGAGGCAAATGAATATTTTTTTAAGATGGCGGGTATTCTAAAATAGCAATAGCAATAATAAAATGCACTATCAAAACTTTAATACTGCTCTGCTAAAAGTTATTTAAACGTATTACATATTTAACTGCCTTATTTTCGATAAATCTAAATATTACCCGCTACTACAGGCTTCGAATTTCCAGGAATTTAAATTCTTAATTAATTTGAGTTAGACTAGGCCTCTCTTGCTGCATCGGTGTTAGTCTGGTTGCATATTTAAGGCTCCCTCCAGTTTTCGAATTTGGGTTTCCTATCCGCCTGTTTGGTCATTCGCCATATTGTGTTGCTTCAGAATAGTTGCCTTTGTGAGATGACGTTTTGAAACGTACCTTAATGGGATTATTTCACAGGCATCTGACCTGGGAAATCTTTTGTGTTGTGTTTTGAGCCTTCCGGTGTTGACGATGCAGTCCCCGGGAAGGTTGCGATAGAATGCATTTCAAAAATCTGTATGTGGTAAATCTGTACACACAACATCTGCATTAAGATCTACAATATTACTTTAATAAGGTCTGCAAGTTGTATTTGGCTGTCTAATCGATGTGATTGGAATTCGATTCGATCTGTCATTGCTGGGACTGTAGTTAATTTAATCTTCGCTGTATATCCCTGTACGAGCAACTTGTGCATCAGCAAGAATTATCGCTACAAGATTGTGTTAGTTAGTATTACTTAGTATTTGTTGTGGGGATACTGATGTCAAGTAAGTGGGCCTTCATAGGGCCTTTTTGCCAACCCGTGGACAAGGTCTAGGCACGCAATGTACCAGGTACCTTAGTCCTACTTAGAATTTTGCCGAGACTAAGAAGTTCCAACCCTAGCAAGGGATATTTTACATGCTAGACATTGTAGTAACATGGGACCTACGACTTGACATCACTTCCGAATGATGGAATTGTGTAGAAGTTTTCATTCACATTTTTTATTTTTTAAAAACCTCACCGGGATCAGGGATCGAACTCTCGACCATTAGGTCAGTTGCCAGAATGCTTAACCACGAAGCGATGGAGCCCGGCACAAGGTTGTGTACTAGAGATATAGTAAATTTTGAATAATTAAACTATTGGTAAACATCTTGACAGTTGACGTTTACAATTTAAAATACATTTTAGTGTGAACAAAATTTGTAATAAAGTTTATCCACAACCACTATAAAAAAAAGATGAATTACGTACAAGGCATAAACTAAGTAAGCTGCTGCTTACGAACTGTCGTACGTAAAGTGGCAAAATCGCACAGCGAGTAACATTATTATACATAGCAGGCACTCGTATTTGTTTTGTTGTTCGATCTAATTAGCCGCAACAGAATGACAGTTTTCGAAATTTCAACTGTTATCGTTGAATTTCAACTGTAGGTACGGAATTACGTATGTATAAAGGTAATTTCTAATAAAATATATCATTTCTCCATTAAATCTTTTCAATTTAAGCTATAAAATGTTTAGCGACAGTGAGCAAGAGCTGTGCACGCCTCCTGAAATCGGCGAAAAAGCGAGAACTGCCGTAAACGATCTCCTTCCGGCAAAATCGCGTGGAAGGTATGAAATTGTGTACCAAAAATTCATGGATTGGAGACTTAGAAATAAAGTAAAATAATTTTCTGAAAACGTAATGTTGGCGTACTTTGACGAATTGTCAAAGCAAATGAAGCCGTCACTTTGGGCTATTTATTCCATGCTAAGAGCCACAATCAATATTTGACATAATACAAACATTGGGAGTTTCCCTAAACTTTTGGCACTATTGAAGGGAAAATCTGATGGATTCAGAAGTAAAAAGTCAAAAACTCTCACTCCAGAAGAAATTAACCAATTTCTGAAAAACGCACCAGACAGTTAGTATTTGTTGTCAAAGGTATAACACATTTTTATAATCTATGAAGGTAACATAAATATGGATATTTTATTGTAGGTAATTCTAATATTTGGTATTAGTGATGCCGACAGGAAGCAGGAGCTGAGAAACATAAAAACTGAAGACATACAAGATACAGGGAAATCACTCATAATTAAAATCCCAGATTCTAAGACAAAAACTCAACGTTCGTTTATTGTGCCTGAAGCATGGTATCCAACCTGCAAGAAATACATAAATTTACGTCCTTCAAGAGCGTATACAAAATATTTTCCGTTTTTTCTGAATTACCAACACAAAAAATGTACTAAACAATGCGTTGGGTTAAATAAGTTTGGTGATGTGCCAACCAAAATCACAACGTTTCGGGGTTTAGCGAACCCGAAACAATACACTGGTTATTGCTTTAGTTTAGGCGCTCGTCGGCCACCATTCTTGTGGATGCTGGTGGTGATTTGCTGACATTAAAGAGACATGGTGGTTGGCGCTCGTCAGCTGTAGCTGAAAGCTATGTTGATAATTCTACCAAAAACAAAACTGAAAATGCGGTAAAGATTTCAAGTGCTATATGTGATGATGGAGCAATATCAAACGACACCACCGTTAGAGATGTTACTATGGCTTCATCCTCTGACGCCAACGTCCATGACTATACATTTTCGGAATCTTCTGTAACTTCTGTTCTTATCAATAATATCAGTATGGCCCCTTCTAATGCTGCGCCAGTTGTACTGTAACTATCAATAATTATTATCACAAAATGTAATGTTAAATTAATAAAAATACTTCTTTTTGTTTCTTTGATAGTAATTAATGTGTTCGTGGATAAAGTATAGCACAAAATTCGAGTTGTAAGGCAATTACGCGCTTGTGGAATTACTAACTCGCCGCTACGCGGCTCGTATGTAACTTTTCCACTCCGTGCGTAATATGCTTCTTACAACTCTTGTTATGTAATATACTATTACAAATAGAAAACTTTTAAATATTAGTACATATCTCAAACTATGTGTATATGGGAACTGTCACATAAAATTATATAATTTTTTTCAGAATTTGACATATTACAATTTTTGTTACATAATCTTAATTTATTATGGATATAAATATTTACAATAGTTAAATAATTTATATAATGATTATTATACATGTGCTTTAGCATTTTATATTAAAATATTGAGGTTACAATTTGTTATTATTGCTCCTGGTGTCAACCGATATTTGGAGGGGCTCTATCGTAATGTTTGAAAGTTATATATATATACAGGGAATTTATTTTAATAGTTAACATAAGCGTTTTTTTTTCTATGCCACCATTTAATGATACAGGTCATTTCCATAGTTACAAATGAGACCAATAGATTAGAGCGTGTATTTTACGAGTTAACATACAAATTATTACTTGTCAAAAAGACAATTAAAAGTTATCCTAATGTATACCATTGAAGAAAAGATACAACACACAAGTTGTTCCTACGTATCTACTTTTTAGTTGCATATCTACATCCCGGTAACAAATTTAAAGTTTCTTATTAGCAAGTACCTAATACAAATTCGTATGTTAACTCGTAAAATAAACGCTCTAATCTATTGATTTCATTTGTAACTATGGAAGTGACCTGTATGATTAAATGCTGACATAGAAACGAAACTACTATGTTCACCATTAAAATAAATTCACTGTATTTTAAAGAGCCTGGCGCCCACTAAGTAATTGTCAGTATTATAAACATTTGGTTCTTTAATTGAGTCTATGACAGTCTACCGATATCTTTAGAAGTAGCTAGCGGATATCTGACCAATTATCATATGAGGTAGGATATGAGTAAGAAGCCTATTTTGTTACGTTTGTCGGTTTCTATACGTGACAGCTTGAGTGTGAACTTCAACAGGCAAAAAAGGTTAAAAATGACTTATAACAATGTACCCGTATCAACAGCCTGCTTATCTTTGATATCTCAGAAGCTACAGCTGCAACACGGATGTCTTCATACGGTTCAGTAAGGATAATTTGAACGTGAATGTTACTCTTAACATCATTTATGTTAGTCACTGTTTGCCTAGTAAAGAAAGAAAGCACCGACCAATGTTAAGATGTCAATCTTCAGTAAGAAAAAGCTACTTAAGGGATGAAAAATCGTTGTAAGAAAAGACTTAACCAGATCGAGAAATCGGTTATTTAACGAGCTACCAAGAAAAAATATATTGTTTCGAAACCATGGAGTTCTAATGAAAGGATTCTTCTGAAGCATAATAATTCCATTCGACCCATCTCCACTCTAAACGATATTATACGATATAAAAGGTGGAGCGCTACACGGGCGATGTTTCATTGATTAAACAATAAATCCCTTTTCTAGAATTTTAGTAAATTAAAATTACGTTTGGTGAAGGCATGCCCCTCAATATTGTTTTTGTTATGTATAAGCGGGTTATTGTTAATAATAATATTTACTGCGTCCAGCTCCCAAACAAGAAACTTGAGCAAATATTTTTTTTTATCATAGGCTAATCGTCAGTTCGCTTTAGTCGTCGTACAGGATTTGCTGGTGTTATTTTAATTAGAAAAACATCATTTCTTTGACAACTACAATAAATTTATAAACAATTATAAAGCTATTCACACTGCAAACCAAATATACTTATTACATGTACTTCGTTTGCTAGGTTTAGTTTAGCCTAGTTGGCAGGCAACCCGTTATGGTCTCTTGCATTTCATAAGAGCAGCATATCGAAATTGCTGCAAAACCGTTTGTATGAAGAACTTTATTAACGGCAAGAACTGAATATGGAAAATAGATGAATTATCTTTAAACTTAACCCGTTTTATTATTTATTTGTAATTTTAGTTGCTCCTAAGCAATCTGACAGTTGAGTAGATAATTAAATGAAATACGATAAGTGCGAGAGGTTTATTGCTTAATTTTAAAACACTGTCATTGCTCTACCTTGATAGCTACGATGTCAGTTATGAATAGTAATTGAATTGTATTATTCTGAACACAAATTGATCCCAATTATTTAAGAATCGCCTAGGAGAAAACTGAAACTAACAAAAAAACATTGATTAATGCTTGTTCTAATTACCTGTTTAAATGTACTCGTGACATAAAATATGTAAAATAGTGTAATATTACCTCCATTTTTTCTTAGTTAGGAATATAGTTTTCTTAATATTTAATAAAATTATACTGTATATTGGTAAATCTAAAATGAAATAAATTTTCAAGAATCTTTGCTAAGCACATGCTGCAATCTGTTTCCAAATGACAGCAATACCTAAACAAGTATGAGTACGGAAATTTGGAAATAAAATATAATTTCTCGGAATTATACATTATACTAAAAGCACCATACAACTGAGAGTCTCGTTCAAATCATGTAGCTACAGGTGTTATTAAGTTTCTATTAATATAGGAAAATTTTAAATCGGATGAAAATAGTTTAAACTATAAAAAAGCTGCATTTCTCCAGACTTTGGCGACAAGAGCTGTTCGCATCTCAGATGCAGAAAATCTAAAGAGAGAAAAGCTACATCTGTTTGACTCTTTAGAAAAGAACGGATACACAACTACCGCCATACGAAAAGCGCAAGACAAGACTATACCACAAAAATCTAAAGACGAATCCCCACCTCTGGAAGACTTGGCATTTCTACCTTGCGTTAAAGGCTAGACTGATGAGATAGGACGTGTCCTGAAACGATGCAACATCAAAACTGTTCACGAGCAAGGAAACTTTGGGTAACGGCAGCAGATCGGTAAAAGACAAAATTCCAAGTTTAAAAACCGCTTGTGTTTATCGCATTCCTTGTTCTTGCTGCTTGAGTTACATTGGACAGACTGGTCGTTCCTTTGATCTAAGACTTCAAGAACATAAAGGCGATTGCAAACACAAACACATCACAAAAACAGCCGTAGGTGAGCATACGTTTACAAATGGGCACACTAGAATTTGAGCATGCCAGTGTAATTGCCAGAATACCTCACTACTTCCCGCGAGTGATACGTGAAGCCATAGAAATAGAAAAACATCGAAATAATAAACAGGGAAGACAGTTTTAAGCTTAGTAAAAAGTGGACTCTTGTGATACACGATCTAAAGCATTACGCCAGAGAATGCTGGGTGTTTATCTACAAATACTACGCGGTCTAAGCCGAAATTCTATGTTAAGAAGAATAAGATAGACAAAATTTTCGATTGCAACCTCTCCATATTCTCGGTATGTAGCAACAACTATAACATTTATTCGAATTACTACTACATATAATTACGAAATAACATGTAGAACTGGTGATATCACCAAGCCCACTTTGAGCATTTCTGACAAAATAGAATTCTATGGGTTAGCAAATGTCATATCGTCAATGAAATAATATTATTAATCAACAGTAAATTACACCTTCTTGGATTGCTTGACGGCTGAATAACAATGAAATAAAAATAAAATATTTTAATGATGCTCCACAATATGAACAATTATCAAATTATCGTTTAATACTCAATAAGTGTAATATTATTAACCAACTTATTGTAAACCGAAAAAAATCTCTTCTTCTTCTACTGCTACTTCGAATTCATCACTAATCCGTTTTTCCAATATCATTTCTGTTGTATACTTAGTAATGAAGATATCTAGCTTTCTTTACAACAAAGATAATGTTCCTTCTTCACCGTAGAACCTTTTGAACTAGTGAGCATTGTCGTGACATTAAGGAGTTCTTGCAAAACGTTCCGTTAAAATAGCGGTCCGCTAAAGCTAATGTTACCTAGCGACGTCAATGATACAGCCAATCCAAACCATTTTTTTTTCAATTTTAACGTAACGTTATCATAACGTTATTTTAAGGTGGCGTTTTACAAAAACTCCCTATTGCTTCAAGTTTGGTCTTTCTTCTCCTACCGTTTCCCACCCCCAAAGACTGGGATTTCGTTTCAAGGTCGTACGTTTTTGGCAAAACCTCAAGTAAATTCGCTGGTCGGTCATTGTAAAAATTGCGGACACAGGTCCAGTACCTCACACCAGCGCGTATAACGGTTCAAATTAGAGTTCTTATACAATATTTATACAATATTTAAATCTGGAAAACCGTGGAAGAGTTTGGATTCCCAAAAAAATTAATAAGACTCACAAAAATGACACTAACAAATATGAAAAGTACAATTAAAATACAGAATGAACAATCTCAGCCGTTCGAAATAAACAAAGGCGTTAAATAAGGAGATACAATTTCAACGCTACTGTTTGACCTAGTGTTAGAAAAAATAATAAGGAAAGCTCACATCACAACGGAAGGAAATATACTATATAAGACAACTCAAACCCTAGCATATGCAGATGACATCGACACAATAGGAAGATCTGTCGATGCAGTCAAATAACATTTTGTAAACCTGGAAAGGGCAGCGAAAAACAGGGGCCTGGAAGTTAATGAAAGTAAGACCAAATTCATGACATCAGGAAGATACAGAAACAGGAAAAACATAACAATAGACGAATACAACTTCGAAGCAGTCGGAAGTTTTAAGTACCTCGGCACATACCTAAATGTGCGTAACGATCTAGCAGAAGAAATAAATGAAAGAGTAATACTTGGAAACAGATGTTATTACGGACTGGCTAAACAACTAAAGTGAAATGCAATCAAAAGAAGAACAAAAGTGCAACTGTATAAAACGTTAATTAGACCAGTAATCGCATACGGATCTGAAGCATGGTGTCTAAACAACAAAGAAGAAAAGAGATTAGAAATGTTCGAAAGAAAAATTCTGCGGAAAATCTATGGCCCAATCCAAGAAGAAGGGCAGTGGAGAAAGCGGTATAACTTCGAAATTAAAGCCCTGTATGACGAACCAGATATAATTAATCATATAAAATGTAAGAGACTAAGATGGCTGGGACATGTGCACAGAATGGGGGAAAAAGAACACCAAAACAACTCATGAATGGCAAACCAGAGGGAAAAAGAAAAGTTGGCAGACCGAGGAACAGATGGATGGATGCAGTGGAAAGAGACCTCAAACAACTGAACGTAAACAACTGGAAGATGATGGCAGAAAATAGGGTAAGTTGGGGCAAGATGCTGGAGAAAGCTAAGATCCACCCAGGATTGTAGAGCTCTGAAGAAGAAGAAAATACAATATTTATAGGAATCCTAAACCAAATAGCGCCAGGGTGATGCGGCTTGGCAACCATGTATATTAAGGTTCTGATAGACTAATAGACTTCAGATATAATTTCCATGGAAGAACAACTTAGAGAAATATTATTGTTGGTTAGATACTTAAGGGACAAAACTCGTATTTGAATTTTAACAAAAATAGGCTGATAATAAACTAACAGACATTTTTATCTGCCAAGTTATAACAGTGTTACGCATTATTTAATTTACTGCTTTTTTCTCATTTTTTGTCTGTGTAATTTCTTGGTAAGGATGTAGGAATTCTCTAACATAATAGATTTTTATTATATAAGTATAAGTCATATGTATCACTGCGTACTTGATCGCCAACCAGCTCTTGTACATCGTCTAAACAACGCTAGGTAGAACGACCCCTTGGTCTCCTACCATCCATTTTCCACTAATATAAGTTGTGAAAAATTTGTAAAAAAATGTTACTTAAATTGTCGGTATTTTATGTTATTTTCCAATGGTAACTTATAAATGTTGATTATTCTGGAATTCGATTACGTATAGAAATATCTTATTTACTATTTAATTAAAATTAAGTTTGTATTTTTTGTACACTGTACTCAAATGGCTTAAGCTAATAAAGTTCATTTATTAATGCAGTGTTTTCCAATTGCTTTTTCCCATGTATCAGTTGTGTTTCACTTTATCTCAAATGCTTTTACCTCTTGTGAACACTTGTGGTTATTGACAAATGGGAATTACACTTGACAAATAGTGAAACACAATTAATACATGGTGAAAGCAATCGGAAAGCACTGTATTATATTTATATTTCATTGAATTTCTGTGAAATAAAGATATTTATACAAAGAACGGTTTGTGGAAGACGACATGCCCATGTCCCCATATCTCTAAAGTTTAATACGCCCGTACAACCATAGCACTTTATCTACGACAGTGTGTAAAATGGCCTTTTAGATGGCAGTTTTAAGTTTGTAAAACAACTGTTTAATAACATGATTTCATTAGTTTACGTCGTCATTAGTAACGTGTTTAAAAGATTTCATTAGGCACGTTGTCAGTAGCAACGTGTTTTAAAATTTTTAAAACACTCAAAATTACGACCGGTTGCTGGTAATTCTAATTTACATTTAATTATTTTTTTTATATTTAGCATGTTTTCTGGATTCTAGCGTAGGTAAAATATTTTATTCGCAACCATATATGTAATAAGATCATTACTGACTTTTAAAAAGCTGGAAAATGAGCTATTCCCAACTTGTAACTTTCAAACTGGTCGGAAAAATGATTGCCGGTTGGAAATGAATCCATTCCCTACCGCTGTGTAGGTAGGGACAATGGAAATCTCGTTGATCCATTCATGAGCGATCCATTCCCGACCGCTGAGTAGGTAGGGACACTGGGAATCTCGTTGATCCATTCATGCGCGTCACAACCTGTCGTATCATAATATATTAATTTTTCTAATTATTGTTTAGAATAAAGTGGTTGCGAATAAAATAGTATACATACCACGGTGAAAAGTTTCATTCATGTCTCGAGATAAAGTTCACCTCGACGCTACGCGTCTCGGTTAACTACTTAATCTCTCGACAGGAATGAAACACTTTTCACCTCGGTATGTAATATACTATTATTCGCAACCATATATGTCATAAGATCATTACTGACTTTTAAAAAGTTGGAAAATGAGCTATTCCCAACTTGTAACTTTCCAACCGGTCGGAAAAGTGATTGCCGTCGCAGCGGTTGGAAATGAATCCATTCCGGACCGCTGTGTAGGTAGGGACACTAGAAATCTCGTTCATCCATTCATGCGCGTTACAACCTGTCTTATCATATTATAATAATTTTTCCCATTATTGTTTAGAATAAAGTAGTTACGAATAAAATAGTATACATACCACGGTAAAAAGTTTCCACCTCGGTATGTAATATACTAGTACGATACACATACGTAAAGCATCTTTAGCCACTCGTGAGGCTTAAAACGCTTGCTCACTCGCGTTTTAACTCTACCCCACTCGTGTCTTGTATCGTAAATTACTATTGTGATTTTTATATTTTTTCAAATTTTCTAAAACTAAATCATATCTCACCCTGTCACTGTCGTTTTCACGGTCCAATAATACATTTCAATTTTAACAGCTGTTTAGGAAATGTATAATAGTTATTAACTATACAAGTGTGATAAGAGTATCATTAATATACGTGTACGTAAGCACACAAGTATATTAATGATGCATTATCACAAATGTATTGTACAAAATTTTATCTACGACTGCCTAAAATTGAGAAAAGTGCATTCAGAGAAATTTCAGATCTGTCATTTTCAAAAATATTTTAGTAGGTAAATGTCATTCATTTGACACTATTCAGTTAGGCAATGCAGAATGAAGCCAGTACACCACTTAGTTATGTAATGGCTGCATTACATAACTGAGTGGTGTAATGAGCTTCATTACCTAACGGAAATAGTGTCAAATGAATGACGTAATGAGTTACTTATCCCACTGGAGCAGATAAACTACTTTAATGTAATGAATCGCATTTTCCATACAGTACATATTTCATACTGAATGTAGACATCAGGTAAACTAGTAAGATTAAATTCGCATAGTTCCTAGAAAAAAAATCAGATATAAGTCGGATCTGAACGTAAGGCTTTCTTAACCAAACGACCTACAAGACTGCTTAATTATAATAAACTATTTATTTCACTGTTTTCTTTTTGACTAAAATGTAGCTGGCCAAGCCTTAGTGGTACACACAATCTAAAAGCTTATAAATTGTCATCTCAGTTAAACCGTGGAAAAAGTTATGAGACAACTGTTGTTTTCTTATAGCTACATAAATGAGGTAGGATGCATTGTTAATCAAGGACCGTGTAAATTATAAGTGACCATACTCAGGAAACTACAGAGGCGGCTTATATTGTCAATCCATTCAGAACAAAAGTATAGCAGTTAAAAAATATCTAAACGATGAGTATTTGGCGGTGATACTTCTAACTGCCAAAAAGAGGCCGATCCGAAACAGAAGTTGCCAGAAATAGAAATCTCCAAAAAGGCAACACTTGATGAGTGCTTAAAACAACTATAATAACAAGCTAATAACATCATCAGCCTACTCATAAAAAGGCTTTATGAAATTATGCAACCAATTATCAACGAGGCCAAAACATTCATTGTAAATGTATTAACCAATTTCTTTAGTTTTAAGGACCAATAATAATTCAAGAATCATTTTAAAATGTAACTCCACTAAACATTTGACCTATAAGAAAAACAGAATAATATACTTCTGCGAAGAAGTTTTGACATAAACCTAGCTTTCATTAGCAAAATGTATCCAATAATCAAAAACCCCCATATTCTTTATGGAATTATGAAAAATATACAAATAGGTACGTACACGAATAACTTATTGTTTCATTTCCGTAATTCCAATTTTTGGAAATAATTAACATCAGAGCACCAGGGCCGTAACTAAGCAAACTTTTATTGTAGGCAAGCCAACATTTTCGCGCCTCTCAGTAAAAACTATACTATATGTGACAAAAATACTAATGATACTTATGACATTTATCATATATCTCAAATTCAAAAATAAATCTCAACATTTTGTATTCAAAATTTTAAAAATAAACAACAATATTAAAATAACAAAATAAAACACAAATAAAATGAGAACAGAAACAAGATTAGAAAACACAATTCTAATTAAAAAAGTACATACATATTATTATGCAGTCGGAAGAATATTTTACAAATCCCTATATATAAACATACAGTGTACCTGGATGCAATGTTTTTTAAAGTTCCAAATTCATGTAATGCGCATTACTAAGGGTTTCTGTATTATTACCAGCATTAAGGTATTTTTTACCTATTTTCTAGATAATTTTGAAGACTTCGGCCATAATTCGATTTAGCAAAAAATGTTTTTCTGTATTAAAAACGTTGAAAACATTTTCTTTTGTAACTTTTTTATGTGCAATTCAATTTTAAAAATGTAAAAATTATTTTAATTAGAATAAGACCACCTATGTGGTGCGCACTAAAGCTGGTAAAGACATTTCAATATGTTAAAATAATACAATATAAACAAATAATTACGTATTATTATGCGTAGTAACATATGAACGGAGAATAGGGTTCTGTACTCGCAGCCACACTGTCACACTGTTTGTAGTAATCAATATATTTAAAACGAGAAGCGTTTTCCGTCGGCACGTAGCTATGAGCCGATATCAGGCCGATTTCGATAATTCTTTTTTTTTTTTAATAAAAGCTGTCATCGTGTAGGATCGCAGAAGTGTCTTAAACTGACCAAATACTGGCGGGAAAATTATTGTAGTAAAAAATACCATAGTAGTAGAAGAGGTCAGCTCTCAAAATCGATCTGTGGTGTTCTGGTGATTGTTCGAATGGGCCACTTTACCAGCGATGAGCCCAAAGCAGTGAATGTATATGTAATATGTGCAATCAGTGGACCCGCTCCAACAGTTGTTTAAAATTTAAGTTAGTTTGTCGCACTGCTTGTTTACATTATTTTAAAAATGGAAACTTTTTATAATTAGAATAAGGCCACCTATGCGGTGGGATCACGAGCTAATAATTCTAATGTTTTAATTTGATATAGGTGGCAACTATAAAATAAACGCTGTTACAATCTGGTAGACATATAACATTTCCTTTGCAAATTGCACAAGACAATGTAATGTATCGACCAGATTGGGCGCAAATCGCATTATTATAATTACATTATTTGTACTAAAATCGTGAATGTTACAAATTAATTTATTGGTAAAATTTTACACTTGTTTATTTGTTTTTGATTAAGTAGTACGAAACACAATTTCCAATGCCATTTTGGCGCCCCTCGCCGCTTGCGCCTGTAAAAATTACATTTGATAAAAATATCGACAACTTTAAATTTCAACTTTAGTTTTTACTTCCTTTTACAATAAAGGAAGTATTGGATTCCCCCAAAAATTCGAAATTGATTTTTCAATAGATCTTCACGTTTTAGAGTCCCCTGAACCCAAAAAAAATGTGTTTGTTCATTGGTCTGCTGTGTGTCTGGCTGTGTGTGTGTGTGTGTGTGAACAGAATATCTCAAAAGCGAAAAGCGGTATGGCGTTGAAACTTCATATATAAGTTTTGTGTACTATCTAGATGAGACAGCAAGCTTTTGAAGAAAAGCGTATAACCGGAAGTATGGTGTTTACTCTTATGATTTTTCAGTTTTTTCGATTTTTTTCAAAAACGGCTTTAACGGTTTTTTTAAACTACATTTTTATTGTGTATTGATGTGAGATATGTGATTTTCCAGTTAAATACCTCTAAAATGGATTTTTTTGTTTTTTTCCTATTTTCTTTCTTAACTCCTATTTTAAATAGAACACCCCGGTATATTATTACATTTTTGAATTCAGCTTAAAAGTTTCCCCTTGAAGTAACACTCTATTTTGTACGGTTTCGGAAGAATTTGTAATTTTTGAAAAAGTTTGATAAATGCTTAAAAATTAAAAATCAATTTTTTGGGTTATTAGGAGATCTCCGTAAAAGCGAAGAGCAATATGCTCTTTGGTAAAAGAAAGTTGTGAGCGTGTATCACACCAATTTTTAGATTTAAAATAAATTAAATAGAGTTTAAAGTTAGAACAGTGGTAATTAGTATGTTGTTGTTGTATATCATAATCATACTTACTAGGTTTGATGTAAATTAATCAATTTTCATAGAAATTAGATCTCTAACTTAATATTGATGTTTCGAAATTTTCTGGATAATAATTATATAACTAATGTGTTGTTAAGTCATTTTGCTGTTGTAGATGCTTAATTGCATTTCACGCCTTTAGGGCAACTTGTTGCTATGTTAAAACCATTTTCAATCTTTGCGCACAAGTACAATCTCATCTTCCGCACATTTGATTCAGGTCATTTTGGTATTTTAAATAGCCACCTAGGCTTTAGGGCAGCGTGCCCGTATGCTAAACCCTTTTAGTTGCTTATTTGGCTCCATCGCCTAATTCCAGAATCATGATTTTGCACATATTTGGCCCCAAACGCAGTATTTGTCGTCGGTTGGAGCGCCCCTCTGATGGCGCTTTGGCAGCCGAGCGCTATCGCTCGCAAGAATTCCGAATCTTCTAGAAAACACGCCGTTGCGGCGTGCTAACATTGTCGCCGGCACTAATTTGTTTCATCTTATCGCTTCGCCATTGGCTGTCGAGAGTCACGTGGCAACGCCGTTTGGCTCACGCCACTTCAAGCGTCCTAACGCTTTTTGCTGGGCATTCAGCCGAGAGCCGTCGATCGAATAAGAGGTCGGATAGTGTGTGCGTTCGTGCGGCGCTCCCGCCCTTGGCGGGGGCGTCAGTCTTTTTCCCGTCGAGTGCTGCTTCAGCAAGTATGTGACAAACGGTTTCGCCTTAAGTGGCAGTTGATCGCAGCCCGTTGCAGAGAGCGTTCGTGTGGTGGTTGTGTGTGAGTTCCGAATTGTTTTCGGCGTAGCGTGGGTGCATCCTGAGCCCAGTTCCTGCTCCCGTAAGTAAGGGATCGTGCCCCTTCATCTCGACATTCGAGGATCTGTCCCGCAGAACGAAAGTGGCCCATTTTTCGTCGTCCAGTTGTACGCGTCCTGACGCGTCTCACGTCGCCAGTATGGCGGATGCCCACTCATCACTATAGCCGTCTAACATCGAATGTACCTGCCACCTAAGACTGCAGCCTGTCGCAACTCAACTGTACCAGGCTCCCCAACCGCCTACGTATTAAGGTATGTGTCTTTGAACTGATTACCGCTGTGAACGCGAGTGTACCTGTCCCGCGGAGAGCATTAAGCCCCGCGTACGAGCTGTTTTGGGACGCCGCGAGCGAGCCCGTCACGTCTCTTGTGCCTACAGGCACTGTCGTCATATTTGTGCATTCATTCCAAATTACAAGGGCTTGCATTACTGTTTGCTGCATAAGGCGTCGCGCCCGCATGCTGTGCGTTCATTCCCAAATTACAGACTGTCTATTTTACAAGGGCTTGCATTACTGTTTGCTGCATAAGGCGTCGCGCCCGCATATTTGTGCGTTCATTCCAAATTACAGACTGTCTATGTTACAAGTGCTACTTTGTTCATTACTGTACGTTGCATAAGGCTTCGCGCCCACATGTTGCGCATTCATTCAGAACTTTAGGTTGTATCTTTGCACGAGCTTGCGCCTAGTGCTACCTTGTTTATTCTGAACATCTGTCGCTAGGTTTAGAGCGCGCGCCAGCTGGTGTTTTCTTAGATATAATCTATTTATAGATATAGGGCGACGCACTCCGCTGCCCCATTGTAACCCGTGATTCAATATATGATTTGTTAGTTAAGGGAACTATTGTTTTGTTTCGACTTGTGCATGTTCTGTTTCAGATAAGCGCCCCCCCCCCCTTCAGTGTAATGATTATTGTGCGACGGGACGAGGGAGCTTTGAGCGTACAGGTGGGTGAGACAGCTGCGTAGTCGCGGTCGGATCGGCACCTAATTACAATCTTTGCATAAGGCAATCCCGAAATTGTTATTTGACCTTGCAACTCTTGAGTAATCCTATCGACGGAGTATTTTTCGTGCTTCGCTCCCGTCTAACCGTCCAGGCCCGGTTAGTCGGGTTAAGACAGGCTTGGTGGCGCCCTCATAATTTTGACATACCCTATATATATATATGCCGCAACACGTTTGCCCAGAACGTATCGTGTGACTCACGCCCGACTCCCTGAGCGTTCCAGCCGTGGCCTTTAGCCTATTTTTAGCCGATCTCAGGGCAAGTGTGCCAGTTTTTCAGGACTGATTCCGTGGTGCGATGCTCACCTTGGGTGGGTGTCGTAAAGTTCTTTTAATACCGTAACAGTGTATTATCAGATCACGTTCGAGTTAATCGAAATAAGATGTGAAACATATTAAAAGGCAAAAGATACCCACGTCATCTACTCGTAGTCATTATCATCATCACTCATCAGGAACCTATACCACAACACACATGCATAGACAGTGGACTTTTTAACCTATATTCAGATGACATGCTAACGAAATGGAGAGGACAAACCTGTGAATCCATTTTATAATAAAATTGGTTAGAAAGGGTTTTCCGAAATTTTTTCATCGTTTGTTATATTACTTTATTATTAACATTAGACAAATCTATGGCATTCATCACTGTCAGATAGGTAACCTAACTTCTTGACACATATTTTTTTATTGCCCTCAAGAGTTTCTTTTTTTAAAGATAAAATTGTTGTATCTAGATTTCTTGGTAAATAGTATTTTGAGTTGCATAACTTAATCCTGTGAATTAAAAAATGCAGTATAATCATTAATGGGACGAATAAAGCTCTTGTAAGAATGGATGACGGTGCGAAGGTGACAGTCTCCAAAGCTGCCTCGGAGCGCAAAGAGAATGTCACTTCTCCTCTGCATAGAGTCGAGATATTAAATTATAAAACATGTATATAAAATACCGGGTGTCTTAAAAAGAATTACATCTATTAGGTTTTCAATTTTGTTTTCATGTAAATTTTTATGTGCCTTAGATTGATATTGGTATTGCATTATGGGAAATTCAAAGCATACTTGATGTAATTCATTTTAAGACAGGCGGTATATACAATTATTATCAATTTAGTTTTGACTGGCAAACAGACAAGTACTTTTCTTAGAGAAAGGTCTATAATCTTCAAACATTCTTATCCGCTAACTACAGACATCTCTTTGAAACTATCGTAGCAGGATTATTTGCACTATTAAAGACTGAGACTGGTGTGCTGGTGGACATAGTAAGCTTCTATCACGCAATAGTTGAAAAGAACATCTTTAAATGGCTTTAACTTTTTAAATGAACCACCCAGTATATTTTGGGATTATTGTGTTCCTCAGTTTATTTGTCTGTGATTTTTTATTTAGGATCTCATCTAACTACAGTTTGTGTTTTTCAAAATATTTGGCATTAGGTATGTTGAAATGAAAACAATTTAAACCACAAATTAGTAAATTTTTATAGATATTTCAGCTAAATGGGAAGGCGTTATTGTGGTTCATGTCTATGCTGTAGATTTCTCTTTCAATCCGCGATTTGTTTCTAGAGTACCTGTATATAGTTCCTCTATTTGTTTCTAGATTGCCATATACAGCATTTCTATTTGTTTCTCCTACGCCTGCGCGATTGAAATGCTGTCTCTTTTGACGGAACTTTTACTGAGACCTGCTATGCTTCATCACTAATATAATACGTTATTTACGTTTCGGCAGGCAGGCAACAAGCCTCGGCTTCGCCTTGGCTTGTACTTGCCTACCTCAAATGTTAATAGGTCCTTACATTCCTTGTTACTTAAATAGCTATTATGGTATGTTAGCAAACAAAATTACAATTTCATGTCATCATGAAGAAGAAATATGAGAGCATACGTGTGAAACACAATATACTTGAGGTAACCACCATTTTCGACCATACATTTTCAACTTTTTTGTCAATTTTAGAAATTGCATCTTTTTAATGCATTTTATTGCTCGGCTACCTAATCGAACAGCCCCAGATTCTCCTTGTGGGGCTATTCGAAGAGTCGTTTTTACATTAAGGGGTCTCCCACGATCTCAGAGTTGAAAGAGCGGGTACAAGAAGAAATTTAAAGCAAATACTGGTAAACGTAATAAAACGAGCAGAGAAATGCACAGAATAGTTATTTATGTTACAAGGCCGTGAACTAGGACTTTTTTTATGAGAATGAATATTATTTGGCGAGGCGCAGGCCGAGCCAAATAATCATTCGAATAAAAAAAAAGATAGTTCACGGCCATGTGCGCATACAAAATTTTGTGTGCAACTGTGAAAAATTACCAAAATTACATTTAGCAGTGTGTTTTGGTATGGTAACTAGGGCTTGTGTAGTTGCTCACATATTAATAAATAACGTTCGAATTATCTAATAAAAGCTAATTTCATTCAAGATCATGACCCGTAAAAAAAGTCTTTGTCGGCCGGTAAAAAAAAGTCTTTTTTTTACGTTGTCAAGGCTTTATTTTACTATAAACAAATGTGCTATTTCACGACTTAAAATCAAGCAAAAAAAGTAACCTTTTTTTGACAGTTGCACACAAAATTAGATTATCATCTTATAAATATTGTGTTCCACAGCTGGGCTTAACAAAACTCCCATCTTTATTATTTATGATGATATACTTGTTATACTGTTCCCTAATAAGCAATAAAAATTGTTAAGAAAATAAATAGAGAAATACTCTATGCCGAACCCTGTATTGCACGTCAAAAATGTGAAAAAACAACTCTCTACTGGCATGAAGAGTTTGTGCTCTGCAATAACCTGAACAGAGTCATTCCGAAAGTATCAGTTTTGATAGGCTTAGGAAAAGATTTGGAAAAGAAGGGTTCGTTCAATATGAAAACTTTATAGAACGTGTTCCCCATTTTGTCTACGTTCTTTTTGCGATTACGAGTTAGAAAGTTGGTTTTTTCAGACGTTCCTATTCTACTTTTTCATGTTCTATTCGAGTCTGCACTAAAAATTTAAAAATACATTTTAAAAGAAATATTAAGGGGCAAATCTACTGTCAATGTTTGCAAGAAGATCTGCAAAAATAACTTGAAAACCTGTGAGAGCTGTTTGATAAATAAGGTACCTGACTATGAATGGGATGGAATAATAAAATTACCTTTATTTTTCAATGTAACTTCTCCCAGCTCAATGCACTTTTTACATTTTGAAAGTAAAGAAAATAAACTATACATTTTTTTCGATTCCTGCAAAAAATTTTCTACTTTCAGCTTCAGTTCTTCATCGTCATAAAATGTTTTTTCAAATTCCTAAACAGGAAATAGTCGCAGGGGCCAAAACTCAATTGTACTGCGGGTGATCAAATCTAACAACTGGAGCCTTGTGCACAGATGCACTGTCATGCAAAAGCAAAAAAGAAACCTTTTTTAGGACGGTTTTCTTTGATAAAGTTTTTCAGTTTTCTCAAAAGTAATTAATCCGTTTTACTGTAGCTTTATCGGAAAGGCAAAATTCCTTGTCAGTGGGAGAAAATCGTGACTATCACTTTAGTTAAACCTTGAATCAATCACACAATAACTCTAATTTCAACGGTACTTTCAATATTTTTGTGATAAACTAATAGTATTTTATTTAACAAGCATATAATCTAGACTATATTATACACGAGGATCAAATTTATACACGAGCCTTAGGCGAGTGTTGTAATCATCCAATTGTAATACAGCCATTATATGCGTGTCAAATACAATATTTTATCTACAACTATGTATATAGTTGGTGACATTGTAAGTCTATGTCAAATTCACGGTTAGCAGGTTAGGATTTGCGTCAGTCTATGTCAAATTCGAAGTCAACAGGTCAAGTTTTGCCTCAGTTGTTGATAATAGTATCTTAAAATACAAGTTGCAGAAGGCATCAATTCAAGCATGAATTTGAAATTCCGAATCGAGCCGCATAGCTGCTAGTTGAGGAACAAATAAGTGCTTGAAGGACCTTCTGCAACGAGTGTTTTATACTATTTTTTCTATTTTTCCGCTTTATACCATTTTATACATTTTAAAAAAAGTTTTCTATTTTGCGTTTAGCATAACTCCGTTCTAGCACCCAAATAACGTCATTTCATAGCGACTTATTCTAACACTCAAATGACGTCATTTGGGTGCTAGAATCGAGTTATTCTAAAAGCAAAAAAAATTTTTTTAAACCTTATTGACAACGATATACATATAAATATTCATGTATTTGGTTATAACAAAAAAGCTTCGTCATTCTGAAACCTACTAGGATCCTATTTGAAACGGTAGGATATTCACTTAATTTGCTTTAGACAAAAAATCTAGTTTTTGCTTTTTGAATATAATATAGGTAATAATTATAATGTTGCATTATGGTTTTGACATTAATAAACCATTTTACGCTTAAGTTCGGATATAGTATGTTTAATTAAAATATTTCCAGCCTTAGTTTTGTCCATCTTCAATGTACCTATATACATTAAATTAAACGTGTTCTATTTAATAAATAATTAAGAAATTATTGATGAAAACCTATTCTCAGGTAGTTAAGGGCTGGAAATCCCGAATTTTAAAAAAATTAATGCAACTACACTGTTTCTTGTTTAAAGTAATGATTCCATAAACTATACGTATTACATGTTTTTCTTCTTCTCAGACTATTGGGTTATATGTACTTATCACTAGTTTTCATTATGGAGTGTTTATATTTTTTACCGTTTACTATGGCCAAATACTTTATCGTTAATAAAATTAGGTTAAAGGCAAACCTATTAATCATTATATTAGAGAAATAGAACGAAATTCTTTAATAGTGCAAAGTAGGTACGCCATAGGCGCTATTAATAACAGATAATTCCAACTACGTTGAGTATCTACAATAGATATTTTCTGGTGTAGGTATACACTAGAAATTAAATGATTTAAGAAATATTAATGTTACCTAAGCGTTTAAAAGTGGCATTGTAAGCCAACTATCACAAATAATATTTTACAAAAAGTTCTCACATTTTCACAGCATATTCAATACTAACCTACTTACCACTTATCATATCGATTTGCAGTTCAGGATTTGTGCTTTTAAGATAACAATATCTCACTCCAAACATATGTGTCTTTTAACTATATTGGTAATGTAGGTTATTATGCGGAAGTCATGGTACCGTAGTTTGCGAATCTCTGGCCTACATTAAACGTTCGTGTGCCGTTTTAATAGATTTGTAATTAATATTTTTCGAGGTTACAGATAGCAGCGCTTATTTATTGTTAAGATAAAGTGTAACATTTGAATGGTACAAATACTGCAATACATTTGTGCTGTTCGCTTGAAATATGATTGCAACAACAATAAAAATGTAATTATTGGTTCTCTTTGTTTTGCTATTTTTAAGAATACGTTTGGTATCCGTTAAAAAACAAGGTACCTTTAAGGATTATATACTAAAGAATACATAATGCATCCACAGCGTCAGGTTGAATCACGGGGCATTTGAATTTTTACTCAAAAAATATTAAAACTATCATGTTACAACTGCACTTGGAATATTCGGTAGGGTAAAATGTTCAGCATCTACTTATATTCTCAGCAGCAGCAGTTACAAACGCTGCATAAGAAAACATTATTTTATAAGGGCAGAAAATGGAAATGTGGGATTGTATTTTAAAAGCATTCTTTAATAAGCTATATTTTTGTATTATTTTTACATCATTGATGGGTCCTGCAAATACTGCAATTCAAGCTCATTTAGTGCAACAATTTGAGGTTCGTTATATTAGAAATTCAGTTATAGCGGCCAACTCAACCTAATCGTGGAATTCATTTTGATTACTTTTACGTTTGATGTACTATATAGAGTATACTAACTTAAAAAAACGTAACTCTCGTTTAAATGCATGAATTACTTGGAGTTTTAAATAAATTATTTAAGAAGTCAAACAGGATTTTTAATTAAGTTTTGATTGAATAAATACAAATGAGAATATTATAAACGTCAACTTTCTCCCGTGGTCCCCTAAATCTCCAGATATGTCGCCCATTGAACATGTCTAAGACATGATGGAATAAAAGATATCTACTTTACGGAAACTTCCAAGAACTGTTGCAGAGCTACGACATCTCCACGCACGTTGCCTGGAATGAGTTATAGCAATACTCACTTGATTACCTCATTCGCAGCAGTGGGGTGCCGGGATGTCACAACGTCCATTTGCGAAGGAAGTTCTGAGTAAAGCCCTTTACAGATTGTTTACTTTAATGATGTGCTAACAATGATTTGGTAAATTTGAAATATTCAACTAGATTTTCTACCATTTTTGCAAACTTAAAATTTTTTGCATTTAGTTTCCAAGACTTTCCACTTTTTGGTATATTGTTGAATGGTTCACGCTCTTGGTAATTTTTTTATTTAATATTTTACACTTACATTTCGTATATTGTCATGACACCGGGCAGCGTATTGGCATTGTTTACCATTGCCCAGTGCGCCAAAGATCTGAAACGCAGTAAGAAATGCATGATAATAAGTGCTCAAATTTCGCTGACATTATTTACTAGAACACAGAACACGCACCTTATAAATGCTCTGTAACGCAGTAAAGAATGGACGGCATGTAGTGTCAAATGAAATGGCCAATATTTACTTCAATTCAGAGCCATATATTGCTAGGAATAGAAAACAGAATAGGAGGCTAATAATTATAAATAAGCAATAAAAAAATTGGACATAATAAAAATATTATGATTGAGTGGAATGGAACGTTATATCATAATATTTATTTATGTCGATCTAACTTGGAATAGTATAATCAAGGGGAAATTGTTTATGATTACCATTTTCATCAAGATAATCCAAAAAAGGTATGTATGTATTATCGATAACCTCATTTTACCTTGCGGTGTAGAGGCTGGTGCTTTATGCGCTGGCATCTGGCGGTACAATACTCAACTCGCCACGGATTCGGGACACAAAGTCGGAGCGCGCCTTTTGTGCTTGCGCGGCAACCATTGTGTGAGTGTGTCATAGTGATGTGTTGACCTTGTTACTCTATCTTTAGGTCCGTGGATCTGAGTAGAGCACAGTTAATTTAGCGCCCAACTGTGAATGGGGCCTGGATGCAACGCCCACTGGTCACAAACCCCAACTCAGAATTTGGTCATAACGCCCAACTTCAATTCTGGTCACAACGCCCAACTTGGTCACAACGCCCAATTTTGATTTTGGTCACAACGCCCAACTTGGTCATAACGCCCAAAATCGATATTGGTCACAACGCCCAACTTGGTCACAACTCCCACCGACGCCTGTTATAGGAGAGAGCTATCGACGCCACTTAAACCACCGTTTTGGTCATAACGCCCACTTTGATTTTGGTCACAACGCCCAACTGGTCACAACGCCCAATTTCGATTTTGGTCACAACGCCCAACTTGGTCACAACGCCCAATTTCGATTTTGGTCACAACGCCCAACTTGGTCACAACGCCCAATTTCGATTTGGTCACAACGCCCAACTTGGTCACAACGCCCAATTTCGATTTTGGTCACGACGCCCAACTTGGTCACAACGCCCAACTTTGATTCTGGTCACAACGCCCACTTTGGATTCTGGTCACAACGCCCACTTTTGATTCTGGTCACAACGCCCAACTTGGTCATAACGCCCAAGTTTGATTTTGGTCACAACGCCCAACTTTGATTTTGGACATATCGCCCAGGCGGCACAGAAAAGTAAAATGAATAATAATAAATTAAACTTTTAAGGTGAAGTAATAGGTAGGAACATTTTCAAGTTCCCGTAAGTAGTATTAATATTATTTATTTTTCATAATAATGAGTGGCGTAATGCGTTGTCCAAAAAGTTTCTAAATTCAGATTATAACATATAAAGTTGTATTTTTTATATGGAACTCATAGTTAGCTGTGGCATTATGAGACATATGTCGTATGGGATAGATTTATTAATTTTCACTACTTTATAGCAACAATTCACAATTTTTAATATTTCGTCGTTTTCTAGTTGAAAACTTGTGCCATTTAGAATATACGTGATTAAACAAAGTTTTTGCGTTGTTACAATACCACCGTTTGATTGACAGAATTAATCACGTTTGATTGTTGCTTATAATATTATAGTGTCCTTCATATATCCATTTTATCAGAACATTTTATTGTCCATTAAAACCTCTGCAGTTTCTCAATTAAAAATGCATTTGCAAAAATGTAAATATTCTACTTCTATACGAAGGAGGTTCGAAAATATGAAAATGATTGAAGAAAAAAGTACTCTTGTTTTTCAAAATACACAAAAATGTTAATTGGAAGTATTTGTTATAACATATCTATTAATAGTTATTTAACAAACAAGTATGTTAATGAGTACGATTAATAATCGAGACATTTTAATGCGCGAGCGCTAGCGAGCGAGTTAATTGTAGATATTATTAATCGCCGATTAACATACGAGTTAGTTACAATATTTTTCCGTTGATCGTACATTATTAATTTGAAGAGAATCTAATTTTATTCCATGAAAAGAATTTGACACTTAAAGTTTTGACATTAATGGTACCGGGTGACCATAAATGGTTGTGATTTTTTTCTTAGGTTGGCACTGTTTATGTTGGTGACATTGTAAGTCTATGTTACATATGAGGTTAGCAGGTTAGGTTTTGAGTCAGTTTGTGTCAAAACTGACGCAAAACCTAACCTGTTAACCTCGAATTTGACATACACTTACAGTTCCACCAACATAAACAAATTTTTAAAATCGTTTATTAATAAAAAATCATTCATTAATAAGGGTCATTAATATACGATTTTCTATAGCTCGTTTCACTCTGACTATGCAGTACAGAGAACATACGACAATGTTATTTAAAGGCAAACTTCGCTTGCTGCGTTGCCGCAGGTATACTGTATGCTGCTCTTTTCAAATTGACGCAGAAGCGACAAAAAGGGTTTACTTTAACAAGGTATTAACAAATAAGCCGATTGCAATACAAAAGGCGGATTTATTATGATTGACGTCTTCGTGTTCAGTTTTAAGCAACTTGCTATCTCTGTACACTGCGTAGTCAGAGTGAAACGAATTACTTAAAAATTTGACACAAAATGAAATTGTTTGCACTGATTTCGAATCACGTAATATCCTGGTTGCTAAGTGAGGGAAAACTCAGATTTGACAATACTCGTTTATCGTATCCCTTGATAAGTTAACTTTGAAGTATTCCATTTGGTAATACACAGCGTGGTAAGAAAAAAATAAGAGAAACCAGAAAAAAAATGTTTTCGGGGCAAGTAACTGTGACTTTATGTTTGACACTTTCTTTTAACCTCTTTAAATAACATTTTTGTCTATTTTGAAAAATAACGGTACTTTATTCTTGAACCATTTCATATTTTGAACCTCCCCTGTAAACGAATATATTTACATTTTGGCAAGTGCATTTTTAGTTTGAGAAGATGTAGAAACTTGTATCAGGAATAAAACACTCTGATAAATGGATGATAAAAAAAATCCATGTGTTACAAATTTATGAGGGACAGTATATGTTATATTATACAGATTGGTGGTGGATAGTGTGAACATAGCAGTCCATTGAGCTAGAATACAGTTTATGGGCTTTGTATGCGTTAGACAGAAGTAGACATATATGATTTAAAATCTAGTATCCTAGAATTCAGTGTTTTCTAAAAACAAAACTTTTGATTCTGCGAATACTAGATGTTAATCGCATATAGGTCTGTTTATGCCTAACGCATACCAAGTCCGTAAACTGTATTCACACACATTTGATTACTTATGTTCACATTTTCCGCCACCAAAAAAATCCTCTTACTCATGATACCACCTACAACTATGAATTTCATCTACTGACTACCCACTGCATTCGTATCGAAAAGGTGCCAGAAGAACGTCAAATTACTTTTATCTATTTTTTTCGTTGACCGCTTGTTAATTTCAATTTTAATTAATTATTTTTCCTAAAAAAGGATGGATTAATAGGCGTCATTAATACACTGTTTTTGATTAATACACTCTTTTGCATTAATTAACTGTTTTTTAAAAAGGGATGGATTAATAGATCTATTAATACACTGTTTTTGATTAATACACTCTTTTTCATTAATTAACTGTTTTTGTGATTTTGGCGTTTTGATGATATTTTGCATGGAGGTTAGTTGTATTAATCAAATTTTTCGCCACAAAAAAAGATGTTGCGGTCAACGAAAAATTTTGTAATCAACTCGTTTGTTAATGGGCGATTAATAATCTCAACTATTAAAGGCACTCACTCGCTATCGCTCGTTCGTGCTTTAAACAGTTTCGATTATTAATCGCCTTCATTAACACACTTGTTGGTTAAATAACTATTATCAATAAGTGAGATATTGTCAAAAAACAAAAATAGACAAAAATATTATTTAAAGAGGTTAAAAGTAGGTGTCAAACATAAAGTCACAGTTACTTGCTCCGAAAACATTTTTTTCTGGTTTCCCCAATTTTTTTCTTACCACGCTGTGTATTACCAAAGGAAATACTTCAAAGTTAACTTATCAACGGATACGATAAACGAGTATTGTCAAACCTGAGTTTTCCCTCACTTAGCAACCAGGAAATAACGTGATTCGGTATCAGCGCAAACAAATTTAATTTTTCTACTCCTGTAACTAAAATGCCATTTAACATACTAACATACACGTCGCTAAGTGACCTTTTAATCATGCCTTCATAACCTATGACTAAAGAGCCTCTTAGTCATGAGCTGAAGTTGGCAACGATGTTTTAGTCATGGGGTGAAGTTAGGTTCAAATAGTATTTGCTTTATTAGCCACAGCCAAAACCAAAATCAAGATAGTTTTCAACCGCCACTTTGACGTTTGTCAAGCATAATTTAACCTAATATAATAAATGTCAAAATTTTAATCAAATAATATGATGTTATATTCTTTAAATTTGTGGTCGTAGAAAAAGTATAGTATGCAACTAGTTTTATAAACTTATTAGTCACTCTTTTATTAAACACTCGCTCCGCTGCGCTTCGCTCGTGATTAATAAAACTCGTGACTAAAATGACGTTTATAAAACTTGATACATAATATACTATTTTGTGTCAAATTTTTAAATAATTTATTAACAAACGGACCAAATAACAATTAGGTAAAAATCAATTATATTTTTTTCCGTTGATCGTCTATTTATGGGTTTCATTAATGTATAGAGAATCGTCTATTAATGACACTTATTAATGAATGATTTTTTATTAATAAACGATTTTAAAAATCTGTTTATGTTGGTGGCACTGTAAGTCTATGTCAAATTCGAGGTTAGCAGGTTAGATTTTGCATCAGTTTTGACACAAACTGACTCAAAACCTAACCTGCTAACCTCATATTTGACATAGACTTACAATGTCACCAGCATAAACAGTGCCAACCTAAGAAAAAAATCACAACCATTTATGGTCACCCGGTACCATTAATGTCAAAACTTTAAGTGTCAAATTCTTTTCATGGAATAAAATTAGATTTTCTTCAAAAATAATGTACGATCAACAGAAAAATATTGTAACTAACTCGTATGTTAATCGGCGATTAATAATATCTACAATTAACTCGCTCGCTAGCGCTCGCTCATTAAAATGTCTCGATTATTAATCGTTCTCATTAACATACTTGTTTGTTAAATAACTATTAATAGATATGTTACAACAAATACTTCCAATTAACATTTTTGTGTATTTTGAAAAATAAGAGTACTTTTTTCTTCAATCATTTTCATATTTTCGAACCTCCTTTGTATAGAAGTAGGATATTTACATTTTTGCAAATGCATTTTTAATTTGGGAAACTGCAGAGGTTTTAATGGACAATAAAATGTTCTGATGAATGGATATATGAAGGACACTATAATATTATAAGCAACAATCATACGTGATTAATTCTGTCAATCAAACGTTGTTATTAAAACAACGCAAACACTTTGTTTAATCACGTATATTCTAAATGGCACAAGTTTTCAACTAGAAAACTACGAAATATTAAAAATTGTGAATTGTTGCTATAAAGTAGTGAAAATTAATAATTCGATCCCATACGACATATGTCACTGAAATGGGAGAAAATCCGTTTTCTCATAATGCCACAGCTAACTATGAGTTCTATATAAAAAATACAACTTTATATATGTTATAATCCGAATTTAGAAACTTTTTGGACAACGCATTACGCCACTGAATTATGAAAAATAAATAATATTAATACTACTTACGGGAACTTGAAAATTTTCCTACCTATTACCTCATCTTAAAAGTTTAATTTATTATTATTCATTTTAGATACACATTTTTCTTACTTTCTGTGCCGCCTGGCCGATATGTCCAAAATCAACGTTGGGCGTTGTGACCAAAATCAAACTTGGACGTTATGACCAAGTTGGGCGTTGTGACCAGAATCAAAATTGGGCGTTGTGACCAGAATCAAAGTTGGGCATTGTGACCAAAATCGAAATTGGGCGTTGTGACCAAGTTGGGCGTTGTGACCAAAATCTAAATTGGGCTTTGTGACCAAAATCGAAATTGGGCGTTGTGACCAAATTGGGCGTTGTGACCAAAATCGAAATTGGGCGTTGTGACCAAGTTGGGCGTTGTGACCAAAATCGAAGTTGGGCGTTATGACCAAAACGGTGCTTTAAGTGGCGTCGATAGCTCTCTCCTATAACAGGCGTCGGTGGGCGTTGTGACCAAGTTGGGCGTTGTGACCAATATCGCTTTTGGGCGTTATGACCAAGTTGGGCGTTGTGACCAAAATCAAAATTGGGCGTTGTGACCAAGTTGGGCGTTATGACCAAATTCTGAGTTGGGGTTTGTGACCAGTGGGCGTTGTGTCATAGCCCCCTGTGAATGGTCTCACCAAACCCGATTCCAATCGCCAAGACTGCGGAAAAATCCCGCCCCCACGAGATTCAAACCGAGGACTTGCTTAATGCAAGCCTAGAGCCTACCCAACTTCGCTAAGCGGCTTCTCTCCATAAGAGGTTTCCATTATAATAATCTAACATTACATATTAAAAATATAAAAAAAGTATTATAACTATGCTGGAAATCTAGAAACCACAATTTCAGGTCTTAAAGAGTCTGATTTATTATGTTTTTACAATAATAGATTCAGATTGACAATAAAAGATATTGAGAAAAAAATAGTTAAAGCTAAAGGGGCAATTAAAAAAGAATAGAAGAGCAACTTATTAGATCCATGTTCTGTAAAAGCCTATATTTCTTTATTTTTAATTATTTTTTCTAGTTTTAATAAATTATCTTTATTTTAAAAAATAAGTTATAATTTTCGTTTAATGTCAATTCCAAAAGATTAACATTATTGGTTGGTGGTTATCCATTGTGGTAATTTAATAAATAACAGCTTGGTAAATGTGTAACTTGTTTTTATTTTGTAATAACACTAACATAAGTGGGAATATTCGTACTTATATAAGTTTATTTATTTTGCAACTTTTATTATTAAAAGTCAGTAGGTATTAGTTAAAATGGAGGGTGTTCAAACTAGATCGCAAGTATAAAATACAGAAACGAAAAAAAGGTTTATAGAAGGAAAGTCTACATAAAACATAATATAAACGCGAAGCATGATTAATCACAACAGCACATAAAAGAAAATAAGGAAATTTAATTCAGGAGTTAAAACAAGGATTTAAAACTAGACTTGAAGGAAAAAATAGAAACTGCAAATTAAAATACGCTGAACTTATAGAAAACTAGATAATTACAAAGTAGAAATATTAACTGATGTTGATCATAAATTAGAACAACCAAAATTAAGTTGTAGGAAGGATGTCTCAGAGCAGTGGAAGAACATATTAGTAGAAGGCAAGTTATAAAGATAAAAACAACAACTTAAAGAAGACAGCCACAATACACAAAAAACAATTATTACTATAATAAATCAAAGTATTGAGGATAAAGCACAAAGCTTACATTTAAAAGGAGAGATAAATAAATTTAAAAATGGGGGAGGTTGTTATAATAATGTAGGAATATATCAAGTTGTATACAGTTTTTAAGTCAAAACAGAAGAGAGAAATTTTATAGGAACGATAGAATCAACCCAAAAACGTTAATGGAGAGAATAGAATTATTAATCCAAAATAAAAAAAGTGGATGCCAAAAATATCTGATTACCAAAAATAATTAAGTTTAATTGGCATTTAATTTAATAATCGGTTCAATTTAGATATGGAATGGTTTCCAAGATTTTAAAAACAATTTGCTAATAGTTATTTACAATGCAAGTGCGTAAAGCCAGTCTTTAGTCACGAGTGGGACAGAGTTAAAAGGCGAGTGTAGCGAGCATTTTAAACCCCGCGAGTGAATAAAGATGCTTACGCATGTGTATCGTACAATATTTTATGTACAATAGAATCTAGAAAACATGGCAAATATAAAAAATCATTATAATGTAAATTATGATTATTGTATTAAATAACAGGTTTGCCTTGATAAGAGAAACTTCACCCTAGTAAGCGGTGGTAATATTGCGTCGTTAAAAATGTGTATCTTCATCGGTGTTGTTATGAACTAATAACCGCACTGAGTGCATTACCGCACACCCATTACCGCACTCTTTTTACATAAAAATACATTGAACCAGAATTTATTAATGAAGATAAAATATTGAACAATACACGTTTGCTTATGGCACTTAACGAGACTCGTTTGATTGCGGCAAAACTCGGCTCACAGTCTCGTTTCGTTAAGATGCTCATAATCAAACTTGTATCGTTAATATCTTTTATCTTCATCTGTGTTGTTATAGGCTATTGACCAAATTAATCTTAGTTTCGTTAAGAGTTTCATTACCGCAATGAGTGCGGTAATACCCATTACCATTTTTCTATAAAAAATACATTGAACCAGAATTTTTTAAGGAACATAAAATAGTGAACAATACACGTTTGCTTATGGCACATATGTTTATAATCAAACTTGTATCGTTAATATTTATAACCACGTTGCTACTGACGACGTGACTAATGCAATCATATTATTACACACTCGTTTTACAAACTTAAAACTGCCAACTAAAAGTGAATTTTACACACTGTCGTAAATAAATTATTATTTGGGCGAGAAAGAACAACTGGTATTTAAAAAATTACTTCATAAAAAACATCTAGGTTTAAGTAAAAAAGTATGCCGCACAAAATTAAAAGAATATTATTAATTTTCCAAATTAGAAGTCAATTTAACGAAAACAATTGTTATAAACGCGTTAACAACTTATTTTGGCAGACATGCAGTTAACTAAATTTAGATTTTAGGCAAAATATACCGATGGACATTGTTATTGAAAGGGTGATTCATAAGTATGGTCATTACATTAAATTGGTGTATCCTGGCCTCAGTAGAAGTGCACTGCACTAAAAATTAATCGCATATGGAAAAATCGCATTATGATCTGGTTCAGATTTTTGAGAACCACCGGCGTACTGGAGCACATTAGCCGCTCATCACCAACAAAATAATACACCAAATGCGATTGAAACAACTGTTTTTTACTTCCGCAGTTTATCCAACTTTGATCTTATCGAAACCATTTGTACGAAATTACGTTTATATGAATTCATTGCAATATCACTCTATAGTAAACAACTGTTTTAACAGCGAATTAAAGTTAATCTCAGATTAGTAGACTTTATAAGACTGGCTGTAAATGTTGTAAGTTTTTGTGATATTATTATTAATTTAATATATGTAACGTTGTTCTGTTTTACATCGCCTAACTACCCTTACATTTAATGACCTTACTTATAAACATCCTGTATACGATAGGACGAATACAGTTGCTGATTACCTGTCAACATTAAATAAAAACAAGAATAAAAAATCAAATGAAATTTTAACTAATTTAACTTTTTTATATCCAGAACATGGAATCTTTTCATTCGAATATTTATATTAACAACAAAATACCGAAAAGTTAGAAGAATTAAGAAGTAAAATACAAGTAATTCACAATAGTAATTATAAAAATTATATCGTGTGTTAAAAAAACTCATTTAGAGCAGGCCTTGGGAAGACTGGCTGTAAATGTTGTAAGTTTTTGTGAGATTATTATTAATTTAATATATGTAACGTTGTTCTGTTTTATATCGCCTAACTACCCTTACATTTAATGACCATACTTATAAACATCCTGTATACGATAGGACGAATACAGTTGCTGATTACCTGTCAACATTAAATAAAAACAAGAATAAAAAATCAAATAAAATTTTAACTAATTTAACTTTTTTATATCCAGAACATGGAATCTTTTCATTCGAATATTTATATTAACAACAAAATACCTAAAAGTTAGAAGAATTAAGAAGTAAAATACAAGTCATTCACAATAGTAATTATAAAAATTATAACTCACTTAGGGCAGGCCCTGGAAAGAGAGATAAAAAATCTAGTCATGTCTTAACTTAAGTTGTAGGTGAATGTCAGATTGCATTTTGTTTATGAAAACATTTGTCACTGTGACAGGCAAAAGTTTACACCGCATTAAGTTTACTGACATTAAGCAAAAAGAAAAATAAGATGGCATTTACACAAGAACAACGAGAATATTAATCATAACAGTCAGTTATTAAAAATAATATGTTTTATATATTTTTAGAAAAATAGTTCGAGATCAAGATGTAATTTAGTTCTCTCTGACTTATGGTAGTTCATTTGCTTCACTGGATATGTATGAAATTATGGCAAACTTCAGTTTGATAATGGCATGCTGCGAATGAGTTTCTTTTAATACAGGATACTATTAATAAACAAAATTTAAAGACTAAACGAATGAATGAAACAGAATTATATGTCAATAACAATAAACGTTTAAGGTTAATATTAGAATATTTGCATATTAAATTTGGACACACTATAGATGGAAGACGAGTATGTAATTATGTATGGTATACATATAATCAGAGAGTATTATTATTGTAAAAATTAGTATTATATTCTTATGAATGGTTGTAAAAGCTCCACCCGGCGGTGCCTGTTTGTTATGAATGCCTTGATTTGTTAAGGTTATTTTAAATTAGAAAATTAATGATTAGGGCAAATCACCACACAATTCTCAGCTTAATCTATACTGTGTTCACCTTTGCCTGTCAGTAATTTAAGGCTAGTTAAAAGTGAAATGTATCAATTAATGTTTAAATAAACGGTTAAATGCCCCTTTTTATATTTTATTGAATTGCAATGTTTTATACTAGCTCACGGCAGAACACAAAAACTCTATTCTCAGGTGAGTTCAGAATTTGAGTATATTCAAAATGTATCCTTAATGTTAGGCTATTTGTCTCAAAGTAGCTCATATGCTCGCTTTTAGTAGATAATACTTGTAACCTCAATCTGACAGATAAAACACATAAAGCTGTTTGCGCAATATAGCGATTATTTGAACATTTTAATCGTGAAAACAGGCGAGGAAGCGTCAGGTAAATAATTTGAATATTCTACTTAGCAACAAAACCTCCACTTCATTGTTATAGATGACGTAGAACTGACCCCAACAGTCACTTGTTACTGATGCTTGAAAAACTTCCGCTAAAACGCAGATTCTGATGATGCCGTCCAATTTGCGAGGCCCACGGAGTATTTGGACTCTTAGAAATGCGCTAGGCCTCTTCAGCAAGGATTATTCTTGTATTTAAATAGCTTTCCTGAACGCCAACACTTAAATTACAGGCCGTTCCTACTTTTTAAAAATTAGCTGTACTTGCTCGAAGGCTGGTCGCAGATGACGCTGCCGGTTTTCTGCTTCTGGCTTCGCTTCCCTAGCTTCAGATGTTGAATGGGACGCTCTTGCACACTCTGATAAAGTCCTGGATTACTGACCTCTGGGTTCCGATGACTTGTAGTCGAAGATCGGAAAACTCAGGTGATCGGCTGCCGTTCCCACTCGGAGACGAATTGGACAAATTTTCATTTTATCTCGTGGAACGCTACACTCCCACGACTGGCCGAACACTTGTACAATAAAATGGATTACTTTTAATATTAGTAAAACTATGAACGGAGTAAAGTTTGAATACATAAATCTTAAATTAAAATTTTTTTAAATCTAAATATTGTCTTTTGCTTGTAACTAGTATTGTTTCTTCGCGTTATACACAAACGTTTTTTATTAAATCACTGCTCTGCTTTTTGCACTTTGTTTTTATTACATTGGTATTTGAGTTCACCATTTTTACACGTCACTTGCCTTTCTTCTCTTCCGTTGCTTAATTCTGAATTGATCTTTGCAATTTTTTATTCCTTTATCTTGCTTTCATCTACCTTTCAGATTGCTCGCCTTTTCACTAGCCTTTGCTTTTATTAATAATTGCGCTCATTTAGTATGTACATAACAAACCTTTTGTGTCAATTACTTTCGTTTGGTTTGGCTTTAAATATGCCCAAGCTTATCATTTTGATTGTATTATTTTACTGAAACTTAAAATTCAAACCCTCTGAGAAATGCTTTGCTTCTGCGTGCCTTTATCCGACTAATTACTGCTTCTCGCATCTCATTACCAATGCATTTAATACTTTTATTAATGTATAAAATTGCAATTCTATAATATATCTTAACTATGTGTTTTATTGACTTGGTTAAATATTTCGCATTGCAAACAGAGCCAAATTGTGGGCTTAAAACAATTTCAATATATTATTAAATAAAAAAATATTAAATAACATACATGTTGCTTGAACAAATATCGGAATGGTGTAAATCAAAATCTTGTTAGAAGCATGAAAGTTAACAATCCGTTAAAAATAGTTGCCAATAATTTTTTGTAAAATTTTTTAAGAGTGGTTTATGTAGCCGTATATTAATTATGGTTGATTTATTTTCAAAATTTGTAGAACTAGGTATAACCATATATACAACCAACACTACAATTAAATACATAAATAAATTTATAAATAACAATGAAAACCCAAAGATAATTATAGAAGATAAAGCTATCGTCGCCCTGAGGTTTACATTTGAGGTTATGGTTTCGAAATGTATTTAGGTTAGAAAACATTTCAATGCAAAATTGCAATATTTATGCACAACATAAAATAGAACTTTAGGAATTTTCATGTATGTATCCAGTTGCAGTAATTGTGTAACTGAAGACATTTTTTATTTAAGCACAATACAACAGATTTTAAATATGACCGCAAATTTGTTGTAGATTATACAACAAAATAAAAATTACGGGTTTCTTCATGTGCAACTTAATAACAAAAATCTATAGCCAACGTGTGTGAACCTATTATATTTTAATAATTAAATATTTAAGGGAATTTGGGATAAGTCGGGCATCTCAATAAATTATTGTAGCATAAGACATCCATAACGAAATTAAAATTAAATATATTGTTATGAATGCCTTGATTTATAAAGGCTCCACATTGCGGTGCCTGTATGTTATGGCTAAAATAAGGGCAAATCACCACACATACAATTCTCAGTTTAATTTATACTGTTCTTACTTTTGCTTGTTAGTAATTCTACGTAGTTAAAATGAAATGCATTAATTCATTGCACAAATGAATTTTGAATGTTATAAAAAACGTGAAGTTTACAAGGAATCGTCAGGTAAATAATTTGAATATTCTGCTTGGCAACAAAAACTCGACTTCGTTGTTATAGGATGACGTAGAACCCACGTCAACCGTTCCCTTGTTTCTGGTCCTTGAAATTCCGTCAATTTCGCAAAAACTGATGACGCCATTCGATTCTTGAAACCCACGAAGTATTTGGACTCTTGGAAAAACACTAGGCCTCTTCAGCTAGGTCTACTCTTGTATTTTAATTGCTTTCCCGTACGCTGACCCTCAATTTACAGATAATCCTACCTCGTAAAGCTCTCGACGATCTTGCTTCAATGCTGGTAGCAGGTGACGCTGTTGGATCCCTCTGCTGGGGTCACTCCCCTGTGTGCCAATGTTGCTCTAGGTGCTCTTGCAGACCCTGCCGACCTGTTGCAGTACAGACGTCTGGGTTCAGCAGCTTAAGTGTGCTGGAAACGACCATCGGAAATTTCAACTGATCGGCTGTCGTTCACACACTCGGAGTCGGATTGGAAAATTTAAATTTTATCTCGTGGAACTTACTACAAACACTCCCACAGCTGACTGAACACTTGACCAATAAAATGGTGTACTTTTTATTTGTTTAACACCCTTTTCATTTATAAAAAACATTAATCAAAAATGGAGCACGAATTCAACAAGATTCATTAATTTTTCTTTCAATTGTTCTCCCCTAACAGCCAAAAAGCATCACGTTGTTATATTACCGCGATAATTTTTGTTAATTAGAAATTAGTTTTGATAACAAAATACACAAATGGAGTAAAATTTGATTACATAAATCTTAAATTGATATTTTCTTAAATCTAAAAAAATTGTCCTTTGCTTATAACTATCATTGTTCCTTTCATTACGCACACAAATGTTTTAACATTTACTGCTCTGCTTTTTCACTCTGTTTTATTAATGCACTGGACAATGATTTCACATTTACACACGTTGCTCCCTTTCCTTCTTTTCGGTTTCCTAATTTCGGAATTGCTCTTTGCAATTTTGTATCTTCTTTTATTCCGATCTTATTTACCTTTCAGATTGCTTGCCATTCACTGACCTTTGCTTTTATTAATAATTTCGCTCATTTAGTCTGCACATAACAAACCTTTTGTGTCAATTACTTTCATTTGGTCTGGCGTTAAATATGCACAAACCTATTATTAATTATCTTATTTTATTCAACTTCAAATTCCATCCCTCTAAAATATGCTTTGCTTATGCGTGCCCCTATCCGACTTATTACTACTTCTCGCATCTCATTAACAATGCATTTAATACTTTTATTATTGTTTTAAATTGCAATTTCATAAAATATCTTAACTCTGTGCTTTATTGACTTGGTTAAATATTTTGCACTGCAGACAGGACCAAGTTGTAGACTTAAAACCATCTCAATATGTATACAGAAACCTATAAAATATTAGTTCTGTGATTGTTCATTTAATTCCTGTAGCATGCCTTTCAGTTCTTCTATATCAGTACTGACTAGTACTATATCGTCGGCGAACCTTAGGTGGGTCAGCCGTACGCCGTCCACATTTAAGCCCTTTTCTTCCCATGTCATTTGTTTGAATATATTTTCTAACGCCAAGGTAAAGAGTTTGGGTGAGATGGTGTCACCTTGTCGGACTCCTTTAGCAAGAGGAATTTTCTCTGTTCTTGTGTCCTCGTTTATTTTAATATGGAAGGTAGCCTGTTCATAGATGTTTTTGATGATGGTAATGTATCGCGAATCTATTCTAGCATCTTCTACTGCTGTTAGGAAGGACCAGGTCTCGATACTATCGAAAGCTTTATGATAGTCTATGAATGCTAAGTGTATGGGGACATTATATTCTGTGGTTTTTTCTATTAATGTCCTAATAGTTTGTTGGTTATCCGTGGTACTAAAACCCTTTCGGAATCCCGCCTGCTCTACGGGCTGGTACGAGTCTAGCTTTGCTGTGTGTCGATTTGTAATGATCTTTGTTAGTAGCTTGTACAGGTTGGAGGGTAGACTTATGGGCCTGAAGTTTTCTATATTTGCATTGTCCCCCTTTTTATGTATAAGTATGATTTCAGCGTTTTTCCATACTTCCGGTATTTTTCCTTCTATTAGACATTTGTTTAGGAGGAGCCTCAGGGCTTTTTCAAGAGTATTGTCTCCCATTTTCAGCATCTCCACAGTTATATTGTCTTCTCCAGGCGCTATTTTGTTCTTCATTTGTCGGAGAGTATGTCTGATTTCGGATGTTGTTATTTCCGGTATATCTTCCGAGCCGATGTTAAAGATTTTTCTAGGAGTGGTTTCGGGTCCCTGAATTATCTTCTTTATATATATAATTCTTCTGTACGTGTGTATGTGACTGAACTCCTCTTAAACGGCTGGACCGATTTTGATGAATTTTTTTGTGTGTGTTTGAGTGGGCCCCTGGATGGTTTAGATTCACAATTGGACCCGGTAGGTGGCGCTGCAATCGGGTTCTACAATTTTTTTTAAAAATGTTACGAATTTCTTTTTTAATTTTTTTTAAAGATTTCTCGCATATCAGAACATATAACTCTAAAATTTCACCCCCCCCCCACCACCCCCAATATTATTTAAAATAAAAAAAATCGAAAATTCGAAAATCGAAAAAATCTTTGCTGAACCTGCTGATGGCAAGCAAACCAACGTTCGGGCAAGACAACGCCTGCCGGGTCTCCCAAAATTCACCCCCCCTGCCCCCCAATATTTTTAAAAATGAAAATCTTTATATATATAATTCTTCTGTACGTGTGTATGTGACTGAACTCCTAAATGGTTGGACCGATTTTGATAAAATTTTGTGTGTTTGAGTGAGCCCCTGGATGGTTTAGATTCACAATTGAACCCATTTGGTGGCGCTTCATAGCAGGCAAACCAACGTGCGGGCAGGAGAACGTCTGTCGGGTCCGCTACCCCTTAGGGAGTGAAATGGAGTAAATAAGCCTAAAAATCGATATGGGTGTCGTTATTGAGGTTTTTTGGGACGTTGATTGCGAAAATGGAATTTATTTTTAAGTCCAAGATGATGTAATGACATAAAATTATACTATATACTGGTGAAACGGAGTTTCAGAGACAAATTATTTTTGGGCAGAACAACGTTTGCCGGGCCAGCTAGTGGATGTATAAAGATTTTCATAAAAATTTTGGATTTCTTTGATAATTTGAGTTTTTTCTCTGATTATATTTCCTATGGTCTTTTATCTTTATTATCTTGGATTTTTCTTTACCTAGATTTGTTCTCAATACCTTCATGTTCTTATTGTTGTCTATGATTTTTAGGATTTGATCTGTTTTGTAGGCTCGTATATCTGAACGTATTTTCCTTTTGACGGCGCTATTATTATTTTTGTATTCTGGTGTATCTCTTTGCATTTTCTTCGTTTTTCCATCAAGTGTATTGTTTCTGGTTTTAATATATTTTCTCTTTGGGTTTTAACTTTGCTACAAATCCTTTTTGTGACTGTTGTTATGTCGTTTGTTATTTTATCTGTTATTTCATTTATATCTTTGGCGTTTAGTGTCGTTAATGGTTCTAATTTTTCTTTTATTTGATTTTGATATTTTTCTTTGTTAAGTTGTAGTACCTCTGACGTTGGAAATTTGTTTTTTCTTAATAATTTCTTTCTCTCTGATGTTGTGTTTATTTCTATGCGTGCTCGAACCATTCGATGATCGCTGCCAGTACTGAATTGATTCAGAACAGTGACGTCTTTGCATATGCTTTTGTTACTGGATAGTATAAAGTCTATCTCATTTTTTGTCCTTCCATCCGGGCTATGCCCTGTCCACTTTCTTTGGGCCTTTTTCTTATAGAAGGTATTTAGGCAGAATAATATCTCACTGCTAAGGAAATTTGATAGCATGTCTCCTCTGTAGTTTCTCTCCCCTAGGCCGAAATTTCCAATGTATTCGTTCTGATCGCTTTCTTTCTTTCCTATTTTGGCGTTGAAGTCACCGGTAACTATGGTGTAAAAGGTTTTCTCTAGATTATTGGCACGTGTTATGTCATCGTATAGTTGTTCTATGTTTCGTCATCTGCATTGGTCGTCGGTGCGTAGCAGTGAATTATTTGGATGTTATATCTGTTGTTTAGTTTTACGATCAGATATATGACCCTGTCGGAGATCGCAAAGTACTTAGTCACCAGGTGTTCGATTTTTCGATGTACCATGGATCTTACGCCTCCTACGTTATGGTTAGTTTCTGAATTATTTTGGTATAGGGTATGTCCAGATTTTAATATAGTTGTCTTTTCTTCTTTGAGTCTAGTCTCGCATAAACCTACGATGTCCCATTTTATGGATTTAAGTTCTTGTTGTAGTTCTTCTAGATGGTCGTCGGTTCTTATTGTTCTAATATTATATGTTGCTATGTGGATTTTATGTATGTTGGTTTTCCTATGTTTACATCTTGGTGCTATGGGCGAATTTTTGCCTCCCCCAGATTCCATGAGGCAGACCCTCCTCGGGGTGTGGGATTTAGCATCGAGTGCTCTACCCACCTGGGCACTCATTCCAGTTGTTTTAAATTCCGCCATACTGGGTTTTTGGAAGGTTTTTAGCCATAAATTTTCACGCTGGCCAGGCGGGTTGGAAGATGGGTGAAGGAAGGGAGGGATATATTTGTTTATGGGTAGGATGAAGGTTAGGACATGGTTCTCACCCTTAGGGAATGGGAGAGAACTAAGGCTTGCGTTGGCAGGGTCGCGTCCCTGAGGTAGGCCGATTCTCCACCGGGATCGCAGAGAACTGCTTACCTGCATACCAACGCATACCATCATGAGAGACCAATAATTATAAATTATAAATAAGCAATTCTAACATTGAACATCTCTTTATAACTTCTAATGCTTTTATTACTTACTTATTTATAACTATTAGCCTTTATTCCCCACTTAACTTATAATATTTGGTACATGGTTTATAAATATTTCTATATTGTTCAAATATATAGGGTGTTTTCTAAGTACGTGTAGAAAATTCAGAGCATGTTGAATTTGAGAGAAAAAAATATTTTTTTTTTAATTTTTGAAAACATTTTGGAATATTAATTAAAAATTTACTGTGTCTACGTGCGGCTTCAAGAACAATTTGTTGTGTCAACAAACCATTTTTTAATTCACCAGTGGAGTGCGTAGGTTTCCTCTGTGCAAGATTGAACAAGAAAAGGAAGACGTCACTAACTTTTTCAGTTTTGATAATGGTTTTGAACGTCCTGATTAAAGCTCTAGAAAAGCTGCCTCTTGGGTTTTTTTTTGTTAAAATACACGGTTTCTTTTGTAAAAATTAGAAAAATGATAATATTGTGTGGCATACTTTTCCTTATTTAAACCTGATTTTTCATTATACTGTGAATTAGGTAAGTAACTCTTTAAATACCAGTCGTTGTTGTTGTTTTCGTCCCAATAATAATCTAGATTTTTTTTTAATTTTGGAAATCATTTCATTTTTGTTCATTTAAATTGAGTTAATTTAATTCACTACTACCTAAACTATCCATTATTATTCTTAATTCTGTTTGGTAATCATATAATTGCCCACATACTTTTCTTGCATCTTCGATTAATAATTCTAGTCTTGCGATGAACTCTTTTGGGTTAATTCCATCAAATTTCTCTGTTTTATTTTACTTAAACTATATACAACTTGAGGTACCCCTACATTATTGTAACAATCCCTGCTATTTTAATTTTTTTCCCTTTTCTAAATTTAAGGTTTGATTGTGCTTTGCCCTCAATATTTTGATCTATCGTAGTAATGATTGTTTTGTCTGTATTGTTTTTCACTCTTTTCATTTGTTGATTTAATATTTTCACCTCGTATTTCACGTTAGTAATATAGCCAGTTAATTTATATCCCCACTCTCTTCTAAGCAATGTAATTTCTAAATTGTTATTTATCATCTGATATCCTTCATATATTTATCTACTTTGATGTCACAATATGGTTATTATAACATCGAAAACAGTGCTACAAAGGAGTCCATTATAGCACTGTTTTTTTTTCATACGAAAACATTGAAACAGCCTACCTTAATTCAGACAACTGACAGATTGTCACATTTATGAAATGTAAAAATTCCAAGTTTTTGATGATATTTTTATGCAAAGTAGATAAAACAGTATATTATACTCGATTAATAAGAGACATTGTAGCACTTGTTCCATTGGAGCACTCCTCTCTACGCTCGTCGTGCCCCAAATTCACTCGTGCTACAATAGGCCCTCTTGTTAAACTAGTATAATAATATACTATTTCCTACAATTTTACTTTGTTGCTCTAATTTATTATCAAACTCAGTTAATATCCCTTCTACTTTGTAATTATCTAGTTACTTACTAAATTTACCGTACCTTAATTTGTAATCTCTACTTTTTCCTTCAAGTCTATAGTTCATTCAAATTCAAGATGAGCAAAATCTGCAACCCAAGTTACAAATATCAGCAGTCAGTTGATTACTAATTTGATTTTATTAAAATGTAGATCATGGGATGTACATAGTATCATATAGAGGTTATAGTTTTTGTCAAATTTGCAAAGCTTGAAATTGGAAAATTGTGCGATGTCTACCTAAATGAAAACTGCTGAATGTAATCTGAGAATAAATGTACCCCCTAAAAAGTGTTGCAAATGGCTTCCTTAAGCAAAAATTCATATTAAAACATGACACATTGATTTTGACACTCATCAAAACAGCAACAACTCCATATCTCTCTGATCTAAATTTTAATAAAATCATGTAAGTAATCAACTTACTGCTGATATTTGTAACTTGGGTTGCAGATTTTGCACTATATTGAATCTGAATTAACTATAGTTTTGAATTTTTGTTTTAATACCTTACTTTTAATCGTTCCCCAATTTCTTCTATGTCAGGTTTTATGTAGACTTTCCTTTTGTAAGCTTTTCTCCTTGCTGTGCTCTGTGCTTTCGATCTAGTTTCAACACCTTCCAATTTAATTAATGTGGACTTTTAATAAAAGGTTGCAGAAGAAATACATTTAGATAAGTGCTATTATCCCCACTTATATTATAGGTCACAAGCCGTTATTTATTTAATTACCGTTATGGATAATCGCCAATCCTTATAAGAGTCACTAATAATCACAAACAATTTGCACTTGATTCTACGTAATTAATATTTACCTCATATCGTATCGACATAAATAAATATGATATATGCGAAAGTATTAAAAAATATTAAGTATTGAAATGTTTCATTCCACCCAACCATAATCTCTTATTAGGTACAATGCATTTTGCTTATTTATAATTATTATCTTTCCGTTCTGATTTCTCTCCATAGCAATATATGGCTCTCAATCGAAGTAAACATTAGCCATATAGTACAGTAAAATTGTCGTTTTACATTAAAAAAATTGGCCGCGGCGATTCCTCTTGCCCAGTGGTTTAGGGTCATTAGACAAGTGTAAAACCAAAAAGGCGTCACCCCACCCCTTGCCAAACAGCCGCAATCTTGATAACAATTGAATTTGTTTTCTCGCGATCCATTGTCGCACAGAAAAAGTTATTGCACAAAAAATATTGGAAATAAAATTCTACACAATTTTGATCCTTGCCGTGATACCGAGATGTTGGTATTTAAAACGGTAGAGGGCGACAAAGTTACCAAAAATCTGTTTCCGCCATTCTAGCGCGGCGGGGGTGATTTTTTTCCGAAAATTGCAAATGTGAAAGTTGTAGTGCTTGAAAAAATATACACGAATCTCTTTTAATAATGTGATTGATTTAAATAGTCTCCGAGTGACAGCCCTTCAAAGTCCGCGCAGCGCGGAGAAGTAGAGAGATGTAAATTATTTATATCCCGCACTTATTATAACTAACGAGATGCCATGTTTGCCATTTGGTTAACATAAAGAATACTATTATCGCTCGTACGATTATCCATTTTTAATCAAAATACAATCACGAAACAGCACTCGCAATCGTATTCACGGATTTTTTCCAAGAATTTTTCAGATTGCGTTTACAACAAGTTGTGAGCTCTTTTTTCAATGTTTTAGCAACATTTCCATCGTGGTCGATAATGAGACGAAGAAACAGCTCCAAAAAAAGATCACGTGTCTGAGTACACTACAATATATCTTAGGGTTTATGCAAAAAGAAATTACTTTCAATATACGAGCCCAGAATCAAATCATATGGCACAGTTAAGATTTTTCCGGTATCTTTATTTTGTACCCACAAAAGAAAATCTTCTTGTCAATATTCTTACATCGTAATTGTAGACGTTTTTAGCAGTATTATAACAGCTTTAACAATAACAAATTACAAAAAGTAGTCAGGAAACACTAACTTTAATAAATATTATACACCAAGTGAATTAAACATATGTTTATTCACGAAAAGATGTTGAGCTCACGAGCACATAGTGCGAGTGAGATCATATCTTTGAGTTAATAAATGTTTAATTCACGTTGCGTATATATGCTTTTATTCAATTTTGACCGATTTATTTCATTTGACCCAAACGATCAAAATATAATTTCGTTCACCTTAGCATGTTTTAGTTGAAGTGAAACAAGCTGTTTGTATTTTAATAAGATATAGACAGTCGGGTGTCTGTATTATTTTTGCAGAAATGGCACGTCGTAAAGCAATTGTCAATTTGTTGAATTTTGGTCATTCCTGTGGCAAAATTTACAAACAATTGCAATTACCATATTATATAATAAATATTACACCAGCAAATTTAAGAGCTTTACGGATCTGAGCCAAATGATATCATTCTGGGCTCATATACTCCTTTCCCATCATATTCATTTTTTTACCTATACCACTTTCTCGGGATCGCGAGAATGACCAAAAATGTGTAGAATTTCTGTAGGTTGTGAAAACCTATTCACATTGAAACTACTTGAGTGACGTGACGATTTTATCTCGCAAAAGAGAAATGGTTACTTCGCTGCGCCGGAATATATCGTACATTTCCCAAGCTGCGCGGACTTTGAAGGGTTGTCACTCGGAGACTATTTAAATCAATCCCATTATTAAAAGAGATTAGTGCATACTTTTTCAAGCACTACAACTTTTACATTTGCAATTTTCGGAAAAAACCACCCCCACAGAGCTAGAATGGCGGAAATAGATTTTTGGTAACTTTGTTGCTTTCTACCGATTGAAATACCAACTTCTTGGTATCACAACAAGGATCAAAAATGTGTAGAACTTTATTACCAACATTTTTTGTTCAATAACTTTTTCTGTGCGACCAATGGATCGCGAGAAAAAACAAATTCAATTGTTATCAAGATGGCAAGGGGTGGGGTGACGCCTTTTTGGTTGTACACTTGTCTAATGTCCGTAAACCACTGGGCAAGAGGAATCGCCGCGGCCAATTTTTTTGAGGTGACGGGGTATTTTCCGAAAATTTTACTGTACTAATATCATTTGACATCATTTGCGATCCATTGTTTACTGCGTTTCAGAGCCGTGTTCTGTGTGTTCTGAGCGATTCAAAATTTATGCTCTAAAAAATAGACCTGGGATTGGCTGATACAAAGTCGGATTCACGTATCGACCAATCATAAGCCTCCTTTTTCGCGCATTAATTTTGAATCGCAGTAATTAACATAATTTGAAAATAATATGTATATCAGTAAAATATGGACAGGTTAGGGTTAAACAACATATATTTAATTATAAAATAATAAATTGAAAAATGTAAACATGCCTGGAATAGGAACCAAGAAATACATTCATACAACACAAGCATTTTATCTAAAGAATATATTTTAACTAGACGTAAAGTTAAAGAAAGCGCGTATATTTAACTTAACAAAGTTAGCTATAGATTGTTAAAAACGAAATGAAGTAACCACCTATCAAAACTTGTCATGCAAACACCGAGTTTGGTTCATTACGAATGCCGTAAAATAACAATTTTGTTTATCGTATTTTATTTGGTAATGTACTACATTTCTACATTCAAAATCGTTTAGAAATGTGCTACTTTTCTGCATTAGAAACACTTTTCTGCATAACAACGGCGATTCGTTTTACGTTTGGCAGTACTGAAGTGTATTGTTGGTGACACTAGGTTAGGTTTTGCGTCAGTTATATGCTAAACTCAAATTTGACATAGACTTACAGTGTCAACAACCACACAGTTCAGTACTGCCAAACGCATAACATCAACTGGAGCTGCTGATTGTACCTACTTTACTACCTACATGGAAACGAGTTCTGCTCAGCTTGGTTGTGTTTTGCCGTTTAATGTCACTTTTTTGTAAAAATTTAATATTTTGCATTTCTTATGAAGTGCGATAAAATAGTATACTGTTAACTTTATATATTGATTTTTTGTTACATTGATAACGGAAATAGATTTTTCCCCAAACGTTCAATTATTATTAATATTTTCAATTTTTATAACGAAAGATACCAACAGAGAAAATAATATCATGGATCGCTGTACATAATATGTATGGCAATACAATATACAACGCTTAGATAAAGCTCCTGGTCGTTTTTTCTTACATTCTTAAAAACTTTAAAATGCATGTCAAGTCTACGTAACTTTGCCTTTCCAATAGGGTGGCCAAAGCATTTTTTTCCTGGTGGGCCAGTCCGACACTGCATCTACGATTTTGAATTCGGGAACGGCACTTTCGCCAAACTTGTGCTTAAATCCTAATGAATGAAACAGTGGAACTGGTTTTTCCTAATTCATGCATCAAATATGAATGGTTTTCCTCCTCTCCCCACTCCACCGAATGCGGAACACGCACACTCCATTCACCTTTGATAAATATTCAATATGGCTCCTTGACAGTGACGTTTGTGTTTACATAATTGCGTGTGTTCTCGTATTTATCGGAATATCGTAAACAGAAAATCATAAATAGAATCGAAACACAAAGGAAATCGATTAAACAATCTCCCTGCGAGGCCTAGAAAACTATAAATGTTATCAATCGATAAAAATGAGCATTTATCAGTACACGTGATAAGTATTGTGAAAATGATGTTGAGCAGATAAGTGCAAGTTTTTCCCTAAATTTGCATTATTTACGATGTCCATCATCTTCTAGTCAGTGTTCTGGTGGTAACTGCTCATCATAACACGTTAGTGTAAGTATTCTCGCTAAATTCGGGATTAGGAACTGACAGCTGACATTTAAGTAGAAAGCTCACGGTTTAGATCCGTTTTTGCGACCCAAATACCAGTGAAACAGATAACGTTCCTTTTAATCTCATCCTACTGTTTAGTCTTGTTCGCAAATTCGGCTTTTGTTCGCATCCAGGCAAGTACAAACTGCGAATTTTTGTCCCAACTCACTTGCACCTTTGTGAAGTGATTCCTTTTAAATTCCTGGCTGTCTTCCCGTTTTCTCTACAGAGACAATTAGCAAAAACCCCTATTCCTTTATTCTTGAGGTCATCAATTTTTTACATGTGCAAATTTGCAGTCAAAAGTTGTGCCACCTTGTTCTGTGTCGTCTGGAGATGTATCACCACTTTCTAATTGACAATGAGATGGAGATTGTGAATAAATTATCGTTTCTGGAAGTTGTTAATTCAAATTGCAAGTTTTAGGTCCTAAAAATGCTGCAGTTTATTCTGTTAACGAATGCACTTTAAGAAGGCCTTTAAATGGCACAGGCACTGCTCGGGCACAGCGCTGTAACACAGAGTTCTTTCTTAGCGTTAGTCCATTTGAAAGTTTATCCCATGGTATATCTGTGCTGGCAGGTTGTTTTTGTAGCATAAGGCATTAAGTTTCATAGGGGAACAATTGATCGGCAAATGTAAGTTTATTTAGTGTAGATTTTAAGCATTATTCCGAAGTATCAATGTACAAAGTAGTTATAAAGAACTTAATTCAATTAGATATCGTTACAAAACTGTAAGCAGTGCTCATTAGGTTCGTCACTTCAGTATAATTATAGACTCCTTAATCTTAGTTTAAGATTTTAAGGGATTTATTGGGTTGATGCATAAGTTCGTAGCGTTTTGCGACTTTTTCGCCTCCAAACCACTGGATTTTTTGAGGCGTGGAGTCGAAAAGCTGCCAGAAAGTTGGAAGTAAATCGTAAACAGTGCAGGATATATATTTTATATAATTAAAAAATTTATTTTAAATTTAATAAAAACGCTACGAGTTTGTGCATTAACCTAACAAAAAATTTCGTCTTGTTAAACCAACTTCTAAACATTCAGCGTCATCCTTAAAAATATCCTTTTGTTTTCAGGTCATATAAAATATTTACAAGTATTCCATATGCTAATCAATCGAAATGAATCAAGAAATCTTTTATCGAATATTTTTGCACTTATGAAATACAACTGTATATTTTACAATTAATTTTTATATTAGAACTAAGAACATTAATATAGAATGCTGGTTATAGTCGCGACTGTGCCATGAGTACTTGTGCCTAATTTTGACGGGTTTTTTATTCTTATTTTTTTGTGTATTTAACGGCCATTTATTACTTGATTTAATTTTTTAAGATTCATAGCACACTTTTACCTACATTATTAGCATAGGAAGAGGTGCATTCATCTTTGTTAAGTAAAATTTATAGTTTTTTAATTTTACGTATAATGTGAATTTATTATTCAGATAAAATGTTTGTCTTATGCCACAAAACAGCCTTAGAAAGTATCTTAAGTTCATATTATTGTGTATTCTTAAGTGTAAACCGTAAAAATACACAAATCAAAATGATAAATGCTTATACAGTGTGTTTGCGCTTTGTGTGCGCAACTTCATATTAAGAGCTTAAGCCCTGCTTGAAACTAATTTTAAGTATATTTTAATTTTTTTCAAATCAAACAGATCTTGGTGGTAGATAAAACTTTTTATTCAGCTAAAATTCCTTTTCTGTTCGAAATATGGCAAACCAATAAGAAAAGTTGTTTAGAATGTAATTATTAGAGAGCAGATTTTTAAGCATTAAGCTTATCCCGAATATTAAAAGCAGTTTTTTAAGTTTTCAGTTTCCATTTATTTTCCGCCTAATTTATTTCGTAATTGAATATTTCAATCTGGTTTGCTTGCGTGCATGCAGTTTGTCCCGGTACGGTGACGAATTTAAAAACGCAGTCAGTGCAGTGGTTTTCTGGGAATTCCTAAAAAAACTCGCGTATTCCCTTGAATTATTTTAGTTAATATTCGCAAAAAAATTGTTTATTCCTTGTTTTGTGTGATTTTAATTCAAATTCAGACAAGAGCGATGCGGCCGAACTGGCGATAGTTATACGCCTATCATCCTTTGGTGTCAGTAGCCATAATTAATTAAATATGAAAACAATAAATTATTGTGCAAAGCTTGTATTAAGACGGTAAAATTATTTTTGTAATACCTACTTGTTAAATAGTTCTTTAAGGACTGTTTACTACTGCGTAAGCAACCTCTTTACGGCCCGGCCGTAAAAAGTGTCCGTAAAGACCACGGCCTGCTAAACTGTGTGCCAAACGTCAAAGTGACGTTTGTCACACAAATCCAACAGCAAGCAAGCCTTCAACTCCACATAGAAGAAGGCGCAAAAAACTGCTATAACTCCTGAACATACGCTAAAATAACTTGTTTATTCAGAATCTTAACGTCTTTAGGAATATCTTCATCATTTTCGACAGATGTCATAAGTTACGAGCTGGTTACAACTTAAAACTGCTTACAACCATACACGAAATTGGAAATAACTGACATTTATAAACAACAGTTGCAACGTTCTACGCACTCTCAATCATTCTAAAATGTCATTACACAAACCTAGCGTTTTGATGAAAATAAATTAGAAAAATATAGATATGACCGAATTGTATGTAGGTATTACAAAAACTATTGTACAATACACGTCCGTTAGGGCCTTTACTGCCTCGCCAGTATTATTCGACTCGCTCTTCGAGCTCGTCTCACAAATTCTCTGGCTCGGCAGTAAAGGCTATCCTAACGGACTTCTACTGTAAAATACTATTAAGTACTAAAATTTTAGATACGACAAAAACATATGACTCACGAACAATTAAAGAAGTATAAAAATTAGCCAAAACAACAGACAATTGTGACTTCGTTTGCAGCTACTTCGGGTAACAGGGAACAAGCACAGTTTAATTTAAATTTTTGCAAAACCACTGAAAAAATTACAAAATAGTTCCTTCAAGTGTTCCTGGATAAATATTGTCACATGCACCTTCCTGATGAAAGCACCTTGCGAAAAAAAATTGTTAATAATTTCAAAGATGCTGTTTGTGCAGTACAGGGTGTTTGCTCAAATTTTAACAGCTTCTAACGACTTTGTTATTCCAGATAGAAAAAAATTGTTCAGATAAAAATCGTAGGGTATCATCCAAACCGTCCGAATTTGCTACTTAAAGAAACAATTGAGCATCACGGGTGAACTTTTTGAGTTATTGTATACTTTTTTTTAATGGAACACCCTATATATTATGTATTTATTGGATAGCACTTAAAATTCTCTTTTCAGAAATATATAAGTTGCTTATGATTACTTCATCCATTGTTGAAATATCCGCTATTAAAGAATCAAAATATTAGTAAAGTACGTTTTTTTTTCTATAATAACTGTCAAAGTGTTACAATGTTGGTAGATATGTGATTAAAGCGCTAGGAAATTTTTATACTTTGTGTTGGTAGAACTTTTTCAAAATTATGGTTATGTGTCAATTTTGAATGTCAAACTTTTGACAAATTTCTTTTTTTAACATGGAATCACCATCATCATCAATAAAATCAGATAAAAAGAGAAAACCTAGAAATATTTTAAATACAAAAATGAAACAAGCAATATTAAATTATGACATATCTGTCAAAATGACAATATTTTTTTTTAGTGGAAGAAAAGAACTAAAAATCTATGTACCAACATTATTAAAACTAGGGACCCTGCAGGAATGCAACTTATCCCATAGAAAGTTGACCTTGAAAATTATTATAGAAAAAAAATGTACTTTAATTTACTATCCGACATAATTGTCATTGCTTGCTTGACGCCACTTTGACAGCGAACCCGTGGCCCGAATTGGCTGATTTTGGCGTCAATCGACTCAGGGCAACGCAAGTAATAAGCCAGTAGTAGGGTTTTCAAATTTTTATAAATGACTTTTTTTTATGTAGATTTTTTTGTTGATAGCTAACCTCAAAATTAACTCGACACACAAAATGGATCACTCTTGTACAAATTGCATTAAATGAATTATTTCGCGTCCAATTTGGGTGCAGAACGCTAGTATGAAATAAATCACAGTAACCATTGAAATAATCAACAATTTTAATACCAAAAACAATTTTAAAAACGAATTGACAACTAAATGTTCCATGCCGCCAGTAATGTCATTTGATAACTTTGTTTTTCAGTGGTTACTGTGATTTATTTCATATAGTAAACTAGTAATATTTTGATTCTTTAATAGCGGATATTTCAACAATGGATGAAGTAATTATATATTTTGAAAAGAGAATTTTAAGCGCTATCCAATAAATACATAATATATAGGTTGTCCCATTAAAAAAAGTATACAATAAGTCAAAAAGTTCACCCATGATGCTCAATTGTTTCTTTAAGTAGAAAATTCGGACGGTTTGGATGATACCCTACAATTTTTATCTGAACAATTTTTTCTATCTGGAATAACAAAGTCGCTAGAAGCTGTCAAAATTTGAGAAAGAAGTTTTTCTACATATAAGACCATTTTAAGTGAAAGGCGATAATATTTAACAATGGAGCATTTAGAACAATATTTAATAATTAATAGTTTTCTGAAAGACTAATTTTTAGTGCTCAAGTTTTCTATTTTATTTTTTGTGTTACGTTTAAAGTTTTCCTATGAATTGTGTTTGCATTTGTTTTGTTTAGTGTCCCATTACAAACTTTTTCTCAGAATTATTGATATTAGTTAAGTAGGTACAATGAATAAAATAGTTTTTTTTTTCATTTATGAAATTTTTTATAAAGCTTTTTTGTAAGAGTTAATGCTTTTTTGTTTAAATTAACGCTTTTTTAAACATTTTTGAAACTTGTTTAAGCGCTTTTTTAATTTCTTTTTGTGCTTATAATTCCGCTCTGTTGTAATTATAGTCCCACACAACATTCAGAAATATCGACTTTTATGAATCCATGTTTATTAGAAGGAATTATGGTAAAATACCTTATCCGTTCATATTACCGAAGAATGTATTTATTATAGATGACGTAGCCTACTTTTATAACAAACTGTTTCATAATTGTAAGCTGATATTTCTGGAAGTTGACCTGGAACCATAATTTTACATTCTGAACAACTTTTCTTTGATGTTTTAGAACAGAAAAGATACTTGATCTGAATACAAAATGTGTAGTGTTTTTATCAAACACCATGGTCTTGATTTGAAAAAATCGAAAATATACTTAAAAATAGTTTCAAAGCAAGCTGAGTTTATACAGTCTGTTCAACAAAAAAGGCCCCGCCTTCTAGCTACTTTATTATTTATTTTAGATCCAATAAACCTTATATCAAATCAAATGGCACATAAAAACCTACATTTTAACACTAACCAAAAATTTTTATCTTCAATTGTTTCAGAGTGGCGACGTCACATGCAATTTTTTTAAATTACACTGTATATATTTTTTTCCATTTTCTGGTAGAGGTTTTTTTCTCTTTTCAACAATATAAATATTTTATGCCCTTACATAAGAAAATTTTCGAAAAAAATTTAAAAACTTTTATCGGTGGGAGGCCACGATACAAAACTATAAACAAAAGTGTAACTCAGAAAAACAAAACAATAAACACTTTAGATTATTCTGAAATCTGATAGTTAAAGCGTTTGGCTACTATTTGTTTTGTTTTTCTGAGTTACACGTTTTGTTTACAGTTTTGTATCATGGCCTCCCACTGTGAAAAAGTTTTTGTAATTTTTCACGAAAATTGTTTTATGCAAGTGCATGAAATATTTATATTGTTGAAAAGAGACAAAAAACCTCTACCAGAAAATGTCAAAAAATATATACCGTGTCATTTAAAAAAATTGCATGTGACGTCACCACTCTGAAACAATTGAAGATAAAAATTTGTTGATTGTGTTAAAATGTAGGTTTTTATGTGTCATTTGATTTGATATAAGGTTTATTGGGTCTACAATAAATAATAAAGTAGCTAGAAGGCGGGGCCTTTTTTGTTGAACAGACTGTATACTATATGACATTTTAACTCTTTACATAGGATAAGGCAATATAAATCATATCGTTAATACGTCTGACTAAGCTTAGAGCTATAATAAATTATTAAATTTGAAGCTAAAGCAGACATTCTTTTGTTTTTGCATGTGTTATTTTTAATGGCCGATGCCGAGCAATACAGAAGTTATCATCGCTTTAAAATTATTACATTAAATATGGTACCAGAAATCGAAATAAAAGGCCTAAATGCCATTTTTCGTATTTTAAGATTCTGCTTTAGAAAGGTGTAATATACAATTAGAAACTACGAGCTGTAAATATGGTTTCAGAACATAATAAAAGACGGCAGTATGTATGTACCATAGCCATATCGCTTCTAATAATTTATTCTTCTATTTCTATTGTGTCATTTATAAAAAATTAGTTCAGAACATTGACAAAGTGGTATGGATTGAATTAGCGAAGAGCAGTGCAATTGAAAAGAATCTTGTTCCACCACGAATGAAGGTTAAGAAAATACATGTAAGAATAAAATAGTTGTTAATTGTTTATACAGATTGCGGCAGGCTACTACGACCATTGCAAAAGCAAGGAAAATATGCATGTGGCCGTCGTGGTGTTTAACAAACGATTTTTAAATTTTTTAAATACAATTACGGCCATATATAAAGTCCCCTTGTTGTTGCTATGGTCCTAGTTTCCTGCCGCAATCTGTATATTTGCTTGTAGGTAGTAGCTGCTGCAAAAGAAATTTTTTATATTAATGTGTCACTTAGGTCTAAAAAAGTAGGTACCATAAGGTGCGTATCAAGGTAGATGTGAAATACCCTTGTTTTGTCTAAAAACAAATTTAAGTGAATAGATCCTTGAAAAAATAAAAATAAAAATCATTTAAATAGCATGTTTTTATTTACAATGTATAGTATACAAGGCGTCCTAGAAGTAAGTGCACAAAAAGCTGTAGCATCCTGAAAGTGGGAATTGCCCTAAAAAAAACAAGCATTTTGAAATTTGATTAAAAATCCCCTTTATCCGAACCAAACCAGCCGGCTTTTGCAAAGATATAGTTGGTAAGGAAATACGTTCAAAACTTATTTGTTATTTTGCTATGGTTATGAACAATTTTTTTAACAGAAATGAATAGATAGCAACAGTAAAGTAAACAGCAGTTGCCCACTGCATTTTTAATTTAGCAGTGCATAAGCGGATTTTTATAATTATTTCAGAAACCGTGTTAATTCTTTGGCTCCTTTTATGAGTTTTTGTAAGCGCTTATTTCTGGGTCACTCTGTATATGTATAAACAGTTTTGCAAAATATTTTTGTCATTGTTAACAGTTGCCATTTTTAAAACTTTGTTTATATATAATTAGTATATATTGATACTAGTGTATAAGTGCGCCTTTAAAGCACGTGCGACGAGTTTAAGAGCACAACGCAAAGCTGAGTACTTTAATGGCACTTATACGCGTGTATCATACGCTATTTTCTCTACGATCGTAACAGAAGTATAAAAAACTTGGTGACATTTTTTCCGTCACATTGTGTTAGATATTCTAGGTTATGTTGACATTCAAATTTACGGCAAAGCATTTTGACACGATCGTAGAAAAAAAATGTGTTTATGACTGTTATAGCAAATTTTTTAAGTAAAAGTAATACCTCCATTCTATCTCTAGTTCTAGTTTTTGCCATTTAGCATCTTTGTTACTCGTACTCGTCGTTTTTTTTCAAACCTAGTTAATTTCGATCTTGATAAAAGTAAGCAGTAGCTTAAACTATATTAGCATTAGGAGTATAAGCAAATATTTCGATCTAACAGATACACCAAAATACCTATGTGTTTACAAAATTACAATTGTTGCAGATGATGATGCCCTCACTGGTATCGCCATGGGAACACCAGGCGATAAGACCAAAATTAGAGAGGTAGTACGCAGAGCTTCTGCTCAAGACCCGGAACAACCAGAAGAAGCACCGGCTCAACCCACAACTGCCATCGAACCGCCTAGTGATTCATCTGCTACTGGAGAACAGGGTGCTCCCACTGCAGGCATGACCCGTATTAAGTTCACTACCTCAGTTTAGTACTTTGATTGATTATAGTCTAAGCCCATCATTGCCACCCAGCAGTGAGAAAATCGAGAGCATAGCAACACCTGGATCGGGTGTAAATTTGGAGCAGGCGCACATAGAAGATTACTTTAGTCAGTCCAAATTCTATCCTAGCTCGTCGGACATCTTGCAACCACTTCCAGTCCTACCGCCGCAGAAGTTGCCGCCGAAACAAACCAAAACATTCCTTAGCTTAGCCGAACCCGGGCCTTCCGGGCTGCAAACTCCAAAAACCAAGCCTGTAGCAAGTTTATCCAAGTTACATCCGAAACGAACTAAAAAAACACAAACGTCACAGCCGAATAAGAAGTCATATGTGTGCCCGGTTTGCCAGAAGAGTTTTCAAAATAGCGCAAAATTAGCAAAACATCAGCTGAGCCACAATGGGAGTTCACCGTTTAAATGCGAGCACTGCAAGAAAACCTTTAGTTCCAAATTTAAGCTAGTACGGCACGTTCTAATACATTCTGATCGGAAGCCTTTCAGCTGCTCGGTTTGCGAGCGCACGTTTCATAGGAAAGACCATTTGAAAAACCACATTAAGGTTCATAGTCCTAGTAAGAAGCACTATATTTGTGAAAAGCCTAATTGCAAAAAGGAGTACACGTCTCTATTAAGTTTTAAGAAACACACAGCTTTACATGCAGCAGAAGAGGGCAGCTTGGTGTGCCAGATTTGTTCGAAAACGTTTCAGACGAAAGAAGACATCCTATACCATTTAAAAATACACGCAGGGAGTAGGACTGTCAAGAATCCCAACGAAAAGAAATTTACGTGTGATCACTGTGACCGAAAATTCTTCACCCGTAAAGACGTTCGTCGACATTTAGTTGTTCACACAGGAATGAGAGACTTTCTATGTCAATTTTGCCCGCAGAGATTTGGTAGAAAAGATCATTTAGTTAGGCACATTAAAAAATCGCATTCGAAAAATTTCCCTTTGGAAACGCAATCGCTAGAAACTGCCATTAAGAGTGAAATACCCGAAACAAGTATTAAGTCGGAATTGTCGGAGTCGAGCATTTCTAACCCGGAACCGTTTGATCCTAGTTCTGTTGAATTTCCCATAGAAAAAATCGAGGAGAAAATAGACATATCCGATATAGAAGTTGGAAGTTTGTTTTTTCCGCAAGGCTTTAGTGAGTTGAATCCTATTTTGCCATCTACTTCTGAACAGCTTCAGTTTTTGCCCAGCACATCGACACAGCCAGAATTGAAAGATTTAGGCAGTGCAGTTTTAGAAGAAATCGAGGAAAGCTCGTCGCGAAGTAGTCTTACTTCCGAATTAATGCTGGTGGAGCTGCAGAATCTTCTAGTGCCCTAAATCCTGAATTACTAGAAGAGCCTGTTCTTTCCGACACTGAAATTATGAGACTATTACAAACTTCCGAAGATAAAAATTTACCGTTACCGGGATTTAGCCAAACTTTTCAATCACCACCTCCTCAGCCGCCTCCACAACCGCCGCCTTCGCAATGAAATTAATTAGTTACTTTTTAAATTGTTATAGTATTTTTTAAACCGTTGCTTATGATAAATTTTATTGTCAGTGTGCATGTTTATAAATACTAAACTTATTTATAAGATAAAAACTTCAGTTGTGTTCCCAAAGAGTATTTTTAAACATGCAACCTGAGAAGAAGAATAATTGGTGCTATATAAATTATATCGTAGATAAATTATAAATTATAAATATATATCAATATATAAAGAAAAGCTAGTTATATATTTTTTCTAGATATCCGTATTTTTTAATTCACTAAATTCATCACTTACACCTTCTTAGTACAAAACAAATCGTTTTATCAGTATTCTGCTGTATGTAAATCGCGAGAAACTATTTTATAATTCGATCTTTTTGAAATTTTGGTGAAAGTGTAGCAGAACACTAATAAAATCCATTCCCCCCGTTAAAATATTGTTCCATAATAATGATGAATCTACCTCATTGCAACAATCATTGCTGTACAATCAGCTAGTCATAGATGTAAGTGAGTAACAGTTTTAATTTCGTATGTTTATAAATATTTTATTCATTGGTTTGTATATAGGTATATAATCTAAAAGAAAATATGTACAGGTAATATATTTTTATACAAAATATAGTATTATTTATATGTGTATTTTTGTTTTGACAATCGTTGCATGAAAATTAAACCTGCCTTTTGATGGAGAGCAGTATAATCCACTTGTGCTATTTAAAAAACTATTAGAAATGGAATTGTGAACTAGTTACAAGTTCAAAAATCCTGTTTTTAAAGTAGCCGCTATTACCGCATTATTATTGAAGTAGGGCACCTGTATTATTCCGTTTTAGTTGCATGTAATTAGCCCTTACGTAACGATAGTATTGGAGTGCACAATTTTTGCACACATTCAATTGTCTTACTTTTGTTATATCACTCTGCCATTTGTGTGGTAATGGATGGCCTACTTATTATGGTTATCGTTTTATTAATGGTTCCTATATTCTATGAGTATATATTGTCATTTGCAAGATATTAACATAAACTTATTGTGATTAAAGAAAAATAAGTAGTTTTATATATTCACATAAAATATTAATTTAAAAATAGTACGAAATCAATTAAAATGCGTGAATATAATATGCAGCTTTATAATTTACAATTATAAATAATAGAAAAGAAAAAACTATATATTAAAATCAAAACATGACAAAAATTAGATTTAACGAACTATTTACATTATTTATTAACCTCTTCATGCAGTTTCTTATAAACACCTAATTACTGACATGACTCATATACTAGAATTTATTTTTGTATCTAAACTCTTGCCAAATTTCTTATCATTGGAGTGATAGTAATTCTATTATAAGAGTTTATATGACAATAATATTCAGGATTCGTGGAAGTTCTCAAAAAAATTAGTTATCAAAGGTCAATTACTTAGTTTTGTGTTTATCAAACTTGAAAACAGTTGACTTACTGCTGTCCTTGATGGATTAATGGGCCAATACATACCCTTTCAAAGTAACAGCGACACTGCAGCTTTAAACAATATCTACTAAAAAGTTGCTTGTTTAATATGTCGGTTGTATTTAAACTAGCACTTTTTAGTCACTTAATTATGGCTTCAATGACTGTAATCTATTATACCGGGTGCTGACTTGCGTAACGCACCATAGAAATTTGCATAGTAAATTCTTTATGTTCAATGATTTGCTCCCCTAATTATTTTAGAGCTAAATTTTACAAAAATCAGTGATGCTATGGAATTTTCGAAACAAGTCGATGCACATTCACGAGTGTGTGCGGGGCGATCATCCACCTGAAACGAAATATCTTAGTCTTTAACAACGTTGACCACCGCTGGTGCTATTTCCTCTTCCAACAATTGCAAAAAGTATATATATATTAAGATGGAAGGTCCCTTTAATTTAGTGTTTATGTTTGTAATATTAATTTAATAAGGGTACCACCCAAAATATTTTTGTATAGTCGTGTTATCAAATCTCAGGTTGATTAAAAGCTACTTATAAATTGAAAATCTCTATTTAAAAATAGAGATGTATGGCGGAGAGGAACCGAGAGACGTCGACAGATGTAAAAAGCTCGGATATATATAATATATATATAAATTGAAAATAAATAGTTGTATGCCCTTTATAATATCTTATTTATCTGCAACTAATGAAATAAAAATGCTAGCTCAAATTTCGGTAAAGCAAGACTCTCGGTTAGGTCCACCCTGAATGCATTATTTATTGAAATTCGTTAAGTACGGATCTGTCCTCCGCTATTAGTTAAAACGCGCATAATTGAAAACTCTGAAATTAGCTCAAGTGTTAACCAAGATGGATGCCTTTTACAAAATTGCGTTTAATTGAATGATAAATATTGTGAAATCGATCAACGTGTTATCGGTAATTGTTTGAATTGTACTGTTTTCCCGGCATTAATTTGTCTTCTGTTTCATAGCTTGCAGGTACGCTATTTCAATTGTTTTTATAGCGTCGGTTTTGAAAAAACATAACCTCAACTTTAATTATTGCAATTTCCGGATTTCTGGCTGTTAATGGCTGTTCAATATGCCGAGAATCGGCTTCCTCAGGTAGTACTCTTGCTTTATGGTAAGTTTCAGGCTCCTAGCGCCAATATTTCCGTGTAAAAACTAACCTGCGATTTCTGAAGTCAACGGCAACCTCCTCGGGTGATGTCAAGTAGCCGGATCTTCTCCTGGGGGTGCTGGGATTGACGTTCTGGACTCCTATTCGCTGGAGGGACGTGCAGCAGTTGAAACCCCTGGCTCTGGAACCTCTTTCTTGGCTGCAGATCAGGATCGGAGGCTGGAATGAGTATGTCGAAGCTCTCGGAGACCGCAACGATGAGAATTATTTTTATGTGATGGAAATTAAAACACACACTTCCACTTATAGCCTGGTAATTTGTCTACACAATGGTGTACTTTATTTTAATAAATTCAAATGGCTTCTATCTTAAAACTCAATTTATTTGGAGACACAAAAACTGGCTGTCATTACATTAATTTATTCATTTTTCAACCTCTATTAATTTGTTATAAACAAAAGCTAGTTAAATTCAAATAAATTGTGGATATTAACATGGTACAAAACATTAACTTTTTACAATAATTCTACTTAAAATTATGTTTTTGTACACTAATACTATATCTAAATTAATTATTCACATTTATATTAATTTAGCGTGTCTATTTTTCACTGCATGTCTTTTTAATTAGCGTTTTAAAAGTTCACATGTCACTGCACTGATCAAAGTATTTAATTCGCGCATTTTCTGTTTCCTTTTCGTTCATAATTTTAAATTCATATGTGTTTTCTTTTCTGCAAATCCTATAATCCTTGCCTTTTGATTCTTACGGTTTCTTTCAAATGCTTTAATACCTTCCTTCTTATTTGCCCGTTGCATGTTCTTTTGCTTATCCATCCTCCAATTACCTTTCTTATAAAACCGTGACTGGATTTCACTATTAAAATATGCCTGATTTCTACGCTTCATTCCCTTGCATTTTGCAATCCATCTTGTCATTATTAAATTTCATTCGGTTTGGCCTTTACATCTAGCACAAACCTAATTAACTAACTGAACTTACATCCAATTTGGATCCCTGTGCGAATGAGCTTTGCTTACTGCGTTCATTAATTAATTATTCTGCAATTACTGGTATCTCATTACAACTGTATTCATTCTAGCAAATTCAAATTTTAGCTTTGCAGTCATATAAGATATCTCACTCGGAGCTTTCATGAAATATCCATTAATTTGGCAATGCTAACAGAGTTGATCTATAGGGTTTAAAACCATAGCAATATATTAGCACAAGAGGCCCTTGGCTTTATTGACAATTTTTTTCCACTCTGTTCTTCGGATAGCTAATTCTTCCCAGTTCTTCACTTTCAATACTTTTAAATCTTCTTTAATATCTTGGAACCACTCTCTTTGCGGCCGTCCTTTTCCATTTCTTTCTTCCGCAGTTTCTCTAAAGACCATTCTTGGGATTCTTTGTTCTGTCATTCTTCCTAGGTAGCCTAGCCATCGCAGTCTTCTCCGCCATTCTTCACCTCCTTTGATTTCTCCGAAAATAATTCTTAATATTTTTCTCTCCCAGCTGAAAGCTTATTTGCGCACTGCTGATTCAAGGTCCACACTTCACACCCGTATAACGTCGGTCGTATTATTATCTTATATATTCTAATTTTCACTTTTCGCGAAATGTCTTTGCTTCTAATCACTTTATTCAAAGACCCGTTATTTTTTATACCCAGTGTTATTCTTCTTTCTATTTCACTATATGAATTATTTTCACTATTAATTTCGGCTTCTAGGTACACATGGCTATTTACTTGTTCGAAGTTGTACTGCTTCCCATTCTGATTATTCACTTTAAAATCTGATAAGGCTCTCTTGGTTGCTGTCACTTGAGATTTCGTTTTTCCTTCATTCACCTCTAGTCCATATGTTCTTGCTTCCTTTTCGATATTTTGAAAGACGTTTTTTAGTTCTCGAAATAATTATTAGGTCATCCGCATATGCCATAACTTGGTATGAGTCTTTTAGAATGTTGTTATTTCTCTTTGACAGTTTGAGTTGTGTGGGCGAGCATGGCGGACGTGTTTTAGTAAGCGCGCTTCGAGTGAGGTTAGAATCAGTTTAATAGTAAATGAAATTGGTGATTAACGAAGCTTTAAAAGAGTGTGGTGAAATATATAAAGTTTTTTTAATATTAGTAGTGGCAGCTTATCGAAGCTACGAAGAAATTACAACTGTTAAAGTGGTTTAAATAGCGTGAGACGTGAGCGGTGCTTCTGGACGAATTCGCCGGCGTGCAACTAAGGTCAACGACCCTGTCCAGTCGAAACACGAGTCGGTTTTAATAATAATCAGCGCAGGAAACAAACACACCAGCCAGATGGCGGAACTGCTAGTAGAAATAAATAAAAAACTAGACGTGATGAAGGTAGATCGAAGCGCATTGAAGAAAAATTAGACGAATATAAAGAGGAAATGCAGCGATTAGCGTTAGAAAACGCAGAACTGTATAACGAAAATCAGAAATTATCAGATCTAATAACAGAACAGGATGAGAGATTAGAACTTCTAGAAAAGGAAGTGCGAATGAGAAAAATAATAATCCAAGGGTTGCAGGATTCGACTGAAAAATTGAAGCTACAATTAAAAGAGAACGTTCGACTGCTTTTAAGGAATATTGATGTACAAATTAATATAGAAAATGATACGCGCGAAGTTTCAAGACTGGGACAATACAACCCGAATAAAGCTAGGCCAGTGTTGGTTGAATTAATTTTGTTGAAGCATAAAATCCAAATTATGAAAAATGCTACGAAAATAAGGGATTTAAAAAATGCAAACATCTGGATTACCAACGATTACTCGAAAAAGGTAAGAGAACAAAGAAAAATCTTGATACCACATCTAATGAAGGCTAGGGAGGGGGGACATAAGCGTTTATAGCATATAACAAATTAGTAGTTAACGGAGAATCCTTCAAAATTACACAGTTAAATGGAGATGAGACAAAGAAAAAAGGAGGAACAATTAGTCAGCGCTCCCCACTTGGCATACATGATGAAAATCCTAACAAAATAGCTGTTAGACGATTGGAGCCGAGCGATCCAAAAAACTAACGGTGATTGAGCCTGAAGCACAACAGATAAATGACGACCGCAACGATTTATGGACTAACGATTATGATGATAATAAGAGAAATAAAGAAAAGTGCAAGGAAAGACAGACGGGAACAACAAGCGGAATTACTAAAACAGCGGAACGAGCTGCAGGCATAAATGACATGAAAACACTATACAAGATAACACGAACTATGGCAGGAAAGAAAGGAATAGCTACTGAACATGTAAAGGACAAAGAAGGCAACATACTTAAAACGGAGATGCAAGTAATTAATAGATGGGTGGAGCATTTTAGAGAAACTTATACAATACAAAAGACAAACTTTGACGGGGGTCGAGAGATAGAAGAGCCTGGTGAATTACAAGAATTGAAGTTAAACATGAATGAAATATCAGAAACAGAAATCGAGTTGGCAGTCCAACAGCTGAAAAATTTTAAGCCGGCAGGATTGGATAATATATCAGGGGAGCTACCGAAAGCGGGAGCAGGAAAGGCGATGGGAGAGTATGTGACAATTGGAGAGTATGTGACAATTGGAGAGAGCTATTACCATACTAAATACTACGAGTAAAATTTTCACAAGAATATTGTTAGAAAGAATGAAAGGAGAGGTGGATAGTTTACTCATACAGAATCAGGCAGGATTTAGACCTAGAAGATCCGGTATAGACCATATAGCCACATTGAGGATAATACTGGAAGAAGCAAACGAATTGCAAAAGCAAGTAAATTTGAGTTTTAGAGACTTTAAAAAAGCTTTCCACAAAGTTGATAGATCTAAAATGTGGATTATACTTAGAAATTACGGCCTACCTGCCAAATATATTCGTTTAATTAAAATGTTATATGAAAACTACAATGCACGTATTCTACACTATGGGAGAGTTCGGAAAAAATTTAAATTGAAAATGGAGTTAACCAAGGTTGCATTTTGTCGTAATGATAGGCTGGGTAATGAAACAAACGACCGATAATAGAAGAGGATTACAGTGGAGATTTGGTCAAAAGCTAGAGGACCTAGAATATGCTGACGACGTTTGCCGAGTTACTGAAAAAGTAAACCATATACAGGAAAAACTAAATTTATTGAAGTTGGAAGGTGAAACAGTAGGACTAGAAATTAATACAGGAAAAACAGATTTTAAAAATTAATCCCTCAGATACCAGAGAAATAACAATAGCAGGAAACACCATAGAAAGTGTGGACAATTTTACTTACCTAGGTAGCGTGCTAGATAAAGAAGGAGGTTGTCATACAGACATTGTCACAAGAGTATCGAAAACACAAAATGCATTTAATATGCTACGAAAGACATGGAATTCAACGGAGTTAACAAAAAATACGAAATTAAGAATTTTCAACACAAATATAATTAGCGTATTATTATATGGAGCAGAGACGTGGGCTTTAAGTAAACTACAGTTAAAAGAACTACAAATATTTGTAAATAAATCTCTAAGAAGAATACGAATAGCAAATTCAGAACTATGGAAAAAGGTTAACATGAAACCATTGGAAACAATTATAAAACGTAGAAGATAGAGATGGATTGGGCATACATTAAGAAAACCAGTATCAGATTTAACCAGGCAATCACTAGAATTCACTATGCAAGGGAAAAGAAAGCAGGGAAGGCCTGCCTTAACATGGAAGAGAATGGTTAAAAATGAATGTAAAATACTAAATTTAAACTCAAGGTCAAGGAAATTGCAAAAAACAAAAGAGATTGGAAACAGTTTATCGAATTATTGTGCAGCAAGGTAGAGGACTAACTCAAACTCGCGGGTTTTAAAATTTAAGTGTATAAGTGAAGTGAAAATAGTGCAAGGCTGACAACCTTGCGCTACCTTTATGTCAGTGAAACATCCAACGGACGCCCTATGATCCTTTGAGGACCGAATAGGAACGAAGAAGAAGAAGATTTCTTTTTGTATTGCTATTTCTCATTACTCCTTCCAAAGCTATATTAAATAAAGTTGTAACCCTCTTGTTGTCTTAAATTTTGGGGTATTTTCTTCTTCTACTTTGACTTCGCTCCAGGTTTCTTCTAATGTCATCTTACCAGATCCGTTATACCTTTTGGGAGTTTTAGGTTTTCCATTATTGTAAATAGTTTTTTCCTTCTTACACTATCGTAAGCCTGTTTGTAGTCTATGAACAGCATATGCAGCGTTATTCCTTTACTTCTCGTTTTTTCCTGTAACTGTCTTAATATGAACAGCTGGTCAGTTACAGATCTATCCCTTCTGAACCCACACTGTTATTCTCCGATTATTTTTTCTGTAATTTCTTTTAATCTGTTATTTAGTATTGTTGCCAGGATCTTATATGCTACATTTAGGATTGATATTGGTCGATAATTGCTGCAATCTAGTCTATCTCCTTTTTTGTAAATCGGGTTGATTACTGCCTCTCTCCATTCATTTGGCATTGTTTCTTTATCCATACTTCGCAAATCAAGTAGTTGTTGTCCTGCTTTTATTAGTTCACTTTGTATTCTGTCTTTCCCTTCCGGTGTTGGTACTTCTTGTTCACTTTGTTCATCCTTGTTTCTCCCTTTAATTTCACTATCCTGTTCTTCTCTCACCCCCATAATCTCTTGGTAGTGCTCTTTCCATCTCTCGAGTATTTCTTCTTTACCACCAATTATTTCTTCGTTTTTGTCCCTGCACAGATTGACTTTCGGCCGGTAATTTTTCCTTGTTATTCCTATTTTTTTATAGAAAGTTCTTACGTGTTCTATCTCGGCTACCATTTCTTCTTGCTTCTTTCGTTTTTTTTCCTCTGTATATTTTCTTTGCTTCCCTTCTTTTGTCTTTAAATTGGGCTTCACTTTCTATCGTTTTTTCATGTAGCATTTTCATTTTAGCTTTATTCAGTTGCTCTGTTATATATTTGCATTCGTAATCGAACCATATATTCTTTATATATAGTCTTTAACTTTTTTATTTGGAAGCAACTTCTTTGCTACTTGTTCTAATGTTTCTTTTAGTGTCTTCCATTCTTCTTCCATTTCTTCTTTCTTGTTTTCTGTCTTTAGTATTTTTCTACTTCCTGCTCATATTCTTTTATATGTGGATCCTTCTGTAGGGGTCTTATATCCCAACTATTTTGCTGCTCTTTCTTATTTTATTTTCCCTGTATATCTCTTGGTTTATTTTTGCCCACATCAGATAATTCGACAATTGCAAAAAGTATATTTTGTGATATTTGTCTAATACTAGGATTTTCAGTGTTGTCGTTTTCCTCATTTTATAATGTGCCTGTAGTTTTAAACTTAATGTATCAGTCTATTAATGGTTGTACTGTTTGGAATTTGCCGATACAGATATTTTACAATAAACAAGGAGCTTACTTAACAAGCGTCTACCATAAAATCATTTTTGTTATGTACAAGGTCCAGGTACCTTAGAGACATTACGCAGCACAAAATTAATAATGAAGTATTATAAATGACAAACAAACAAGCAACTAGTGATGGGAAATACTGCTACTAACTAATAACGTTTCATTCGTTCCCGTTACTGAAATGTAACGTTCCAAAATAACATTACTACGTTAGTGGTAAAACTACCCATACCCATGGCATTCCTTAATAATGTAATGTGAGCCATCGAGGGTAACTGCTGACCGGTGACGCTTTATCGCGATACTAAAATGAGCGCTCTGAATGACCCAAACAATGCTGACTGCGGCGTCTGCATTTTTATTCTATTTATATATTGTAGTAACTGCTCTTAATTTTAATTTGAATGGTTTCGTTCGAATCAATATTATTTAATTATTAAAATTGATAGCGCCTTGAGACCCTTTCAGGGTTGGTTCGATTATCTAGTTGCTTTGTTAAGTTAAATTTTATTTTTAAATGACTTTCAACTGTGAATTGACATGAACTGTCACCTTTTATATCAAGCACAATTCTACTATGAATCTCAATCAGATATAACAAATGCTCAATTCTATTTGTATTATATTGGCTTTTATATTCTACGGTAAGTACTTGTTTATAGTTAATTACACTTTTTAAATTGTTTTTTATTTTATATAGCGTTGATTGAACAAGACTATGACCCACCTTGCACTGCACCTACTCTCACTGCTCTAATTTCACCTCCAAGATCATAATCCTCCTGACGTTAGCAGCTTGGACCCCTAGTTAGTCCTGCTGTGATATACTGTTTACTGACAACAGCTGTCAACTTGTCGACTCCCGGCTGCTACCAGGACAGACCTTTTCCTACTCTGCTCGTGCAACTGCTATCTTCCAGAAACACCCTGCTTCATACAGCTCCACGGCAAGTTAGCTGTCACAGATGATCTCTAATTGATATTCCTCTTCCGTAGCTCCCAGCTTTACCAACCTCTGTCGTCAGTAACCAACAGAATACCTCCGATCCAGTTGTCCCTCAACGAACCCAGCACTTGGCAATACTCAAACCAATGTAACTCCTTGTCAATTGTATTATTTACAATAAAATACTTTCATCCAAATCTTGAATTCTTCTATAATTAATAACTATTCTTGCTTCTATTTAATTCTTCCATCTTCCAATACTCTTCTATAACTGATGCTTCATTTGTAATAATCTTCTTTATGTTACACTAGTATTATCACCTCGTAGATTTTATTAATGACCCTTTTTAAACCTTTTTATACTAACACATTCAAAATAGGGTAAATTTAAATATTTTTATTCAAACCAAAATTGTAAAAAGTACATCCTTTATCTAATAGACTTGTCTGTCCTGGACGCTGTTTTGTCTGTCCGGGACGCTGTTTCAGCAGCCAAACCGTAAGAAATAGAGAAAAAAGTTATTAAAGTTATATGTTTGGAATGGTCATGTCAGGTCAGGAACCGAATTTCAGTCACGTGACACTTCTGGTTTTCGAAAAATCACGTGATTTCCGTCCGTCCGGGACGCTGGTCCGTCCGGCACGCTGGTCCGTCCGGGACGCTGTTCTATTTGAAAAACGGTCTTTTTTGTTTTATTAAATGAGACATTTGTCTCACTGGTTGCTAGTTTTTTTATAATTTGTTATTATTAATAATCGTAACAAATTCGCCTAAATACCATATTTTAATTATTAATGCCATCTATAATTTAAGTTCATTTGAGTCTTACCTACTTCAACATTTTTTTTCGTTAGAATTTACATTTGTCATGTGCGATACAAGCATGTATTTACTTTCTATAGTTATCATTTTCATATTAATTTGTCTCAAATTAGATTTTTAATAATAAACTTAATTCAAACAGCCTGTTCTTTTTAAATTTTTCAAAATCGATTGCATTGATCTCCCAAATTCTATTTACATATTAAATATTCAGCCAAATCCTACTACTAGTGTACCATAACAATATTTATTGTCCATTTCAGCACGTGCGCACTATTTATTGTTACTCCACACGATTTCAGCCAGCCTAATATTTTTTATCGGTCACCGGTCAATCATCAAAACAGGGATTTTTAGTAGATATTTGAGATTTGAATAGTATAGCCTGCATGAGTGCGTGAAAATTTAGTAGTAAAAATGAGTTCTAGAAAAACATCTGTGGTTTGGAACTTTTTTAGTCCAAAATCCAAAAGTGATACTATAGCTGTTTGTAATTTGTGTAAGCAAGAGCTGAGCTACAAATCCACCTCAACCAATTTAAAAAGACACATGGAGCGGAAACATCCACTGATTAAATTGAACTTGTCCTCCGACATTTCAAATACCGAAAAAGATAGTAGGGGTTCCACTACCAAGAATATGGAAATTTCCAATGAAACTTAAGTTGAACAAGAACCGCAGCCGTCAATTAGTCAAAATTCACAGAATATTCTTATAACTAAATCAAAATCTACAACGGTGCAATCGTCTATGCAAGGATATATGAAAAAGCAAATAGGAATAAGTGCACGTAAAAAAATCGATAATGATTTGATGCTTTTGTTTACTAAAGATTTTCAACCATTTTCTTTAGTAGAAGACTACGGTTTTAGACGTTTTGTAGCTGCTCTTAATCCATCGTACCAATTGCCGTCTAGAAAGACAATAACAAATATGCTTCTTCCAGCAACCTTCGAAGAAGCTTTCAATAAAACTACAAATATAATAAACGATGTCGTATCGATTACCCTTACCACCGATTGTTGGACATCATGTCATACTGAAAGTTTCATGGCCGTTACTGGCCATTATATTAACGAAGACTTTCAACCAAAAAGCGTTTTGTTAGAATGCACTTCTTTTGCGGCAAGTCACACCAGTGCTAATCTATCTGTTGAGCTTAAAAAATCATTGATGCCTGGAATTTGAATACAAAAATTTTATTGGTAATATCCGATAATGCTGCCAATATTCGCAAAGCTATTAAAGAGGACTTGAAATTGAAGCACTTTGGTTGTTACGCACATACAATAAATTTAATTGCTCAGGATGTACTAAAAAATATTTCTGGTATACTTGAAAAAGTCAAGACACTTGGCCCACTGCGCTACAGCTAAATTTAAGGAGCAACAAAGTCGATTAGGCAAAGAATCAAAGAAACTTTTACAAGATGTAACTACAAGGTGGAATTCTACATATTATATGTTAGAAAGGTTCACTACTCTTGAGGAAGCAGTAAGAACGACAATCGCTCTAATAAACAAAACTGATTTGCCTGGATCCGCTGCTGTTTATCTTGTTTATTAATGACATTGATCTATGCAGTGCAGTCTTTAGGCACGGGCCCGACGGGCCCGGGCCCGGGGCCCCCAATTTTTTGGGGCCCCCGACGGGCGCATTAAAGAACTAATAATTATGTGATTCATTGATTAATTTTGTAAAAAAATAAAAATTAAAGTGGTGTATTAATTTCATAATTATACTTAATTATAAATCATTACTAAAAATTAATAATACGTATATGCACTACGTTGGCCAGGGTGCCGCAATGCCAGACTAGTTTACTGCAGTCCCTTCTTTGCAATTGCAATACTGCCCTTGATTGAACTCTTAAGTTTCAACTGCGTGCCGGCCGCGACACACGAAAATCCTTACTTAGCTATATTATGTTAAGTGCAGTTACTGTTTACAGTCTACGTGGCGTGTACGTGTGGGGAGTTTATTAAGACAGTTTTGTGTTAATAAAATTATAATATACGTGTGCTTCGATTAACTAGGTTGGTTTGAATTTTCATTTTAATTACGAACGACATAATAATAGCATCATGTCTAAACGCATATATGCTAGTGGCGCCGAGAAAAGAAAAAAAGCTAATTTTCAGAAGGAAAAAGTGAATAAACTGCCAAAACTTACATCTTTTTTTACATCAATTTCCCACGCAAGGACAAAGTTGTGTACAAAGTGACGAGCGTCCGCCTCAACTTCAACCACAGTCGATTCTTTACCAAGTACATCTGAGACTCCGCATCAGACAGATTTTGTAACTCCTACACTGAGGGATGAATCGATGACGATGATAACAGAACAAAAACAAGAGGAAGACAAAATAGAATTTACATCAGATATAGAAGTATTAAAAACAGTTTCGAATGATCCCGGCGATTGGCCCCCGGGTTTTACTGAAGAAATTCGTTCATTATGGATACGAAAAGGGCCAGATTTTTTTCGAAACAAGGACAGCGACTTTTCAAAATCTAGCAGGCGCTACGTAGAACCAAACGGAAAAATAAAAATGAAGAGGTCTTACTGAGTCTGTTTTTGTTCGTACATTATAAAATAGTGAAAAAGTCAACAGAAAATGGTTATTGTACTCTCCGTCGAAAAAATCATTGTTTTGTTTTACTTGTCGCCTTTTTTCTGCCGCAATAACTAAATTTAGTTCCCTGATGGACATAATGATTGGAAACATATACAAGATTACATTTTGAGTCACGAAAATAGTAGAGAACATAGGCAACCTATAATAAACCTACAGCACCAGAGGTAAAATTGTTGGTAGGGTGGATACAGCCCTAATTTCCCAATACAACAATGAAGTTCAGTACTGGAAAGACATATTAAAAAGGATTGTCGCTGTTGTCAAGTTTTTAGCTTCTCGAGGACTTGCCTTTCGTGGTGAAAACCAAACAATTGGATCTTCCCACAATGGGAATTATTTAGGATGTTTAGAGCTAGTGAGCCAGTTCGATCCATTCATTGCGGAACATTTAAAGAGATATGGGAATCCAGGACAAGGACATATTTCATACCTCTCAGCAAATATTTGCAATGAATTTATTGATATTATGGGGAAAAAAGTGCTAAATCAAATTTTAGTTGAACTGAAGAAGGCTAAATATTATTCAATTAGTGTGGACTCCACTCCCGACTGTTCACATGTAGATCAAATGACTTTCATAATTCGATACGTACATGATGGACACGCTTTTGAAAGATTCTGCAATTTATATCTATAGAAAAACACACAGCGGAATATTTAGCAAATACCGTTCTTGCGTTCCTAGAAAATCATTACATTGATCTGAAGAATTGTCGCGGCCAAAGTTACGATAACGCTTCAAACATGGCAGGACAATACTCTGGTCTTCAGGCAAGAGTTAAAGAAAAATGTGAATTTGCGATTTTTGTGCCTTGTGCAGCACATTCTTTAAATTTAGTAGGGGTTCATGCCGCGCAGTGTGTCATGGAAGCAACAGATTTTTTTCAATTTATTCAAAAGATATATACTTTTTTTTTCTCTCTCCACCCATCGCTGGAATATAATGAAACAATTCTTGGGACCTGATAAAGTGGTCATTAAGTGCCTGTCAGAAACTAGATGGTCTGCCGTGCGTCTGCAGTTACAGCTCTGCAAAGTGGTTACAAGAATTTTTTGAATGCGTTGATGTCTATTGCGGAAGATCGAGCTCACCCAAAGGAAACTAGAAATGAAGCACTTAGCATTTTAAAAAAAAATGCAAAAGTTAGAAATAATTATTCTTACAGAACTATGGAACGATATATTAATAACAATAAATAAAACAAGCATAAGCTTTCAGAATAAGACCCTTACAATGGACGTAGCAACAAAACTACTTAAATCGCTGATTGCCATTCTTAATAATGTAAGAAATGAATTCGACAATATGAATCCGCAGCTAAAGATAAATTTCCAGAAGCTGAGTTTAAAGATAAAACACACCGTAAAGTTGAAAGAAGCTCGCGAATAGCATCTTTTGATGGACCAGCTGAAGCAGTTCAACATATTGGCAAAGATAAATTTAAAGTGGAAGTGTTTATCCCAATTATCGACTCATTGATAACTCAACTACAGCAGAGATTTGCTGCATATATTGAAGTGAACAATCGCTTTGGCTTTTTATCAAGTTTAAGAACCATTCGTCCAAAGGAGTTGCACGATAGTTGTAAAAAGTTTGCTGAATATTATCACCTTGATATAAATGGAGAAGGATTAGAAACGGAATGTATTCATTTAGCGCTGTATTTAGGAACTAACGATGCGATATAAAACTGAACAAATTGATAATTCGCTACTGTATAACATTTTAAGAACCGATAAATTAGAAGAAACATTTCTAACGTTGCGATATCACTTAGAATTTTCCTGTCATTAATGATAACTAATTCCAGTGGAGAACGTTCATTTTCTAAATTAAACAGGATAAAAAACGAACTTCGCAGTACTATGCTACAAGAGAGGCTAAACTCTTTATCATTAATGTGCATAGAAAGCGACATATTGTTGAATTTAAATTTTGAAGATATAATACAGGACTTTGCCCATATCAAATCGAGAAAAAAATCTTTTATTAGTGTGTAGCAATAATTATGACCTATTTGTTAATTTTTACGTTTCTTATATTCTATTGTGTTTATATTTATGTTATTAGAATTTTAATTTCGTTTCAGTACCTACATAGTTGTATAAAAATAAAAAGTAGGTATATTAAAAATATGTATTGTATTGTATTGAGTTATTTCCTTTCTAGAAGGGCCCCTTCATTACCTTGGGCCCGGGGCCTCAATCATATAAAAGACGGCACTGGATCTATGCACAAAAATGTGTAAAGTTGTACTATTTGCGGACGATACAATGATTTATTACTCGCGGGAAACTGTATTGAAGATATTGTTAGTGTAATAAATTCAGAATTGAGGGCGTTGTATACATGGATTTGTAACAATGGCTTAAAATTAAATGTCGACAAGACTAAGTTTATGATTATAGGTAGTCAGAATAATTTGCAGGGGATTGAGAATGCAGGGATTGATGTCAAAATAGAAGTGGACATGGTGAAGGTGGAACGGGTCAGGGAAATGAAGTATTTGGGAATTATCATTGACGATACATTAAGCTTGAAAAGTCATTTTAGGTTTGTTAAGGCTAAGGTAGGGAGAAAAGGAGAATACTTGTCAAGGCGAGCAGATGTTTAAGTACTTGGAGTAAGATATTGCTGTATAAATCTATTGTTGCTCCCAATATGGAATATTGTGCGATGCTACTATTTAGTTTGGGTGAGGGTTATTTAAGTAAATTGCAGAAAATTCAAAATCGAGCTATGAGATCGATTTTATCTTGTAATAGATATACATCAGTGAAATCGATGTTGAATAAGCTGCAATTTTTGAGTGTAAAGCAGAGATTAACTTGAAGTGTTCTATTGTTTGTTTTTAAATTAAAGAAGTTACTTGAACTGTTTCCAGTATGTTAGATATGTACATAATTATAATACGAGGAGGCAGGAAGATTTTTTTATACAGCCTATTCGTACGTATAGGGATAGACATTCTATTTTGTTTTATGGGTTCTCTATGTATAATAAGCTACCGGAGGAAATAAAAACATGTGTGGGAATTAAGGAATATAAGAAACTATGTACAAATTATGTTAAACAAAATGTGTAGTGGTGTATTATTAGCAGATTGCTAAATAAAGATTTATTTATTTATTTCCAACGAAGAGTGGTAATTTTTTAGAGAAATTGTAAAAGCGTTGAAGCCTTTGGAAACAGTCACAAATTTAATGTGCGGACAAAAATATGTAGCAGCATCATCCGTTATTATAGTAACAAGTGGGCTGGTTGATGTTTACACTCAATTAGAACAGCAAGATTTTACGATAGTCGAGCAGGTAAGACCGCTCCGCTAAACGTTCAATACGCCTTGTGTAGTGTGTTCCACACGTGCACGATCCTGTTTCTTCCGTTGAAAATCTAACTAATACGTAATATTATGCCGGCGAGCTGTGGTGTCTGTGGTGAACTCTGTGAAGATGGAAATTATCAGTCAAGTGTACCGGCATGTGTGAAAATGTATTTCACGTCAAATGCGTTAAGCCTGAGGGTGTTAAAACAAGAACCGTAGGTAAAGATTGGAAATGCGAATCGTGTGCTACGAAAAAAGATACCGCCTCAGTGAGCAGTAGCAAATCCATGACCACGGGGATTTCCAAAGAATTTTTTATTTCTGCTCTGGATGCACTGAAAGGAGAGATGTTTCAATGAATTGAAATCTTACTCGACCCAGATGCAGGAGTTCAGGGAATCTGTTCAATTCCTCTCCGATTCCGTTGATAAATCTAACAAACTCATGGAGGATATGCGGAAGGAGTATAGTGAAATAAAAAAAGAAAACGAATCGCTGCGGAATGAAAACAAAAAACTTAATGAATCCGTCGCCAATCTCCAGGATAAGGTCAGGGCTCTGGAACAATATTCCAGAAGGACAAACCTGGAAATCAGTGGAATTCCTGAGTCACCGAAGGAAGATACGACCAGCCTAGTCAAGGACGTCGGGAAAGCAATTGGGCAGGAGCTGCAGGAATCCCAGGTGATGGCAGCCCACCGTATACCGTCGTATAGGAAGGACCGAGCCCCCTCGCTCATTGTGCAATTTCAGACTAAAATTCAACGAGATGCCTGGATCTCGAGCTTTAAGAAGAAGAGGACTCTGACTGCTGACGAGGTCAACCGTACCTTCCCTAAGAACAAAGTGTACTTAAGCGAACATCTGTCGCCGGACAATAAAGTATTCTTAGCGCGACTGAAAGAAGCATGCAAGGAGAAGGACTTCAAATATGTTTGGTTCCGAGACGGCAAGTTCTACGCCAGAAGAAACGATGGGGAGAGATGTCACAGGATCAGTTGTTTGACAGACCTATCCAAGTTACAGTAGGACCAATTAAACATACAGAACAGTGAGTGATGTTTGGATTGTTATTTTATTTCCCCACTTTCAATTCTAACAAGTTTTCTAAGTGTTAAGATAATGTAGGCTATAGTATTAAGAAGTTGAAGATTAAAACTGTATATTTTTTTTGTTTTAATGGAAACTAATGAAGATCAATGTTTAATTTATAGGAGCTTGGATAACGATTTTTTCTCTCCTCCTGTAGGATCCAAATATATTTCTTTTATTTATGCAAACATTAGAAGCATGAGAAAGAATTTTAATTCATTTTTGGCAGAAATAAATAATATTGCAATAAAACCTGTTATAATTGTATTAAGTGAAGTATGGATAAATACCGAAGAATTGCACTTCTATAAAATTCCGAGTTATAAGGCTCTAGGTAACTGCAATGATAATTATCGTGCAGGAGGCGTTGTTTGTTTTGTTTCCGATATTATAGATTGTATCCAGTTAGATTTTAGCATGGAAACTGCAGACTGCCTTTTATTAGAGCTAAAAACTAATAGATTTAAATTTAATTTATTTTCAGTTTATAGGATGCATCAATGTTCCTCAAATGCATTTATTGAAGAGCTTGGAGAAAAACTAAATCATTTCAAACTGAACACTGTGTACATTGGTGACATTAATGTAGATATTTTGAAAAGTACCCCAGATGCACAAAAATATATGAATCTGATGAATAATAATAGCTTTATTTCACTCGTTAATGTTGCAACTAGAATAACCGAAACATCTTCTACCTGTGTAGACCATATTTTTATTAAATTTCGAAATACCGATAATTTTAAAAGTGCTGTTTCTGATTTAAATATTACCGACCATTGCATATTAGGGTTAACGTTCATTGATTCAAGTTATGTAAATAAAAATGTAAATAGGAAAGCCAAACTTTGCTATAATTTCAACTTAATCAATCAAAACTTACGAACTGTTGACTGGAATATTGTTTTTAGTAAAACAGATGTTAATGTATGTTATGATATCTTTTTTAAAACTCTAAATGATATAGTACAAAGAAATGTAAGGGAATTGCCAGCAGTTACTAAGATAAGTACAGCTAAACCCTTAAGCCCCTGGATCAATAATAATATCTTAAACAGAATTAAAAAAAGGCAAAAACTTTACCGAATTCACAAAAGAAGACCATACGACTTAACTTTGAAGAGATACTATGAATCGTTTGCTAACAAACTTAAAGCTGACATTGATGCTCTGAAAAATAGTTATTACGCTCAGTTAATACATAACTGTAATGGCGATTCTGGGCAACAATGGAGAGTGATAAATAATTTGACGGGGAAACCTGCTGCGAACAACGTAAATAAAATAATATTAGACAACGGGAATTGCGTCGATGACCCACAGCAGGTAGCGGATGAACTGAATCGCTTTCTTATCAACGTCCACACTTCCACTGACAACCCAGAATCGCATGCCAGTACTTCTACATCTCCTTTAGTTAATAACAATTTACAATCTTTTTTCTTAATGCCAACTGACCCTGATGAGATACTGAATATAATTAAGTCATTAAAAAATTTGAAATCAACTGGATATGATAACTTCACCACGATTTTAATTAAACAGATAGCACATAATATTGCACCAATAATATCACACATAATCAATTTAAGCTTTTCGCTGGGTATTTTCCCTGAGGCGCTTAAGAAAAGTATTGTCGTCCCCCTTTTTAAAAACACAACTCTTGCAAAATCGACAATATACGTCCCATTAATCTTTTATCAATTTTTCTAAAATATTTGAGAAATGTATGAAAATTAGGCTGATAAATTATCTAAGAGTAATTAATTTCCAAAATAAAAAGCAATTCGGTTTTACGGAAGGGAAATCAACTGAGGATGCTCTTGTTAGTTTTGTTTCTCTCATATATCAAAGCATGAATAAAAACTGCAAAACTACCGGATTATTTGTAGATTTTAAAAAGGCATTTGATTTTGTTGATCATCACATTCTGTTATTAAAACTAGAATCAATAGGAATAAGGGGCACTGCATTACATTGGTTTCAGAGCTTTCTTACCGGCCGCATTCAGCAAGTGAGAATAGGTAATTTCTTGAGCGCGCCCCTCATAGTCAAGGCTGGAGTGCCTCAGGGATCTGTATTGTCTGCTAATTTGTTTATAATTTTCATCAATGGACTTATTGAATAAGCAATTTCAAGGTGAAGTATTTGCTTTTGCAGACGATATTGCGTTTTTATATTCCGACAAGAACATTGAAAATTTATTTCTGGACTTACGCACTGACTTAAGAATTCTAAGAAATTGGTGTACTGTAAATAAAATGATTTTAAATACATCAAAAACAAATTATATAAATTTTGATCACAATAGTTTTGATTACAACTCTCCAGTAAAGTATCATGAATTTGATTGTAATCAGAATAATTTGTGCCAATGTCCAATATTAGAGAAAGTAAGTAGCTTTAAGTATTTAGGGGTTTATGTAGACGAAAATTTATCTTGGAAAAAGCATTTGTCAGTTTTACATAATCAGTTAAAATTCAATATTAGAAAATTCTACTACTTACGAAATTTCTGTGATAACAACTTATTACGAACATTATATTTTGGCCTAATTCACTCTAGAATTCAATATGGTATTGTATGCTGGGGAGGAACTTACAAAACGTTTATTGAAAATATAAGAAAAACCCAAAATACATTCATTCGTATCGTTCTAAAAAACATAAACGCGACTCATCCTTTCCTCTATTCAAGGAATTAAAAATTTTGCCGATTCAACATCTTTTTGTCTTCAAAACGCTGCGGTTATTTTATATTTTAAGTGGTAACAGAGGTAATACTAGAATAAATTATAATACACGTAGTAATAATCGTAGAGTATTTATCAAGCCTAAAGTAAATGTATTCAAATTTAAACACTGTTTTCTATATTTAGGCCCTAACTATTTTAATAAATTACCACTACAAATTAAAGAATCTTGCAATGTAAATTTATTCTGTAAGAAGTTGAAAAAATGGCTTTTCAATTGGAACAACCTTTTATTTTTTAATAATTTAGTGTAATAAATATTAACTATTCTATAAGAATACATTGGTAAGGGAATATGGCTAATTATTATACTGATAAGAAAATATTGTACATAAGCTGTTGTGTTTAGTTTTAAGCCGGATGCCACATGCGCTGCGGGGAGCCGGAATGTCAAAGCTTATCAAGCCATTTCCAAAGGACTGAACTCAAAACATGTCATTGCGCTGTCAGTTGCTATAATCACCAACCACTTTTACTGGAAACTGTGGTTAGATATATTTCCTAGTTTTTAGAATGTCTCATTACCTGTAAATAAGTGTGGAAATAAATCATTATTTCATTATTTCATTATTTCAGAAAGTAATAAGTTCTGTTTTGGATGGATTGTAAATGAAACTTGGTGATTTAGAGGATAACAATTCATTACTTTTAAGTACATTTTTAGACCCTAGCTTTAAGAACTTGGTCTTTTCCAGCATGCACATAGGCGAACGAGCTAAAAGAGTGGCAATATCGCTGTGTACCATGTGAACGACTTTTTTCAAAGTCAGGACAATTACTATACGATCGTCAAAACAGACTAAGCTCTGGAAAAGTTAAAACTTTATTATTTCTGTACACCAATACAGAGACAACCTGACTTTATTATACTTAACATATTGTTATGATATGCAAAAGGTAGTTTTAAAATATGGATGATAGAAATGATAAATTTTGAAAGTTAATTATAATCAAATTCTAAAGAGTTTAATAAAGATTGGGTGTAAAGTTCAATAAGAATGATAAAATTAATTAAGACAATGAGTAAGGTAATTTGAGGTATAAATAGCAATTGAGTATTCACATTTTGATGGTTGCCGTTAATTTTAATAAGTTTTAAGCCAAGGTAACAATTGACAAATGTATTTGTTATAATAATAAGAATTCATAGCATGTAATAATACGATATTTAAAATTTATAACAGGGCAAGAAGAATTGTATCTAATAGAAATTAACATTTTGTTTAGTCAGTTGTAAAAACAAACTCGTAAAAAATGTACAAATAATCTTGAAATGATTAATTTTGATCAATAAAAGTTAGAAATTATGCCTTATTTGTATAGTTATTTGGTAGTATACAAATTTAAACGCTATTAACAAATCTACGAGGTGCAAAAATGAAAATGAAATAATAATTTATTAAAACTAAACAATCAGTGAAGAGATTGTCTAATACAGTGAATTACATAGAAAGAACCAGAGAACTACCGAATTGGAGGAAATTTGATTTATTGGTGAAGGTGACACATAATTAAATATTCATTGGTTACATTGGTGGTTGTATGGAAGTGAGGTCATTCATCTAAAAGGAGGTTAGTAGGAGTGCCAGCTGGAGTTGGACAGCTTCTGTGGGGGTTGCTGAGTACAGAGGACTATCTAAGGAATAAACAAGATAAGATCAGATTCATTTATAAAGCTGAAACTTACCAGGAGTCTATTGGTGTGAAGGTGACGTTTGATGAGGGGAGCGATCCTGGATTCTGCGGACGTTTGGAGTTGGTTGATAGGAATAAGCTGTAGGTGTTGCATAAGGTGAACATCGGGATCTCTTGAAGATAGGAGCAATGGTATCTAAATATTGGCAGTGTGAGCTGAAGAAGTGATAAGGTTTGTGTTAGTATTTAATATCAAAGCATTTTGAATAATGAACAACATTTAGAAAGAGTAAAATACAAAACAGTACTTACTTTGGTGAGTTAACTGATAGTTATGTCAATGTAAAAATAGATTTGCCAATACCTGGTTTAAGTAAATGTAGAAGTCAAGTTGACATTTGATGTCATTAAATAGTCAAGAATTAAAATAAAAATTTAAACTTCAATTAATAGATATCTAGATTTGGCAAACCACCCTGAATAAGAGTATTTAATTGACATAATTGATTTGAAAGTAATTCTAGGTTTACTAATATGGTGCATTGCATAAATTAAGGGCAAGCTCAAAGTAAAATAGTCACTACATAGGTAAATTATATGACTAGTTCAAATGTGGAGCTATCACTAAACATAACAATAAATACGTAGGTACTTTTTATGTTTATTATAACCTGCCATTTAGTAGTTATTTAGTTTTTGTTTTTCAATAATTTGTATTTTTACAGCGACTTTATGCTGTTTAAGTAATATTTGTTTTTTCTTATTACCAAAATGAAGCCACTTAGAATATTTATTTTTATTTTTAAAGAGATTCATGCTCCGATATGTTGTAAATCTTACTATTGTAAGTTTATTGTTTATGTTCTGTTATTCGTTTTGTGTTGCTTTCTATTATAATAAAACAAACATGAAAGAATACGTATTATTTCTGTAGAGTATAATAATTATTTTGGTATTCTTTATTTTCTACAAATATTATTTAAATGTACAGAAACAGCATTTAAGATAAGCTTTCAGCTAAACGTTATGTTTATTATAACTAACTGCGAAAGACTCTCCACGATCTTCGTCACAAACTCTCTAATTAATAATTCCATTCTTAATATTTGTAACCACAGTTTCGCATGCGCATGCCGTTGCCAGTTACACCATTATATGTTGACAGAGTTTTTGCAGAACCTGCCGCTAAAATAACGTGCGTAACGATGTGCAAAAAGTCCTTATGTATTCATTCATTCCATGACGCTAATGCCACTGTCCGTAACTTGTTTCGTTGCATAGAACTCGTTATCAAAGTAACACGTTATTTCTTGCACAAGTAACGAAACGTAACGTTGTCCCAAAATAGCGTTATTGAAATAACGAGCCATCTCTACAAGCAACACGTATTATTTGTTTAGGTAATTCCAAGGTACCATGGAGTTTTGAAAATAGAATTTTTATTTTAATTGATTTATCCTATTTCGGAAAATGGAAAATTGTTAATATTAGTATGAATGGATGCAGTATTTTTTTCTCTACAAAAAATATATTTACAATTTAGCTCTAGAATAATTAGGTGAGCAAATAATTGAATATAAGGAATTTACTATGCAAATCCCTATGGTGCGTCGCGCAAGTCTGCACCCGGTATAATCCATTCACTTTTTTTTTCATGAAAATTAGGCATGGATGTTTGTTGATAAGTGGCATATGAACAGAACCATTTTTTTTTTCTATAGTACAAGTTAAAGTGTGCTTTTATCAACTCAAAACAAAAGGTCAAGTTTTACTTTAACAGCAAGGGTAGATAAAGTAGCACTTTAACAGAGGTGTCGCGCATACGATGACATTAATACTAAACCTTGTTTCAAATGTGGACGTTTTAATCACAGCGGAACCAAATGTAAAAATCCAGCATGCTGCCTGTATTGTGCGGGCCCTCATGAAGCTAGCAAGTGCAAAAATTCGGATATTCATTGCCTCAATTGCATCTTTGCAAATGAAAAGTTGGGTTTTAAAAGAGACACAAAGCACTACGCTTTGGACAGTGAAAAGTGCAAAACGTTACAAATGAAAATCAACAACTTCATACGTGAAACGGATTACCCAATAAAGCCTCTAATCCCGGCTTTTATGGGTAATATGTCAAAGGAGCGCAGGGTACCAAGGGAGTCGTAAAACAAGACATCTACGGAACACCAAAGTCTTTGCTTATGAACGACAAGGATGAAATTGTATTTGACAATGAGGTTGTATGTAATAGTGTCGTAGATCTTAACAATGCAATTAAGGGGAATGTTTTCACGATGTTGCTGGTAAACGTTAGGGGCCTACGAACAAATTTTAATACTCTACAAGTTTTTATTGATAGTTTGAATTTTTTACCGCAAATAATTATATGCACTGAGACACATAATGTACCTCATGCTAACTACTATAATTTACCAGGTTACAATAGTATATACAATGAAAGTAATGTCAATGCGGCTGATGGTGTTATTGTTTACATTTTGGATACCTTAATTTTTACTTCTGACAAAGATATAATAAATGGCCTATCAATCATCAACCTAAACATAATTTTAAAAGCTGGTAAAAGTGTTAAGGTTTCTTCTATGTACAGATGTCACGATATAAAAAAAACGGATTTTGTCAGCTGCATTGACACTTTCTTGCAGAAATACCGTAATACTAAAAATCATTTCGTGGTTGGGGATTTTAACTTGGATCTGCTATCACATGACCCCATTTGCAATGAGTATTTGAATAACTTTTTAAGTCTTGAATATTTGCCGCTTTTTTCTGGTGTAACTCGACCAAATGACTGCAATTTAGAACGAGGATCATGTATAGATAACTTTTTCTATAAGGGTGATTTAGACAATATTGTATCTTATAAGTATGCGAATGTTTTACCGGACCATTTCCCACTTTTTTCCACCTTCAGCCTAGACGAGAGTCATCCCACAAAAACCACTAAATCCACTACTATTAACTATAAAAAATTGTTAAACTTGAGTAATAAATTAACTTGGACTGAAGTTTTTGAGGAAAATGACCCATCGCTGGCTTTTGAGAAAATAATTAATAAAACTAAAGAAATTATGTCGTTAGCAACAACCAATACTAATAAAAAATCTAGTAATTTCAAAAGGAGAAAAAAGTGGGCTACAAATGGTATTAGTAAATCTTGTAAAACTAAAGAAATGTTATACGAATTGTGGAAAACGAATCCAGATAATATTGAGGCTAAAAAGCAATATAAAGATTACGCCAAGATGTTACTGAGAGTCATAAATCGAGCTAAATTATTATCGGACAAGGAGGATGTCAAGAATAAATGTAATGACAGCAAGGGACTTTGGGATTTTGTTAAAACCAAGCTAAATAAAGGCCGCAATAATCAAAAAAATCAAATTGGCTCTCTTTTAGTAAAGGGAGAAGAAATTGATAACCCAAAAGATAAAGCAAATGTTTTTAATGATTTTTTTTGCAATATTGGCAAGAATCTGGCAGACGAAATTGTAGTCCCACAAGAGGTTACTCGAGTTTCCATTCCTAGGAATGTAAAATCTATTTATTTATATCCTACCTCCAGTCATGAAGTTTTAAAAGTAATTGCAAATCTTAAGCTTAAAGCAGGAGGTTTGGATGGGGTAAGTGTGAAAGTAATTAAAACAATAGCTCATAATTTAGTTAAGCCACTAGAATTTGCTTTAAATTTGTGTATCCAAAAGGAAACTTGGCCGTACATGCTAAAAAATGCTGTCGTCGTACCCATTTATAAGAGTGGGGAACGAGGTAACGTGTCGAATTATCGTCCCATTTCATTAATATCAAATTTTGCAAAAATCTTCGAAAAAATAGTACACAAAAGGCTGTATAACTTTTTTGTAAATTCGGGTATATTATCACATAGACAATTTGGTTTTATGAAAAATTTGGGAACGAATGATGCCTTAGCAGTCTTTACAAATTATATTTATAAAAAGTTAAATGACGGTAGCAGAACAATTGCGACATTCCTAGATCTCGCTAAAGCTTTCGACACTGTAAATCATGATATATTATTACACAAACTAGATACATATGGAATTAGAGGGATGGCTCTAAACTTAATTAAAGATTACTTGTCAAATCGTAAGCAAGTAGTTAGAATAAATAATGACTGCAGCACAGAGAGGCTAATCACAGTAGGAGTGCCGCAGGGCACAATACTCGGACCTTTACTTTTTATCATATATATTAATGATTTGTTGACTCTGGTGCCAAGTAAATCAATTATGTCCTATGCTGATGATACAGCTATCGTTACCTCCGGTGATAATTGGAAAGATGCTGAAGATCAAATGAATGAATTTTTGAGAATTGTATATAATTGGCTGTGTGTGAATCAGCTCTCGTTAAACATAACCAAAACGGTTTATGTCGTCTTTGGGATTTATGAATCAAGTATACAAAGAGATACAGATATTCGCATCAATAATCAAGTAATTCAAAGAGTAAATTCCACAAAATATCTCGGGGTAATGATTGACTGTTTTTTTAAGTGGGATAAACATATTACATATGTAATTAAGAAGTCAAGATACCTATTATTTGTTTTCGCAAAGCTATCAAAAATCTTGCCAACTGACTCAATGCTAATTCTATACTACGGGCTATTTAATAGTATTGTTTCATATGGGATAATTGCTTGGGGCGGCGCTTATGATAATACCATCAACAAATTAATGTCACTACAGAGAAGCATATTAAAGGTAATTTTTAAAGACAACTTCTGCAGATCAAAACTGCCTCTCGATATAAAAAGTATTTTTGCCCTTGAGTCTATAAACCTATTTCATGAATATCACAAATCTAATTTTGAGACCTCTATCAGTATTACCAGAAACAAAAGCTTGCTAATGCCTCTGATATTCAGGACAGTCAATTTTAAGAGTAGTTTCATTACCTCACTTAAAATCTTTAATTTGCTGCCGATTGACTTGAAAAGCATTCGTAAATCAAAAAAGTCTAAAAAGAAATTGTCAAAGTGGATCGAGCGAAATTATAACACAGTAATAAACTTACGAGCAAGAAAAAATATTGTTTAATTAACAAAAGCAATTTTACGTTTATATTTTATTATTTTGAATTTCTATTTCTATTTTTTGAGTATTATATTATATTATACTTTATGTTATATTATATTTTATGTTATATTATATTTTATGTTATATTATATTTTATGTTATATTACATTTTATGTTTTTTGTATGATTTGTTCTGCGCCAGCCCTATGTACAGACAACTGGTTTTGTCTCTATAGGACTTTGGATTACAATTGTATGTACAGCTGCGGAAACATAAAGCGGGACACTAAAATTTGCCGTAGTTAAATTGTCTAAATGAACTCATTGGTGATGTTATCCCAAGCTGCTTATATTGCATTAACCAGTTCATTTTGGTTCACTGGTACATGATAGATAGGATTTCATAAACAATTAGGAAGCCAAAATTAGAATATTCAAATAGTGAAAAATGGCGCTATAGGACCTGTCCCGGTTTATGTTTCCGCGACTGTACTTCCACTGTATCTCTGGCTAATAAATCTAATCTAAACATCAAGGATAGATAATAGTATATTATTATACGAGCATATAATGGATGCTATTATTACACGAAGATGGCTTTTAAATAACGAGCGAGCGAAGCGAGCGAGTTCTTTAAGCCATCTGAGTGTACTAATAATAGCTATTATATGCGAGTGAAATACGCTATTTTATTTACAACTACTTTATTTACATTCATTCCAGAAAATTTTTGTATGCGATATCATAAGTTTTTTTCGACTTTTCAGGGAGTAAATTTTGTGTAGCTTGTTTGCCGGCTTGGCGTACTTCAGGGGGAATACAGCACTATTGTCGCTATCGTTTTACATTTTAGGTTTGGGACGAAAGAAGTGTAAATTATTATTTTCAAACTGACAGACTGATAACTGTCAACTCGAAAAAGCAGTTTATGGCCTATTTGATTATATGCACATAAATCCGTATTAGCGATGTAATTATGGTGGTATCCATGCATTTATGGCGGTATCGATGTAATTATGAAATATGAACAACAGGCATTGTGATTTTAGTTAATAATATATATCATAATTGACAAATAATCGCAAAATAACAACGGTATTGTTTAACAGTTGTAAATAAAGCAATTTAATTTTCTAACTTTTGTTTAAATTAAATATGACAGCTTCGTATTATCGTAGCAACCCAATCTAGCTACTGACATTTTGAAATGTGATTGACTGTCCTTATTTTCTTTTGAAATTGTTAAAGTTCTTGCTATAGAAAAAAATATTGTAGTATCAGCCACGACGATAAAGTTATTTCTATCCACTCTTGAATCATTAACGTCTCGACTTCGTCTCGACGTTAAACGATTCACTCGTGGATAAAATTTAACTTTATCGTCTTGTATAATAAATTACTATTATCTTGTTGTAAAGGGTATTCATTAGAATTTGTAGTCTAGTCAGCTTTGGAACTGATGAAGTCATGTCGTGCATTGAATCATATAAATAGCTGATAACTGACACTGGTGACACTGTCAGTCAATGTCAAATTCGAGGTTAGCAGGTTAGGTTTTGTGTGAGTCTGTGTCAAAACTGACACAAAACATAACCTGCTAATCTCGAATTTGATGAAACTGACAACTCGTGTGTCAGTTTTACCAACTTTGTTTTTCAATATATCATTAAATCTTGGTAGCCATGAAAAAATGATCCAACATTTTTCGCTGTTTGCTCTACTCTTACTAAAGTATTATACAGTTACTCTACACACAGCCAGAGCCAGTAGATATAGGAGAGTACCGCCACGTCCGCCATGTTTGTTCCTTTGTCATATGCGTCACTTTGAGGTTTGTAGCACAATTCCGTCAACGTGCCATTTATTGGCAATCCGAAATTTTACTTAAATTTGGCAAGACTGTAAGTCTCTGTCAAATTCGAGGTTAGTAGGTTAGATTTTGTTTGTTATTTGACACAAACTGACGGAAAACATAACCTGCTAACCTCGAATTTGACATAGACTTACAGTCTTGCCAATTTCAAGTAAAATTTTAGACAACTCAATCAGTCATTGCTGATGGGAACAAAAATGGCGGCGATGGCGGCATTTTTACGGATCAAAGAATGGCGGTACTCTCCTATATCTACTGGCTCTGCACACAGCTACAGTGACTTTATATGAGACAGTGGCGACAACTTTTTTATTGGTCGCTCGAATCGGCTGCCATTAAGAGGCAACATTTGTTGATGCTTTTGTTTGTTTATACCAAATCGAGGTTAGCAGGTTAGGTTTTGCTTCAGTTTGTGTCAAATTCGAGGTTAACAGGTTAGATTTTGCGTCAGTTTGTGTCAAAACTGACGCAAAACCTAACCTGATAATCTCGAATTTGACATAGACTTACAGTGCCACCAACATATTATTTATTGTGTAACCATGACCATTCAAAAACGTTCAATTTATTAAAGTTAGTAGGCCATTGGCCGCCATTTTGTGGAAAATTGTGCCTATTGTTGCCACTGTCTCTATCAAGGCACTGTACACACAGCTTTCTAACCGTAGATCATTTAATCTCGATCGGTGATCACCTTTAATTATTTTCATTGCGGAAAATAATTGTTCGCAAACACAGGTGCTTTCAAAAGTGTCATTATTTGCTTTGCATGTGTACCTAATCGTGGGAATTTTTCTAAATTTATGTAATTTTGATAGAAATTATGTATGTTAACATTTTGAAATTTATATCTTAAATCCGTGTCGTTTTGTAAATCTATTAATTCCATTTGTAACTCATCAGGAACTATTTCCACTTCTATATTAAAAGAGCATAGACAAGCTCAGTTTAAACAAAATCTGTGTAATAGCGTCTGGGCTATACTTGAAAAATCAGGTGTGTATAATCAGTGGTGTTCCCATATGGTATACTCCATATACGCCGTATACTCTCAGGATTTTCCGGGCATACTGCGTATACTCTCAAACAATTTTATGAAAACTCGTTGAATGTGCTTGCAAATTAGGCCTAATGTCAATTCGAACACTACTTGAATAATTGTCTGCACCAAGGCTGCCAGTGTTTGTGGGATTTATCTCACCACTCTACCGTTCGAGGTGCAGTGAAGGGTGTATTCCAAAACCATACATGAAGGTTTGACTGCGAGATCATCGATCGGCACCTTCACCTCCTCGTGGTCAAGTTAAAGAACGCAAAAAACAGACAAGGAAGAAGATCCATTACAAAAAAAAAAATGTTTGTCGATACATTTAATTAGGTTAATCGATTTTTTCCAACTTTATACGAGAAAAATAATAAAAAATGTTAAGCTCATTAGTTGTAATTACCCCCCCCCCCCACGCCAAGCAACCATAGAAAATGCCAGGCACACGATGTGTTACCGGTAGTATAGCATACCTTCGAAAAAATTGATGGGAACATCGCTGTATATCATACTATAATTTTTAATATTTTTTTCTACTCCCGCATGTATATATTCTGTTTTCTTCACAATCTACAGAATGGATATGTAGGCAATTGTAGTTAACTGAACGTATATGATTTCATATCAACACAAGGGTGGATATGAAATACACCAATCACAAACCACGTTAGTCGTGATTACCTAGGCAACTTTCATTAATTGTTTGTTTTGCAATGGGCACGCCCTGCTGTGCCCTGTTTGTGGCAAACGTGATTTTGTTGTAAGATATCTTATTAATTAGAGTTGAATAAATTTTCTTTTAATTTTCCATTCTTTTCCATTGATAGGTCGTAGAAAAAATACACTGTACAACTCGAGTGGAATGTCCATATCGCCCTCGGATAATTGAGCACTCCGCCTACGGCGTCGTGCTCAAACTTTATCCTCGTGCGATATGGACATCATATCCACTCTCGTTGTACAAACTACTATAGTATACATAATCTTATATTATAAGAGCCGATGTCGTCCGTAAGCACTGGCGCGCGCACACGCAGCATGAATGGCCTGCATACTAGCAAGTGGCGCACGCGCACAAATGGCGAGACCGCATTTGTATTGTTAACGCTGGCAAGGCCGGACGTCGGCTGCCCACCAGCTTAAGCAAGCATTTTTATTGTTAACCGTTTCTTTACGCTGGCAGGGCCAGACGTAGGCTGGCCAACGCGTTCTAGTAATATCATAATAATATAATAGGAATATATTATATACAATAGATGCTTGTGCGGAAAAGTAATAACCGCAATATATATAATATTCCCAACTAATGTTGCACTTGCCACTCAACAGCCCCTGGGCCGTTAAAGTAATTTTTAACTATTTCTCGAATTTGAGTGTGATTCATTCTGGCACGGACATTGTGTTCTGTCATTGCTGTTAAATTTTCGGTGGGTAATGGAAGTGCATCATCAATATGTTTTTGACCTGGGGTAAATACTTTTGCTCCCTGTAAAATGTCAAATAATATGCAGGGACATGTAATCAAACTCTCTATAGTTTGTAGGGCAGTAGCAATAGGTAGGAAAAAGTCTGAAGTAACCGCATAAAATTCCGAAAGTGTTTTCAGTTGTCCTTCGAGCTCGATATAATCGATAATTATATACAGCTTTTGATAGGTCATGTAGAGATTGCTGTCTTGGGTAAAGATCCATTAAGTTTTCGTGCAGAGCAAACGCTTCATCTCCTACAATTACATGGGGTACAATATTATCCGTTCCTGGTAGTGCTTTTGGTGTTGGTATGTTGAATGTATTATTTTTTATCTTTTTCCCTATTTTGCTCTTTTGGTAGATACCAGCATCTCCTTCTCTACCATAGGAACCGACATCAATAGCAATGAATTTACAATCCCCGTCAACAACTGCTAGTAATACAATTGAATAGTACTCTTTATAGTTAAAATCATGGTTAAAATATAACCTTCCACTGCGTTTGGGAGCCTTTATCCTTATATGTTTACTATCTATCGCTCCGACGCAGTTCGGAAAATTCCATTTTGAAAAAAATTGGCTACTGATTTATTTTAGTTGATCATCTGTTCGTGACGCCATAATTAACTTAACGGCACCGCTTTTTTACGAAACCAAAACTTAAGTAAACACCTAAATATTTAACTGTTCCAAATGAAATTTAAGCTAGTGTCTACAATTAAAAGGCTATTAGGAAATGATTGTTGAGTAACTGATGCGTAACTATACTCCTTGCTGTGGTATTGAAGGTTTAAATATTATTTTCTGTTGGTGTTTGGTTTTTCTATTCCGGTGGTGAATATTTGATTATGTAGAAGTATTTTGTTGTTGTTGATAATAGTTGTATGCTCTGTAATTATCCACATGATTTTCACCATAATTAATGCACACGGGAGGATCAGTTTTGTTTTCATTGTAGCCAGTGTAGCGGTAATTGCCTTTGCGTTTTACACACAGCGGTTTAAGGGTACATTCGTTTTTGTGTGCTCGTATCGTTGTCTTAATGGTAACAACACGACAGGCACTATCAAGACCAGGATGGAGCTTTTTTCACCCGAGCAAGGTTCCATTTTAAAGGGGAAGCTGCATCGTCAACTACCAGGACGACCATACCAGGAGCGAGGAGGAGCGACAATTTATCCTGCTTCTGCCTTTGTTGAAGTGTAAGGAGATATTCCCTATGCCATCGCTTGCACAAATCTTGATGGGACCTTTGCAATAGTTACCAACGAGTTAAGCGATTAATTTTCTTGTGGATCAGATTGGGATCTGCTATTGCAGTCAGAAGTTCTAACGTTAATAAATGCCCTGGAATCAGAGCCCAGTGATTGTTAGGATTGGGGCTTATTTCTCACAAAGGACGAGAATTCAAAACGGCTTCTATTTGAACTAGCATGGTTAACTTTTAATCGCCGACGACTCGTTAAGGTGCGGCATAACGGATTTAATACCCGCCTCTCAGATACCGCCAAAATGGGGAGCTGACGGGGGATTAAATGCCACACGATCAGTTCAGTGCCACTTGTTGCACTACCCTTTGAAGCTGGCGTTGGACAACTACAATATTGGTTAAAAAATCGCTATGGATGTGGGAGCATCGAGCACGACGAGACATGAAGCGACGTGGCTATGGGTTGCTAGAAAAGCTTCTGCGGAGAGATCAGATGCAAGTTCCAAATAACCTGCCTTGGTTGCCAAGCAAACGAAGAGACAAATATATGCTTTCATGGGTTTAGCTCCCAGAGTTTTGGTCATTGAGATAATGAAGGTCCCTTCCGTAATCAACGCCCACTGATGAGAAGGGCTTCACTTGATTAACTTGGGGGGGGGAGGGAGATTGGTCATGAACGGTTCTAGTCGAGGAGGCTTAAACCGGAAACAAGGGTGGCAATTTGATAAGCAACGGCAAATTGCTATTTTGACTGATAATATCCAAATTTGTTGCAACAACAAAAATGTATAATCTTTATTCCCGGATGGAATTGTTTTCTGTGTGTATCTTCGATTAGAAGATGCGTTAATCAATAATTGCTTGGCTATAAGACTGGATGTTTTTTATCATACGATAACGCGGGTCACCCACCCTGTTAAAACCGTCTTCCAGAAATGGGTTTAAATTTCTAATTTGCTTTGAACATTGTTTAGAGCGCAATGCGTTAAGGTCATCCACAAACATTAACTGTTCGACACGCTTTGCTAAAACCAAGAGCTCAATGAAGTTCGCGTTCAACTAGAGCACCATTGCGTTTCTCGTTAGGATGTTTCGAATTATGAATAAATTGTAGACTACAGGTCACAATCAGCTGGACGTTTGGTAACGAACTAAAAGGTGATCAAAGATATCCTGATGGACCATGGTAGCCAGCGTTAATCTTATTTCCTCTAGGGAAATCGAAGGCGCACCCTCTACTTTTGAAGGGCGCCAGTCGGAGTTTGGCCAAGAATTTTCTGCTAAAGATAGCCACGAAGGCCCACTCTAACATAACAAATGGTCAAGGGGCTCGAATGGTAGCAAGCCACAAGAAGCACAATCCGCAGAATTATTGAGTGATCGAACATGGTACCACGAGCGAGCAGGGATCTTTTCTTGAATGTGAGAAAAACGATTACTTAAGTAACAAACGACTTCCGTTTGTTACTTAATGACAATGGCCGTGAAAGCCTCAAAAATCATCTAAAACGATTACTTATAAATGTTTTCCATTGATTAGGAGATGAATTTAACCATGACAAAACAATAGTGAAGTCAGACCACGCGAATATTTGATTAAAATGTATGTTATTGGAGTAAGTGCGGAGAACAAACGACATTAAGTTAGATAATAAGTAGGCTGCATTTAATTCTAACCGCGGGAGAGTTGGCAACCTACTCGTTTTTTGGCAACGCTCAAATAAAGCCCAATAAGCCTGAGAATAGTTGCCGTTAGTTACGGGTAAATTCGTAACAACGGCCAAAGGAGTTTTTGAAAGTGACATGATTAAATATTAAATTTTTTGTAAAATATATTTTATATAGACTCATTGTTATGAACGAGTTGGTGAAACAAATATCTAAATGTGCCCCATGATTTAAAACTCCCGTTGAAATTTGGTAGGGCGATTTCGGTAGCCTGACATTAGTTTGCGAAATTGTTTTATGATTGTCACTTAATGTGGGAGTTGTAGGAGACAGCGCATAAATGATGCAATTAATATAAAAAAATGCATTATCTGCTTGTTTGCGGATTACCTCTTCGGCACCTAAATCGCATTCTTTTAACAAATTTAAAATTTAGATGTGAATCGACATAAATTAATTTAAATACGACTGTATATTTCGAGCGCATTTCTAACATCGGCCGAAGAGAATTGTCATTCACCGCCTCTTCGGCAACTTCCTGTGCTTCTAGTAAACGGTTCAATGCAATGGTTCGTTGTGGTTTCAAATGCACTAATTTACTTATTTTTAAAACGGAAGAAAACCAGTGGCATCGTAAGTGAACTTAGGCAATGTCGAGATGGAACGAAATGACGGGTTGTTAAATGTCGGTTAACGCAGGTAGTTGTTTTGAGGAATTAAGTTTCAACCAAGAGTCGAAATGCCGCTGTGACTCTACGAAACTTCTACGATATACGAATGTATCTTGGTGGGTAATTCGATTACGAATATAATTTTGCGATACGAAACTATAATTTTGGTAAATAATCCTGCTCGAAGGACCAATAAATGAACAATTAATTACGACACGACGATACAAATCAGCAACAAGTGCGTCACTTACCTTTAATCCTTCCTAGGAACAGGTGCGAATAGGTTTTGGAGGCAAGTGGTTTTGTAACACATAGTGGGGGGTTTAAACACCCAATACAAGAAATACGCGTAGTTCACGACGAAAAACGACGTATGTGCACAAATTGAAATAGCCGGCTACAAGCAACTGCAAGAGCTGGTCATTCTTCGACGAATGGAAACTAATTAATTGTAGTGGACCGTCTATTGGAATACATGAGTGACACAACATGAAGAATACAGTCTACTACAAAAAAGAAATTTAAACTAAAACGTGAATCCTAAACTTTATTAAATATAAGCTACAAACAAACAAAATATTATTCAAAAACTCCCAACACATTGTTCTACGATCTTTTAAAGTTGGTGGGGTTACAAATAGACGTCAACTAACGTCAACATAACCTGCAAGAGTTGATTTAAACCTTTAAAATTTCACGATTAAAAAATATTAGGTACATATATTGTTTTATTAGGAGTAAAAGTGGCACTATGTTTACATTGACAAAGCGAAGCGCAGCGTTGCCAAGAGAAAGCAAAAACTACGAGTCAAACAGAGCTACTTTTAATCCGTATAATACATACTATGTTTTCTACATCGAAGAAAAGTACCAAATATCCAAAATTTCAAATGATTAAATGCTTTTGGCGTATTTCATTGAAAAATCACTATGACAACTGTATCCATAGCTCACCAGATAAAACCTACTTTTAGAGCATAGGAAGTAATAGTATATTACATACCGAAGTGAAAAGTGTTTCATTCCTGTCGAAAGATTAAGTAGTTAACCGAGACGCGTAGCGTCGAGGTCAACTTTATCTCGAGACAAGGATGAAACTTTCCACCGTGGTATGTATACTATTTTATTCGCAACCACTTTATTCTAAACAATAATTGGAAAAATTATTATATTATGATACGACAGGTTGTGACGCGCATGAATGGATCAACGAGATTCCCAGTGTCTCTACCTACACAGCGGTCGGGAATGGATTCATTTCCAACCGCTGCGACGGCAATCAATTTTTCCGACCGGTTGGAAAGTTACAAGTTGGAAATAGCTCATTTTCCAACATTTTAAAAGTCAGTAATGATCTTATTACATATATGGTTGCGAATAATAGTAATTTATTATACAAGACGATAAAGTTAAATTTTATCCACGAGTGAATCGTTTAACGTCGAGACGAAGTCGAGACGTTAATGATTCAAGAGTGGATAGAAATAACTTTATCGTTGTGTATAATACAATATTTTTCTCTATAGCAAAAACTTTAACAATTTCAAAAGAAAATAATAACAGTCAATCACATTTCAAAATGTCAGTAGCGAGATTGGGTTGCTACGATAATACGAAGTTGTCATATTTAATTTAAACAAAAGTTAGAAAATTAAATTACTTTATCTATCCTTGATGTTAAAGTGCTACTTTATCTACCCTTGCTGTTAAAGTAAAACTTGACCTTTTGTTTTGAGTTGATAAAAGCACACTTTAACATGTGCTATAGAAAAAAAGTACTTTATTTGTTCCTCACTTGTAAACATCAATTTATCAAGTCACTGTATTCACCTTGAAAATGTTTCTTAACTGGCTAGCCAGTAAAAAATTTACTGGCTAGCCAGTTATATTTTACAAGCATGCTCATAGATAAATGATAGCGTGCAAAGCCAGAGTTGTCTTCCTTAGTATGTGTCATATTGATGAATTTAGTTGCTTGTCAATTTGACATTTTGAATAAATGGTAAATTTCTAGTTATTTACAAGTGAGAAACAAATAAAATATTCAACAAAACATACCAGGTAACCATTTTTACTGGCTCAAGGATATGACAGGCTCGCCAGTCATCCCAATCCTATCGCCAGTAAAAACTGTTTTACCTGGCTTGTAATGTTAAATACTATTGCATCCTAGTAACAAAAAGTGCTGCCTAGTAGTATATACTTTTTGTATGAGTAAGAGAAACGTCAACTTCAACGACATATTTTGGTATTTGAAGTAATGGCTTTCAAGACGGTTACAGAAAATAATAATTTGTATACCAAGGTACTGAAGTTTAGTTTTTTATCACGATTCTGAATTTAGTATACGAGGCCTACGGAAGCGCTGAAGGGCCAGAGTAGCGTGATTTTTTTAAGATGCAACGCGACTAACAGATGCGCGATCGTTAGTCGTGTTGTATCGCTACTAACAGACGCGCAATTGTTAGTCGTGTTGTATTGCGACTAACAGACGCGCAACTGACAGTTGACAGATGCCAGGTGACAGAACACAAATAATAGATGATGATAGATGATAGGTGGAAGACGACACGTGACAGATGACAGGTGACAAATGTCAACGGTTATCTGTCATCTCTCAGTTTTCAACTGTCATCTGTCAACTGTTATTTGCCAACCGTTATCTGTCAATTGTCAACTGTCAACTTTCATCTGTCGTCTGTCAATTGTCATCTGTTATTTGTCATCTGTTATCTGTCAACTGTCATTTGTTACTTGTCAACTGCCATCTCTCTCCTGTCATCTGTCAACTGCAATTTGTCATCTGTCATCTGTCCTCTGTCAACTGTCTTCTGTCACCTGTCATCTGTCATCTGTCAACTGTCAGTTGCGCGTCTGTTAGTCGCAATACAACACGACTAACAATTGCGCGTCTGTTAGTAGCGATACAACACGACTAACAGTTGCGCGTCTGCTAGTCGCGATACAACACGACTAACGATGGCGCGTCTGTTAGCCGTGTTGCATTGCAACTACTAATCGTCTTAAAAAAATCACGCTACTCTGGCCCTTCAGCGCTTCCGTAGAGGCCCGTAGGGCTGAGGCAAATGAAGCATATGGGGGATAAAATGAACTTCAGTGCCGAGGGGTACATTATGTTTTTTTTTAAATCGAGAAATCGAGAATTTACAACATTTTAACCAACTTTTGTAAGTTACGTTGACGTCCGATGACGTTTACCTAAGGTCACTAAATCACGTTAGCTAGCGTAGCTACGTTTACCTATCTCCCCGCCACACAGTGGGCTGTAAATGCATTAAGGGGGACTTACGATTTTTTTTTCAATTGCATTTTTAAGTATACCAATCGACAGAATTTATTGATTATAATGAAACTTGAAACTTGTCAGTTTCCGCTAAAATTAGATTTTATGTGAAAAAATGTCGTATTTCAGCCAATTGCTCGGCTTGGGACGTACTAGGCCTTATTCTATGACTGTTTTCCGATAGCCTTCGGTAAAAAACGCGCGCACAGAGGTACAATTCTGACGGATATACAGTGTGTCCCCGGAGAGGTGAACCAACTTTTGTGAAAGGTAAAAAATTCTCGATTTAAATTTGTATTTTTTGGGGTTCAGCCCTGCTTGGTTAACGGTGAATTTCCAACATAATTTCAGTTTTGAGAAATCAAGTATGCCTTGGAAATTTTCAAAAAACCCATTTTTCTGTAAGGTAAAGTGCCTTTTATGTGGCAAATACGACAAAATGTTATTAAAAAAAGTTGTTTAGTATCCACATCTTGGCCCCTATACCCTATACACAGTGTCCCCCTGTGTATCCGTCAGAATCGCACCTCTGTGCGCGCGTTTTTTTACCGAAGGCTATCGGAAAACAGTCATAGAATAAGGCTTAGTACGCCCCAAGTCGAGATCGGCTAGCAATTGGCTGAAATACGAAATGTTTTTCGTTTCGTACAAAAAAAAAAGAAAATGCATTTTTTTCATATAAAAACTAATTTTAGCGGAAAATGACAAGTTACAAGTTTCATTATAATCAATAAGTTCTGTCGATTGGTATACTCAAAAATGCAATTTAAAAAAAATCGTAAGTTCCCCTTAATGCTGTTATAGGCCATTCAGTAAACACAAAAACATTTGATTTTTTTAAGTTGGTATAGAAATGCAATTTTGTATTAGGAATTCTGAATTATGCTTTGCAAAGGTTTCCACACCTGCATAAAGGCAGGTTTAAATTTAAAAATGACATCAATGACAATTAATATTTTTCATTATTTCAATGTCAAAGTAGATATTTTTCTGACAATTCTCGACTGAGCTTCTATAAAACATAATAAAAATAACTATTAATAAATGCTACGTCAATAGTATCCAACACAGTATTTGTATAATATTCTTAAAAATAGTTATTTATAACATTTGTGACAGATGCTAGGTAAATGTCACACCCTTAACCTATTTGTTTCAGTAACTTTTTATAAGTACATTCCTAGACAACGATGAATTTTCAAAGTACACTCCCTGTATACTATATACAGGGTCTCTAACTATACAGCCCACTGTGCGCCACCTACAAATAGTCGTAAAACAATAGAATACTGATTACTTACACTGCTGATTTCTCGTAATTTAATGACGATTTCGACGTTCTTCACTGCCGAATTAAAAAAAATAGTATGTATTGTTCGGATTAAAACTGCCTGTTTGACTCGTAATTTTTGCGTTCGCTCGGCTACGCTACGTACTAATAACATTAGGTAACTATACCGGGTGACCAGTTTCAAAACCGAACATAGCAAAAGTATAGTATATCACAAGGTTACTATAAACATTTAATTTAATTTACAAAACAAGGTTGCCTAGACCAGAACTTTTAATTATAGAGGCAGAGGGGAAGCTAAAAGTCCTTAGACATCAATTACAAATCAATAATTAACTCCATATTATATATCCTTCAAAATTAAAAATGGAACGTAAACGTTGTAATTTACACAAGGCTCAGATGAAGAGTGCGATTGTTTATTTATTTATTTATTTATTGTTGCCTGAACAGGTCGTTAACCTAATTACACAGATAACACAGTTACACAGACAGACGAGTTAAAGGCTTTGGCATCTCATTGTAACCAGTTATTAGTAAAAAATTAACTTACAAATGCTAAAGCGAAAGCAACACAACCTCAAAAACGATACCGTAACTAACATGCGGTTTTCCACTAAACAATGTTACCGGCTGTACATATTATATTATACAGGGTGTCACTGAAAAGGAGGTCAATCCGTTAACCACATATTCCTTGAGCAAAAATATGACGATTTAACTCAACTTACCTATATACAAAGTTGCTTAGTTTAGCCGCTAGAGGGCTTTAAAAACAATTAACTTTTTAAAAAAATTTCAATTAAGTCGAAAAATCTTTGATAGATTTTATTCATGTCTTGGCCATGTGGTTGTCCCAGTAAACCACAGCTTTTTGAAGAATAAACCCTATTTTCTAAAATTACAGGGTGTTTAAAAACTTCGTCACAATAAATTATCCAGCCATATTTTTTTAATCCCTTGTGTAATCACTACTATTTTTTTTTCTGAATAGTTACTTTAATTTAGAAGCTATTTTCTCTCTTACAAAATTTTAATTGGGTAAACGGTTTAGCCACAAAAAATATTTTGTAAATTTCTACGAGCCTGAATCAGCAATTGTAACGTAATACCAAAGAGCAATTATATGCTCTTTGGTATAATAAAACTGATATACGAACAATATACAGCAAGGGTCTGCTCTTTGGTAATATTAGGTTTGTAGGGATTTACAAATTTTTTTTTTTTGCTAAACCGTTCACCCAATTAAAATTTTGTAAGAGAGAAAATAGCTTCTAAATTAAAGTAACTATTCAGAAAAAAAATTGGTAGTGATTATAAACGGGGTTAAAAAAATATGGATGGATAATTTATTGTGACGATGTTTTTAAACACCCTGCAATTTTCGAAATTAGGGTTTATTTTTCAAAAAGCTGTGGTTTACTGGTACAAACACATGGCCGAAAAATGAATAAAATCTATCAAAGATTTTTCGACTTATTTGAAAAAAATTAAAAAGTTTATCGTTTTTAAAGCCCTCTAGCGGCTAAACGAAGCAACTTTGTATATAGGTAAGTTGAGTAAAATCGTCATATTTTTGCTGAAGGAGTATGTGGTTAACGGATTGATCTCCTTTTCAGGGACACCCTGTATATTATATATGAGAGGAATGTAATGGTGGTTTTTTAAATTGACTTTTAACTTTATCTGGTGGGCTTAAAAGTTAGTAACATTTATATATTCGTTTTTGGGTTTGTTTGTTAGTTAATGGACAAGGTCTAGGCATGCAGAGTACCAGGTACCTTAGAGACCGACTGACTGAGTTGGTCATTCTCTCACGAGACGCTAATCGCAGCAAACATTCCAAATAATGTAAAACTGAGTAATGTTCCTAGAGGTAGCAAAATTCAGGTGGGATTAAAAAAATTTATAACAATATTTTTGTACAAAGGTACGAATTTAGGTTATTTGCAGATTTAAGATTTGTGTGTACTTAGTACAAACATTCCTGTGTAATGTAAAAAATGTGTGTAGGCCCTAACAAAAGGATTAACTTTTCTCTCTTTTCATATTACTGTCTCTAGAAATTGGGAGATTTGCTGCTATTATCGTCTCGTTCTCTTTCGGTTACCGATATTCACCCAACTTCATGTGGAGGTTCTTCCGTTGCCTATGATTTAGCCACTACCACTTTTAAAGTTGTTGTGAGATGTTTTGAGGTTATGTCGTAATATGTATCTTACACGGGCAGTTACACTTTACAGATTTAAGCGAAAGTTAATTCAATCAAACATCAAGAATTGTTCATTATAGGAAGTGGTATTTAAATTCGAATTACCGCAATGGGTTTATTAACAGATCCCAGTGCTGGCCAAGGAAGGCTTACGAAGGCACTAGTCAAGTACCATTCAAAATTATGCATTGTGATGTACATTTCAGGCGTGATATGGTTTTGCCTTCTTGCTTATCCACCTCTAAATGGTGGCACATATTTCTCGGAAAATGCCCTTCTACCGGGATTGGTCAAGTCAGAATTTCGAGATGAGTCATCTGCTAGACAGTTTCACGATGAACTTCAGGACGAAATGAAAAAGTATGACGATTCCATTCCTTATCCCTGGCTGTTGGCAAAATTTCAGCAAATTGGTTTGGATACGTATACCCATAATTTTACATTAAACTATCCATTGGGTAAATCAGACGTAAGTTTTTAATTATCTGCTTATGTGTCTGGTATAAGAAATACACTTTCAGAAAAAATATACTGGTAAAAATGTTTACGGGATTCTTCGTGCAGCTAGAGCAGCAAGTACTGAAGCATTGGTGATGAGTGTACCGTATCGACCTCCAACCAATATTAATCCAACAACTGCTCCGTCAATTGCCATTATGTTGGCATTTGCAAAATTTGCAAATAGTGAGTATTTTTTCAGGCTTATAGCATTGATCAATTTACTTAAAATACAGTGGTGGGCAAATGTATGGAAACTGCTATGTATATATCTCCTATATTATTCTTAAAAAATTGTGTATACTTATAGTATTCATTATTGTAAGTAAATTGGAGGTATCTGTATTGTAATAACTTCCAGTTTAACCTGAAGTTGGATACATTTTTAAATGGAACCTCTTATATAGATTGCGGTAGGCCACTAGCACCATAGCAAAAGCCAGGGGCTTTACATGTAGCCGTATTTGTATTTGAAAAATGAAAAAATCTAATATATACCTTGTATTTGTAATGATCCTAACGACCTACCACTATCGTACATTTTTCAGAAATATCGTAGGAATATTTTGTAAATCTTGAAATTTTGTAACAAATATTTTTGATGTGTGGAAACTGCTATAGCTTTTAATATTTACTACACCAACCTGTGACTACCTTTTTTTTTTAATCACTAATTTAACGTTGTCGGTCAACCAGGGGCCGGTTTGTTACTAATTTTAACTGTTCCAAAGAGGATGCTTATAAAAGAATTTCAGTAAATTTGGAATATAGTGATTTTATACTGAGTACGTTCATATCGGATGAAAAAACTCAATCCGCTTCTGTGCATCCACTTGAATTTTACGAGATAAACCATCTAGTTTGTAATTTTGATCAAATGTGTCAAATAAATCTAATCCTATTGCTTTGTTGACTCTAACTGAGTGAAGTGGATGCGCAACACATTGTGACAACAGAACCGCGATCGAGTTAGATCGACAGAGCAGCTGTTTTGGTGTGCAGCTAAGTTCAGGTAGATGTTGTTGACATTTTTCGTACCTACCAAACCATTAAATAAACTAACCATAATAACAAACGGTACACTTGGCAGTTTACCAACGTCTGCTTTTGAGTGCGTTATAGGTTGTATCCGAGTTTTGAAATAAAAATTACACTTGAAAAGTAAGGTTATGTACGTGTTTGATATACAATAAAGCAAAGGACATTGGTTAATCTTGGTTGGTTATCTTCTTCTAATGTATAATTTGTCTTTGTTCAATTATAACAGGCTTGCTTATGGATTGTAGAGTCCATTAAAATACAGTATGTTAAGAACGCTGTAGCTTGTAACAGCGACTGATTTGTCACAATCGGATGGAGTTTTCAGTCGAGTTAAACGTACTCATTGACGCGGTTTACATAATATAGTTGTTGTAAACGCAAAATTTGTAAATCAGTTTGAATGACAAAGTTGTTGAAGTCTCGAAAAGTTTTTACTTCCTTTTACGATGTCTGTCTGTCTGTGAACAGAATATCTCAAAAACGAAAAGAGGTATGGCGTTGAAACTTCATATATAAGTTTTGTGTACTATGTAGATGAGACAGCAAGCTTTTGAAGAAAATCGCATAACCGGAAGTAGGTGTTTACTCTTGTGATTTTTCAGTTTTTTTCGATTTTTTCAAAAACGGCTCTAACGATTTTTTTCAAAGTTTACATTTTTATTACATTTTTAATGTGCATTGACGTGAGATAGATGATTTTCCAGTTGAAAACTTCTAAAGTGGGTTTCTTTTGTTTTTTTTCTATTTTTTTTATTAACTCCTATTTTAAATAGAACACCCGGTATATTATTACATTTTTGAATTCTGCTTAAGATTTTAGAGAAAATTTGTCTCTTCAACTAACGCTCTATTTTGTACCGTTTTTGTAGAATTCGTAATTTTTGAAAATTTTTGACAAATGCTTAAAAATTAAAAATTAAATTTTTGACTAATTATAAGATCACTGTAAAAGGAAGTTGTGTGAGTGTATCACACCAGATTTTTATTAATAGATTTACCGTAGATTTTATATAAATAACACAATAAATTATATTGTGATCAGATTCAACATTTACTTGAACACCAGAGGTTTTTATTAAAGAAGGATTGCTAGATATTATAACATCTGTATAGATGCCCTATCTTGTGTAATTCTAGTGGGGCCTGTGATGTGCTGATGCAAATTTAGATATTAAAAAAATTCGGTCAGATATCTGGTACTAGGTTGTGAAATCAAGCATATCAATACTTACATCGTCCAAGAATTGGTAATAAATGTCGTATAATTAATAATATGCGGCCTGAAAAGCAACTGTGTTTGCATTTATTATTACTGAAAACCATAACTGTTCAATATTCAAATTGGTTTCAATAATGTTGCAACTTGGGCCTTTCCTCACATAAGCCGCAACACCGCTACCACGATCTTGGCATATTATGTTATAGTTTAGAATGAAAATAGCATTATTGATTGTATGTGAAGATAGATATGTTTCTGATAAAAATAGTATATCATACTGCGCGACAATGTTTCGAATATAATTTATTTTTGGCAAAATTGACCAGATAATTAAACGATTTAAAAAGATTTGAGTTACTGCTACGCATAAGTTTGTGTCTTTAAAACAGAGACAAAAATACGAATATCAGAAATAAAAATAAAAATTTATGTGCGGAATAGGAGAGTCCGTACGACAGTGGATTTTTTAAAATTAAAACGACTTTTGAAATATTACGTGCCTGGGTATTTAGTTTGTGCAAATGTTATTGACCTTCACAAAAATTATGCCGTTGTTAGCTCATGTAAGATCTTCTCTGACGACTATTCTGTAGCTATTCTTCAGCTTACTTTTGTTTTTGAATGTACACTTTTTGATACTTCGGTGCATGAATTTTACAATTATAGGTCGATGAATGCCTTTACCTTTTTATGATTTATATTAATGGCGTTACCGAGAAGTTCAATACGAAGTTGCAAATATTTGCAATTATAACAAAATGTGCAAATATCAGTAAAAAGTTAGTATTATTAGAATTTAAATATTTTTCCAAACTTAAACTATTATTGGCTTCAGATACGTCTTGCGATGCTACTAATAAAAATTCGAAAATTTATAGTAGTACGTACATAGATGTAAATCTCTAGAAAGAGTCAAGTAAATGACTGCCGATCTCAACCTGGCAACCTAAATAGATAGAGAATCCAATGCTCAGTAGGACGCTGATAAAAAGATACCTATAACAATCCCCAGTTTTGATGGGAGTCGAGAATATTCTTAAAAGAATTTTCTCGAGAACAAGAATATTCTTGAGAATATTTGGTGGCAGAATATTCTCTTGTATTAAAGTATTGGAAGCAAACGTATATTCCCAAAAAATATTCTCGTAAACGAGAACATTCTCAAATATTACAAGGACAAGGTGAGTGAGTGAGTGGGCACAGAAAATTGCTTAGCACAACTGTGGCTATCAGGGGAATCCCAGTACTTGTATCTTTAGCAGTGCTGCCAATCAGCGGGTAATTACCCGAAATGCGAGTATTTCAGTCATTTGCGTGTAATTACGCGGGTATTGAATATTACGGGTAATTTCGGGTATTATGAAGCTGAAGTTACCCTTTGCTTTATTTCTTCAAGAATTCAAATGTAAGAAACAAAATTAAATAAATATCAATAGCTTTCTACCCCATTTTATTCTAAAATGAACTTGTTGAAAAAAATGCATAATTTTAACCCCTTAGCGCTTTTTAGTCTTATGTTCGTTTAGGGGTGAAATTTAAAAAAAAAACGTTCAATGTCCTTCTAAATATGTTAAGAAGACACCTATGTGCTAAAAAATGAATGTTCTAACTCAAAAAACACAGGAAATACAAAGAGTTCAATAATTCAATTGAATTCAATTACGTTTTTAGATATTTGTATGGGCATCCTTGTAAGTAGGGTGACCACTTTTCAATTTATACCGGGTCATTATAAATGCTCTTCCATCAAGTTGGCTTTGAAATATTTGTTGTATGAATAATATGTTGGTGGCACTGTAAGTCTATTTCAAATTCGAGGGTATCAGGTTAGGTTTTACGTCAGTTTTGACACAGACTGGCGCAAAACCTAACCTGCTAACCGCGAATTTGACATAGACTTACAGTGCCACCAACATACTATTCATACAACAAATATTTCAAAGGCAACTTGATACAAACCCTGAGATCCTTCGTAAGTAAAGAAATAGCTTTCTTCAATGAGAAATACAGAATGTTTATAGAAAACAAAAAACAAGCAAATAATTACAATTTTTTTGTATACCAAGGCACTGAAGTTTAGCTTTTTATCACGAATGTGGATTTAGTTGCCGAGGCCCGTAGGGCCAAGGCAATTAAACCACATTAGGGATAAAAAGGAACTTCAGTGCCGAGGAGTACATTCTGTTTTATTTGAAATTGAGATATTGTGAAATTACAACATTTTAACCAACTTTTCTAGGTTATGTTAACGTCGGTTGACGTTTATCTCTCGCCTCGCCACCTACAAAATAGTTGTAAAACAATGGATTACTTTACTGCGGATTTCTCCTATTTTAATGACGATTTTCAGGTACTTTAATGCCGATTTCAAATAAATTACTATTAATAAATAAACAGAAAAATAATTAAAACTTGAGTTTTATGAAGTATTAAAATAATAAACATTAAAAATAAAATTATTTGAATTCTCGGGCTTTCTGCTGTTTTGCACTTGCGGGTAAAATCGGGAATTTTCGGTATCTGTTGTTGGTATTCGGTAATTTTACGAACGGTAGCAGTGATCTTTAGGGTGTTTGGCTGTTAACCTGCTGATTTGCGATCACATTGTATGGGAATCCCAGTCAGTCTGTTTTGTTCATGCATTCCTTGTGCTGTGAGTGAGTGTTTCTACTGATTGGTGTATTAACAATAATGCCTAAATTATTATTAATTATTCATGATTTTTGTTTAAATAAAATCATATTGTCCCAAAATATTCTTTAATAATTACAAATTTGGTTAAACGTTTCACTAATTTTGTTAGCTTCATCAGTAAATAAATACAAACATAGTTAAAGTTGTTAAATTATTTAGTTTAGGAAAGGTTTGACAAGTTAATTGTTTTTAATTATTTATCTTCATCAGTGTTGTTATAAACACTTTAACCAAATAAATGTTAGTATAGTTAAGAGCTTCATTACCGCACCCTTTCTGTATCAAGAAATACATTGAACCAGAATTTATTGTTGAAGATAAAATGTTGAACAATGCACGTTTGCTTATGGCACTTAACGAGACTCGTTTGATTGCTGCAAAACTCAGCTCACCGCCTCGTTTTTGGCAATCAAACTCGTGTCGTGAAGATGCTCATAATCCAACTTGTATTGTTAATATCTATAACAAAGCAGTTAAAGGATTATTTTCATAACCCATAATTAATATAAAACTTTACAGGAGGCAGGAATGCGAAAGAATAATTCTTGAGAATATTCTTCTGAAAGAAAATTACCGATAATTTTGGTTTATTTTGAGAGATCCAGAAAAAACTGGTCCTCAGTGTGCTGTGGAAATTCAAACATATGAATGATATGTTGGTGGCACTGTAAGTCTATGTCAAATTCGAGGTTATTAGGTTAGGTTTTGCGTCAGTCTGTGTCAAAACTGACGGAAAACCTAACCTGATAACCTCGAATTTGACACAGACTTAAGTGCCACCAACATATTATTCATACGTTTGAATTTCCACAGCAGTTTTTTTTTGGATCTCTCGATATAACTGAGTACTATGAACAGCTATTATTTATATCACTACTAATTCCATCTCCTTTTCACTTAGTTAATATTTTGATATTTTTGAAAACCCATAATCTCACATCAACTTCTATGTATCTAGACATATTGTAAATGGCAAAATACATAACCTTACAAATTTCGAGGGTATAGGTATAGGCCGAATAGGCCTCCGCCTACAGGCGCATGCGACAAGGGGCACCAAAATAGCACTGAAAAGAAGAATTCCTCTCATACTAATTAAAAAAAAAAATAAGCAAGTGGGTGATTCATTTGTATTATTAACAATTTTAGTCTAGATAATGCTATACATTTTTTCGCATTGTTAAAACTGACTAATACAGCAGTGACGACAAACTACCTTACATTTTAAACAAATGTTGGAACGGGTTCACTGATTGCACATATTACATACAAATTACATTCACTGCTCTGGGCTCATCGCTGGTACAGTGGCCCATTGCAACAATCAGCAGAACACCACAGACTGATTTTGAGAGTTTACTTGTTCCACTCATAGCATTTTTCTCTATAATCACTCCGCTAGAATTTGTCCAATTTAAGACACTTCTGCGACCCTACACGATAGCACAGCTTCTATAAAAAAAAGGGATGATCTAAATCGGCACGATGCAAGGCTCATACTAGATGGCGACAGAAAAAGTTTCACGTTTTAAATATTATATTGATTACTACAAGACACGTGGCATAATAATATGTAATTATTATTTGTTCATATTGTATTATTATAACATATTGACATGTCTTTACTAGCTTTTGAGAACACCACATAGGTGGTCTTATTCCAATTAAAATAATTTTTGCATTTTTAAAATTGACTAGTACATAAAAAGTTACCGAAGAAAAAATTTTCAATGTCTTTAATACGGAAAGCTTACTGCAAGGAAAAAACTTTTGCTAAATCGAACTATGGTAAAAGGGTCTTTAAAATTATCTTGAAAATAAGTAAACAATAGTTCAATGCTGCTAATAATACGGAAGCACTTCGTAATGCTGATTATATGAATTTGGAAATCGAAAAAAACATTGCAGCCAGTGGGATTCGAACTCGTGTTCACTGAATACATATGCTTATCGTTGTGTTATAAATGATCCAGCGCCGTTCTGATTTTGGGCGAAATATGCCCGGTCGGTACCGATGAAATGGTGACGCAGAGACGCAGCTACACCGCATGTTTATATATAGGGATTTGTAAAGTGTTCTACTGACTACATAATAATATGTACTTTTTACTTCTCTCTTTTACAAGACGAAGGAAGTATTGTAAACACGAAAAAATCACTTTCCAAGATTTCTTCAGATCTGCACGTTTCAGGGTTCTTAGATGACGAAAAACAGGTTTTCGCAATTCCGTGTGTCTTGCCTGTTAGCGGTATAACTCAAAAACTTAGTTTTTGGAAGAAGATGATATTTTGCATGCAGATTATATGCCTTCCTGGCATGAAACCGAGAAGATTTCAGTTAAATATATACATGGTGAGCACCTTAAAAAATAAAATTCTTTCAATTTTTGATTTAACTCCAGAACTATTGCTTAAATGAAAGTAATATTTTGCACATAACTCAGATTGTTACCCTTGAAGAAAAGGGGCATATTGTGGAGTCAACATAGGGTGAGCACCATAAAAAATAAATTTTTATTAATTTTTGCTTTACATTAGAAATAGATAAAAGTTATAATTGGCACATAGTTCAGGCTTTACACTTGGCGAAAATGGGTCTCAACAGTTACAGGGTAAGTGTAAAAAGAAAGGGGCAAGAGTAAGTGTGTTCAGTTTAATATAGCCGCGATCCGAGATATCCTAGATGGTCCAGTGTTTTATTGTTTTAGTATTATTATTTTCCTTTGCTTTTTAAAATTGTTCAGTGTCACAACGTCCACTTACAAGAGAAGTTCTTAGTAAAGCTTTTTACAGATTTTTTAAATTGGAATTGTGTTTATAATCTTGTTTTCTGCTCCTATTTTATGTGTGTTGTATTTTATTATGTTAATATTTAGCAGTTTTTGAATTAAAAATGTTGGATTTATTTTTGAATACTTACCTGTGTGTTTTGAATACATTACATCATATATCAGGAGATAAATGTAGAAGTCATACACTAACTTTAGTATTTTTGTCACCTCTATCGTTAGTGCACTGAGGGGCGCAAGAATGTTGACTTGCCTACAATAAAAGTGTGTCTAGTTACGGCCCTGCCAAAATGGAACTGAAAACATTCCTTACGTACTAATAAAAAATAAATAAGCAAGTGGCCAATTTTGCAAATAAATTAATTTGTAATATTAACGATTCAAGTCCAAATAATGCTAATTATAATAATGCGAATTGCGCCCAATCTGATCGATACATTACATTGCATTGTACAATTTGCAAAGGAAATGTTATATGTCTACCAGAGTTATTTTATGGTTCTCACCTATATCAATGAAAACATTAGAATTATTAGCTTATTAGCCCACCACATAGGTGGCCTTGTTGTAATTATAAAAATGTTTCCATTTTTAAAACAATGTAATAGGCAGTGGCGACAAACTAACTTAAATTTTTAACAACTATTGGAACGGGTCCACTGATTTACATATACTGAGATGGTATTTAGCCCGTTACTCAACTCTGCTTGCAGCATAGATAAATAAAGCAAGTCAATAAAGCACAGAGCTGGGGTAAAACAGGCAACTGCAAGAAGTAACATTAGAAATTTTAATTCATAACTACGTTGGTAAAGCATTGCCAATATTAAATGAAATTACTTTAGAATAAATGGCAATAAGGCAGAGCTCAATTCGTAAATTCGAGTCACAGATATATCAATTAGCATAAATTAAGAGGTTGGTGCAAAGTAAAGCCAATCAAAATTCAACAAATCAATTACCAAAGGGTTTATTACATGCGGATTAAATAAATTTACATGTCAGTATAATTGAATAAGTACAGTTCTATGAACTTTTTAAATAAAGGTAAGAAGGACAGAATGTTCTCAATACAGTGCAAAGAGGGCACAATACTAGATCAAATAAGGCTATAAAGGAATGGAGCGGTAATATTTGAAGAATGGTGAAAAGCAAACAAGTTTTATAAAATGCATGAAATTCACACCACAGGAAATGAACGAGATTTGTGTTATAAAAATCTGGTGTGATACACTCACACAACTTCCTTTTACAGTGATCTTATAATTAGTCAAAAATTAATTTTTAATTTTTAAGCATTTGTCAAAAATTTTCAAAAATTACGAATTCTACAAAAACGGTACAAAATAGAGCGTTAGTTGAAGAGACAAATTTTCTCTAAAATCTTAAGCAGAATTCAAAAATGTAATAATATACCGGGTGTTCTATTTAAAATAGGAGTTAATAAAAAAAATAGAAAAAAAAACAAAAGAAACCCACTTTAGAAGTATTCAACTGGAAAATCACCTATCTCACGTCAATGCACATTAAAAATGTAATAAAAATGTGAAGTTTGAAAAAAATCGTTAGAGCCGTTTTTGAAAAAATCGAAAAAAACTGAAAAATCACAAGAGTAAACACCTACTTCCGGTTATGCGATTTTCTTCAAAAGCTTTCTGTCTTATCTACATAGTACACAAAACTTATATATGAAGTTTCAACGCCATACCTCTTTTCGTTTTTGAGATATTCTGTTCACAGACAGACAGACAGACAGACAGACAGACACACAGACCAATGAAAAAAAATGTGTTTTTTGGGATCAGGGGACTCTAAAACGTGAAGATCTGTTGAAAACTCAATTTCTAATTTTTGGGGTGAATCCAATACTTCCTTTATCGTAAAAGGAAGTAAAAATGAGTCAGTGAAATGACAAGTGAACAGACAATCTAAATAAAACATAGTGAGTGGTGCTATAACTCAGATTAAATACGAACATGAACAAACAGTAATTTTAGATTTAAGATGTTGTACATTGTTATAATATAAGTTGAAATTTAGTTTATAAGTATTTGATTTGTACTTAGTTAACATCCACATTTATGAAGCTAGATAGGCTTTTGTTGTTAACTAAACAATGAGGAAACAATTGAAATAAATTTGATGCCAGTCCAATTTGTGTCTCCAAATTAATTCAATTTTAAGCTACTTACAATTAAAATATAGTAAAAATAATTATACCATTGTGATCAGCAAATTGTGGAGCATAAGTGAAAGTGTGGGCAACGTTTTCCACAATCAAAAGTTATTTCACCACAGCAAGCTTCCGAACTAGGCTCGGTGACCAACTCAAATTTCCGAGGGGCGATTGCAATTAAACCAGGGGTCCAAGACCAGAGCTGACGACTGCGAGGTATAATGTGGAGCTGAAGCACCAAGGCCAGTATAATCGACATCGAGGGCGGCGACTTTTAGAGAAGATCCAGCTTGGGGCTCCGTCCAAAAGAACGTACCATCACCTGAAAAAGTTAAGGTACTGTAAAAACTTCCTTGACAGCTTGAGGAGCCGGAAATCTATGTACCAGCGAGACGTTACCATTTCGAGTAAGCAGCAGGCATATCCAAGTCTCCAGATAAATTATTTTGCCAATAATTAACCAGGTTGGAATTGTGACGTTAGTGGAGCGAACAACAAATGAAGTAACCCAAACGGCGTCGGTTTACGTCACGATACAACGATCTAAAAACAAAACATCATTAGTGACGCTTAATAAAGCGCGATATTCGAATTACCTGATAATTTGTTCATAGATTTGCTTCTGAATTCACTTGTAAATACACAGAAACGAACCGCACGAAAGTGTTGCTGCTTTTTAATTTCACAGCCCAGTGGCGTAACACGGGAGTTTAAATATAAACACATAGGTGAACCTAACTTGCATATTTGAGTCCACATGCCTACTGAAAGCTAGCCATAAATTATTTCACTTGCAGATGTGCGAATTACTATAAAGGGCAAAACACTACAATCAATGAACCCATTTGTACAATTATTTATTTACTTTTGATCAGTCAAAATTTGATTTCAATAAATAAAAACAAAAGGATATGTGTAGTGAGTTTATTTATTAATTTAATCATCATCATCATATCTCTACAATACATTCACTGCTTTGGGCTCTTCGCTGATACAGTCGTCCATTGCAACAATCAGCAGAATTACTTTCACAGTAGAATTTGTTCAATTTAAAACACTTCTGCGACCCTACACGATGGTAGCTTTTATTAAAAAAAAAGAATTATCCTAATTGGCCTGATGTAAGGCTTATACTACGTGCCGACAAAAAAAGCTTCGTGTTCTAAATATATTGATTATTAGACAGTGCGACAGTGTGGTTGCAAATACAGAACTTTATTCTACATTCACATGTACTACGCATAATAATATGTAATTATTTGTTTATATTGCATTATTTTAACATATTGATATGTCTTTACTAGCTTTTGAAGGCACCACATAGGTGGTTTTGAAATTCGCCATGTTGTTTAGGGGGTTTTTAGCCTTAATCTTCCACGTTGGCTAGACGGCTTGAAAGATGGGTTAGGATGTAGAGGAAAGGATAAATAAGGACAGTCAGGATGTCAGGTTAGGGCATGATCTTTTCAGTATAGGGAGGTGAGAGAGACCATGAGCTAGCGTAGGCAGGGTTGTTATGTTCCTGAAGTAGATCACTTCTCCACCGGGTCGCAGAGAAGTATCTACCCCCTACCACAGATGTGGTAGATATCCCAATTAAACTGAAGAGGAAAGTGTTTGACAGCTGTGTGCTTCCCGTGATGGCATACACAATGGAAACAACAACGCTCCCAGTAAACTCTGCAAATAAGCTCAGGACAACTCAAAGGGCAATAGAGCGAAGAATGCTAGGTATTAGCCTCAGAGATCATGTTACAAATGAGAAAATCAGACAGACAACTAGGGTAAAAGACATCATAACTCGTATAGCGGAGCTCAAATGGAGTTGGGCTGGACATGTGGCTCGACAGGACGAACATCGATGGACAAAACATATAATACAGTGGAGACCCCGACAGCATAAGAGGAGCGTTGGAAGACCCCCGAGACACTGTCTTGATGACATCAAAAGTAAAGCGGGAAGAAATTGGCACCAATTTATTGACACAAGATAAAAAAGTATGGAAGAAACAAGGGGAGGCCTATATCCAGGAGTGGACTATCAGGGGCTGTTGAAAGAAGAAGAAGAAGAAGAAGAAGACATAGGTGGTCCTATTCTAATTAAAATAATTGTTGCATTTTCAAATTAAAAAAGTTACAAAAGAAAATGTTTTCAACGTCTTTAAGGCTGGCGTTTGGCTTATGTTGAAATAATAGGGACAGATTGATACATAGGAATCACGTATTGTCGATTCACACGCGTCGTATGAAGTTAAACAAGGCTTCATTTCAAAGACGAATGTTGGCAGATCGGCGTAAACTATTTTATAAATGGTAACAGATTCGCTTGCGCTGTAAAATTGTATTCAAAATATCGACGCTTTTGTAGGCATTTTTCATTTGTATTTCTGTCATCCAACAGTAAAATTTACTTGTGAAAAATAGAAAACAGAAACTGTAAAATAGCTTACAGGAATATACGATTTTTGATCTTTCATTTAAGACCTCAGTGAACTATTTCTGACGTTTAATTATTGATAGTACGTGATTCCTAAATAAATTCAAGCTGTTGTCATTTAGGACGAATATTACAACGCCAAATGTCGGTTATCGGTGCTGTTTTTGCAGACACCTGATAAATTTCCACATAAATAGCGTATAAATAGTTTAGGCATTGTACGACAGATGTCGTATTGTCGTTACAAAGCCATATACAAAACCAAGGTTGTGAACATGGC